>OY735225.1:41678782-41723782 GCA_963457665.1 Thysanoteuthis rhombus | reverse complement strand
TCTTTTTACCAATCAATAAGACCTTCAATCTGAGGGAGGAAAAGTTTATTCTTTTATTATTGACAAAAAGAAATGAGATCGCCTTTTGCATGTATATTATATAATACTTAATTCTGGAGAATGGAAAAAAATCAAATGAAAAATCATCCGGGTAAAAAAAAAGTTTAGAAATTGTACAATAGCGGCTGAGAAAGTCTGCGATAAGTTTTGGTTAGGAAAAAAAGAGATTGCTTGGAATCATCTAAAAATATTTCATTTTGATATGACTTTTCCCAGGTATGAAGCTGCAAGAAGTGACAGTTTTTTTGTGCGAGTGTCTTATCTACATATTTGATGGGTTTATTCTCATTATTATCTCCCTTCTCTTTTGGCCTCTCAGCATTTGTAATTTTTTGTTACTGTTTGCCATTTGTCATTATTTTCCTCTATTGTGTGCAATACACTCAGAGAAAAGTACAGGAGGTTACCCAAATGTTTGGGGAATTTGAATACGCACTGAATGTAGTACGACATTTTGATACTCATGGAAAATTACTTCTCAATAGTCCATTTTGCCAAAAAATGACATCATTAGATATGCCTAAATTTAGAAGGAAAAATTGATATTAATCCATCATAAATTACCAAAATGCCGCAAATTTTTCTTATCTGAGTAAGAACCTCACTTTTTACCCTTTTCCTGTACAAAATTCTCAAATGAATATATTCACTGCAATATTTACAGAGAATTCAATCTTAATTTAACTTTACATCTTACGTAGGTTGGGGACACATTGCTGTGGCTTGCAGGAGATTTGAAAGTTGTACAATTTTTATTGCTATCAGGGTAAAGCGGTTGGAAGGTCAAACTTAGACTCTTTTCCAGCGAAAAAAGGCAATATTTTAATTCTTTGAAACTTATCAATTTCACAGATACATTTGGTACTATTTTCTTCAATCTTACTCTATATTCTGTGGGAAGCGTTCTCTTTCTCTGTCAAAAATAGCTCCTTGAACTATTTCGAATGGAGAGTTTCCAGTTCTTTAGAGATCAGCGTCGGGGGCCAGCGTAGTCCGGCTAAGACCAGCACTTCCCATGGTTCACACAATGAAAATGACACCGGCTGATTCTGCTTGGCCATCAAAAAGGTCCAGCCACATCACCTGCTTTGGCTGGGGATGATATATTACGAGGGTAAATACCCAAACACTACACCAGGAAAAACCCAATCCTGCTGGGTCATCAGTTCAAAGAGCTGTTGATGAAAACAAACAGGGGGAGCAAGCGGGATTTAGTAGAAACAACTTAGCTTTGGACAAACTCCATTTATTGAATCAGCTGAAAGAAAATGCACGAGAAAACAAAATGCAACTTATTGTAGCATTCATAAACTTCGAGAATACCTTCAATCCTGTGAAAATTCTAATGATCATTGAGGCAATCATTGTGCAACATGTGCATCTTGTATACGTCGGAGTGCTACGCAACATATACACCTATATATATATATATATATATATATATACACACACACACACACACACATATATATATATATATATATATATATATATATATATATATATATATATATATATATACAATAGCTCCTTTATCAGGCCACGTAAACACTTTGAGCTATTTTAGCTAAAAAAAAAGAGTTAAACAGAGTGCTACTAGTACACCTAAACTCTTTGCAGCCTGCTTTGAGATGATATTAGGAAGCTTGGACTTGGAAATCAAAGGATTCAGAACAAACGGCGAACTTTGAGCAACTTTGGATTTGCTGATGACATCGTCTTCTGCAGAGATCTTACACAGCCTCCAATTAATACTGGATAAACTAAATGAAGAAGGCCCAAAAGCTCGCCTACATATGAACTTCAAGAAAACAAAGATCATTGCCACAATCTTGTCTGGTGAAAAGAACACAACAATCGAAATCAAAGATGCAGGACAGGAGAAAGTGAATGACTGCATCTACCCAGGAAAAAATGTCCATGAAATTATGAAAGAAAAAAAAATCAAGAGATAAGTCACTCGAGGATTGCAAGCCTCAGCAAAGCAAGCTTGACCTTCCAAAACAAAATTTCATAAGTTCCTGAAAGGAGAATATACAACTAATACATCCTCCCAATAGTCACCTACGTTGCTAAAACATGGAATCAAACCAAGAGACTGACCCGCAAACTGGGAAGCATGCAACGTGCACTAGTGAGAATCATGCTCAACTTCACAAGGAAAAATCACATGACAGCACCATACATAAGGGAGCAACCGAGAGTCCAAGAATCATGGATTCCATTAGAACATTCAAATGGCAATGGGCTGGCTATATTGCAAGAATGAATGACAACTGATTGACATCACGAATATCTCCAGATATCATATGGACGGATAAAATAACAGTATCAACAAATCCTCGGGAAGATCTATGTTTAATGATGGACATTAAAAAGATGATGATGATGATGATGATGATGATGATGATGATGGCATATTATTCATTTTTATGGATAAAAAATGAAAAGTTCCAGAAAGAAAGGGAGAGAGGAGAGGAAATTGGAAAAAATTGGCAGAAAGAAAGAAAGAAAGGAAGAAAGAAAGGCAGCAGATTAGAAGTGTCCATATTCGATGTATATGTACACACACACACACACACACACACACACACACACATATATATATATATATATATATATATATATATATATATATATATATATATAGTTTTTTCTCTCCTGTCTCTTCACTCATGTCTTTTCTACTTTTAATTTTTGATTTTTTCATTCGTTTCAATAGATTCAATTTTTAATTTTCGAATGTTTCACGTATTTTTTTATTTGTAATAAAATATTGAATAAACATAGTTTATGCTAGCAACGGCTAAGTCCAACTCTTAATCGTCCACTCATGGTTACATGACAAGACAGTTAGTGGCCACCAACTGCAAAAGAAAGGCCATTTAGTAGTATTCTAATAAGGAGAAAAACAAAGATCTGACGATGCTACAACCGTGTAAAATATGGTATTAAAACAGAGCAGAAGCCATGAGTATACCCCTTGTGGTATACTCTTTTGAAACTTTATCTGATTCTAGGTCAGCAGTTGTAACATCTGATTGCAGCATAGACAAAACAACTTTTGAGATTGAAACAGTCGGGTAATCTATCTACAACGACCCTCTAACTTGTATATTATACATCCACAGGTTCATGTCGAAAAAGGCAACAACAGACATCATCTGAGCGACGGTCAACCAGACTCACCAGCATAATTAGCGTCCATCGCTTAACATTGACTTCACAAGGATCAACCAGATACCTAGTCGCAGAACCACTGATTCCGGAACTCTCATAGTAATTTGTTACGCCATCTTATCATTTCCGAGTAATTTCGAATATGATCTCTGGGGTTCCACGTTTTGAGTCGTGAATTCCAGCGATTGTCTGGCATTACCATTTAGTTTTGTTTTTTTTAAATCGGATTTTCTGATATCCCTGACTCCAGCTCTTTCTCTGATACGTGTTGCCTTTCGGTCCTTCGATGTCGTGTTACACATGATCCTTCCTTGTGCACATTTCATGACACTTACTTTCAGAGTCAATCTTGTCGTTCCATGTCTCAGCTCCATTCACTCACTCTTATCTCTTCTAGTAACTTATTTTTGTTGCTTTTTTCTAATTTACCTGTATATTCTGGATAGATTGTCGATGGAATATACAGAATTAAATGGTTTCTTTTTTTAAAACCCATAGCTTTGACATTGCTATTCATTTTCCTTCCCGGCTTATCACGTAACAAAATAAAACCAGGGGAAAAAATACTCAATGCACACATGAATAACTGAATGAAAAGGTTAGTGGAGGTCATGAAAATATAGGCGCACAGCTGAGACTGCTGGAGCGATAATGGACATCCCCCACAGCTGTTATTCATGATAAAAAAAGGAGGAATATAAAGAAAGAAAAATATATGGGTTAAAGAAACAGTAACTATTACGGACAACTATTATTTAATTTTATCTTTACATGCTGGTTTGCTTGAAGCCGACCGAGGAAACATCTAAGAACCAGATGTTTGTTACACATTTCTATCGTTCCTCGAATTTATTTCTTCTTTCTTCAATTTCTACCCGTCGTTACTGGCAATCGTCTGATCAAAAGAATAACTGACTTTCATCCGATATTCAGTGTCTCGTCTTCGCTGGGGATTACATTTTATTTTTTCTCTCTTTTTATTTTGACTCTCGGGTTTTAAAGTCATTTACTACAGCTACGGCCATCATTTGACCAAAACACCATTCAAAGATGATCATTATCGTAGATAACCACATGGATGTGAATGTAATTGCCTTAAAATGGAAACTGAAGTGAAAACTGTTGAAAATAGCCGCAGAAAATGTGAAATCAAAAGAGGTTAAGATCGTAATTAGGGGAATTATAACGGCTTTTCCAATCTAACGTTTTGATAACTAGGCGAAAAGTGTACGTCTGTTGGGCTTTGAGCTCGACCTATCCCTACACACCAAGCTAACACTGAACTTTTTTTTGCAGCGTGGCAACTATGTTACATTTTTGTTACAGAATACGTTACGTTGTGGGCAGGTTATTGTAATGTTGCAACTGAGTCTCTCTGAACCAAAACTGATTGCACATCACGGACTTAACGGCAACGTCATAAAAACTGAAAACCCCAGTCAATATATAGACGATATAGAATATTTCCGAAATATTTTTGTCTAATTGAGAAATGCAAACACAGGGAAACGCTACCTGATTGAGATCTCAATCAGTTGGGGTGCTAAAATCCCCCATGTATTTAACAATTGATAAATAAATGTAACCCATGTGACAATTTCACTGGTATATCAACTCATGCTTCACCTATTCGGGGTGCATAACCGTAATGATGTCAAATTCATGAAGAAAAATAAAAGAAAAAATAAAGAAAAAATCAAGGAAAACACGATAACATCGAATAGTTCTGCCTGATCTCAAAAATGATTATAGTCGAACGTGCTACATGTCAAATGCTCAGAAAATATTTACGCCAAGAGAATCTAAGCATATATTCTCATGTATATAGATGGCTAAAAAATCTATGCCTATGGTCTGTAACAACTTTTTTTCTTTTTAACACACCCTCACACCTCTCTCTCTCTTTTTCTTCCCCATTTCTATTCCTCTCTCTCTCTATCTATGTATGTATCTATCTATCTATATATACATACATATATATATATATATATATATATATATATATATATATATATATACATGTATATATACATATATATATATACATGTACATATATATATATATATACATATATATATATATAAATATATATATATATGTATATATATATATACATACATGTATATATATATACATACATATATATATATGTATATATATATATATATATATATATATATATATATATATATATATATATATATATATATATATATATATATATATGTATATATATAATTTAATTCCATGCATATGTCGGACTGTGTACACAAGTAAAACTGCAACAACTCTTCATATATCATCACATTGAACACACAATTGCATGGATGTCATACAATTGTAGAAACAGAACTCTGGGGGCGGTGGGGGTATATTTTCACAAGTTAGAAATTTTTTTTTATTAACAAAGTCTCACCCGATACAACCGAAGAAAACGTTAAGCTTCGAAAAATATTTGGTAAACTTGGATCTGCATTTCACACGTCGACATGGTGTTTATGTTGTGAAGATCCCCCAAATCGTGATGTTCAATTTGTCTGGATAATCAGGAATCGAAATTTCGGCTCCTAATCTGCTCGACAAAATGAGCCAGTTGGAAACATAAAACTATATAAAATTAGCTTCCAGCTCTTGAGAAATATTCTAAGTCCTCTTTATTTGGGGGAAAAATCTCTCAAAGAGATTCAGGAATTTATAATGCAGAGATGCTATGATCAAGATAGAAAAGGCATTAGTTATACCGTAGTCTCCGGTATCGCTATGATGGAATAATTTCTATTACTGAAAGGCGATACGTTTTTATCAAAATGTTGATGTTTTTGTTCTCATTTTTCAAATCGGAATAAAAGAAAATGATCGAAGCAGTGAAGCTAGAATCCTCTATGGTTCCAATTTTTTTAAAAAAGTATAACGAAAAACAAATGAAATAAAGTGAAAAAAAGGAAGAAATATATCCGTACCTCGAATCTTTGAATCACCGCCAGTTGATACAGCTCATGCACACACCAAAACTGGTTGTCTAAATGAATATCTAAATTATCAAAATGAATAGATCTCTTGTATGGGATTATCTATTTTTTTTTTATGTTAAGTTATTTTAAAAAAATACCGGCGAATGATTTGGACTTTATTGATCCAAAATGATTACCAAAACCCCAAGAATCGCTCTTTTGAAACAGAAAAATATCACAAAACAATCATTTCAAGATGTGCAAAGCCGACTTATGTGAATCTTTGAAATTATCCCGCCACAATGTATCCAGAAGCACCCCCAACACACACACACTAGAAAAGAAAGAAGAATCCTTTACTTGGTTGGTTGGTCTAGCAATATGAGGGGCTATGGTTATTCGGAAGAGAGGATATGCTGATATGAAACATTGAATGAAGAATCTAAGAAAGTTGATATAAAAAGAAACTGATTTAACTATAAATGAGAAAAGAAAGAACGGAATAAAGAGATGTATTAAAGAAAACTGAAATAAACCAAAATGAAACGAATGAAGAAAAAATCGGTTAAAAAAAAGGAGCAAACAATAATCGAGATATATATTAGCTTGGAGGATTTATTAATATCAAATAAATTGCCTGGATAAAACCCAATGGCACCGGATGTTACAAAAATGTCGATTACATTGTGGCTTTTAATCGTAAACGACTACGTATCTTATGTGTATGAATCCTGTCTCTCACAAATCAAAATACAAATCCCGGTTACATATCCTAGTAGGCAGTGAGAGTCTTGCGGACAAGTTCCATCAACCATCTGGCAACGTCCTCGAGAGACAACAACATTCCTGCAGGGATTAGTTGCATGATTGACACAGGATATGAGTGGTGAAATTGCAGCCATTTGTGATCGGATGTGGCGCCGTTTTCAGTGACATATTTTCGTTCAGTGATATTACTCTGTCAGTGGAGTTTAGATTTTTATCTATGCTTTTTGTATCATTTTTTTCACTCTCTATATTTCTCTTTTTTCGCCTCTCAATCTCTTTTCCCCGTCATCTTTCTATGCTTTTTGTTGAATTTCCATTTTTTCTCTTTAAGTTTGTTTTATTTTCTATAGTTTTTGCTTCTCTCCAATTCTACGTTCTTTTTTATATAATATTTATTCGGTCTTGAATATCTCTTGTTTTTTTCCCTCGATTTTATTTTTTCTTGTTCGATTGTTTTTTAATACGTTTTAATTCATCAACTGATAGATGAGAATTCTTCTCCATGCCCCCGGTCTTCCTCCTTGTATCTTAACCCAGATATCGACCGTCCTGATATTTTTGGCGGCATGGCTTGTCTTCACAAACAAGGATTTTGAGAGGTTATCCATGTCTGTTGCTAGTTTACTGATTCGTTACAGAACATTCAGGACTGGTTGGTCCTGAACTTTGGTTGTAGAAGAGGCCTGTGGCAGCTCTGGTTTTATGACGTTTCTCCTCTGCTTCAATCTATTTTTTCCGCCCATCCTTGAAATTGGGACATCAGGGAGACTTCTTCTGGCCATATCTCTCTGTCAACAACTTTATTGTCCATTAAATGTAGTAGGTGCCAAAATTGTTGGGGACCTTTTTTTAAATCCTTGTATTCTATCAGTAACCTCCTTCAGTTACGCCAACTTTGAGCATTTTAAAAAATAGTAAGGTCTTTGCTAGATGATATAATGCAATCTACAAAAAGGTTTACCATTTGTGTTAGTACTTTTTTTCTATCCAATGCCAATGATTGCAGCATTCCCAGAGACTTTATTATTTGTGAAAAAAGTGATTAACTGATATTTTGTGTGACAGGAATTATCTAATCAGTTGAAAGTGACATTTCTCACCTGATGATTATTTATCTTCATTTTTCAAGTCTTGATAGCGTAAGCCGATTGGAAAAAATCTGAAATGAGATGATCTCATTAACTCTGTATATATAAGAGAAACTTGTCGGTACAGGCAACATAAAATAAGAAAAAAAGAAGTTCGACTCAGAAATAAAAGATATTATTAAAAAAAAATGATTCTATCAAAATTCCTAACACCACTCATTTGTATTTCTTCTTTTAATGATGAAAAGGGATGGGCTTCTGATTCTTCCAGTCTGAATAAAAGACTGATTTACGGAGATATCGCTTCATTCGTTTTCTTTAACACTCGTTGAGTTTTAGTTTAAAATATAGCTCTGCCTACTACGAAACAAAGTCAAATATGTTCAAATAATATAGGAACATTTTACAGATTCAAGTGGAGAAGGACAGTGTATCTTGAAAATCAGCATCCGGAACCCTTGATTCAAATGCTCCCCGTACAATGATCGTTCGCACTGTGCAAGGATCAAAACTACGGAACAGGTCTTAAATCATATTTTATTTGAATGCAATGCACCAATCGAAGATTAAAATGATTAAACTCTTGTAAGCTCGTATCTTTAGCAGCTGAAGATTGTTCCATGGAGAGACGTCCTGTTCACAGAAAGAGTCCATGCATCCAGGGTCAATATTGATTTTTTTCCATCAAAATCAAAGAACAAATTAGGACTTAATTTTCATTATAGATCAAAAAGGTTACGATTCAGGGAACTCTTAGGAGACTGAAAGTTCAAGTTAAAAAAAGGAAATATCTTGTGAATCAGATGGCTGACTGAAAACCTCCCAGCCAAGCATGAACAAATTTCAGCTTGGTCATATAATTAACACGTTGTCCAGCGTTATGCAGATCGAATAGTTCGTGCTTGTTGATATTTGTGGTAGTGATGATGATATTGATGGTGCTGATATTGTTGATGCTGATGTTAATGATGATGTTATTGATGATGGTGGTGATGCTACTGATCTTACATGTGATGAGGGACCTAATAATCGTGCTGGTAGAGAAGGTCTGGATGATGATGATGATGATGATGATGATGATGATGATGATTAAGTTGATAAAAATCATAGAATAGCACACTCAATATTTTCGAAAAACCTTCACCAGATGCAAACTAGTCATGCAATGTCTTCTGAAAATGTACAGAAGGGTGGGTTGGGCAGTGCAATGTGCAAAAAACTGCCTTAGACTGCACACCTCTGTCCCCGTCAAGGGAGTAGCTGAATTACATCCCCAGCGATGGACACCAAGTTTGTATAGTTATTGATATCACTTATCTTGGGTTTGGAATTGTTTTATAGCCATCAACAAACTATTGCATATTTATTCGAAGCAGCATTTCACAAATTATTCCATTCTCGGATGTTAAGTTATCCAGTCAGCCATCCTATTTTTATTTTGTTTTTTTTTCCATCTTTACATTTCAGTCTTCATAGAATTCTCCGAATCAAAACCTTTTTAATCTATAATGAAAATTCGACTCTAATTTCTTCCTGTGTTTTAATGGGGAATTAATTTTGGCCACAGATACATGTGCTCACGAATAGATTCAACGAAGTGTATCTTAATTGTCATATCATATAAATCACTGATAAGAAAGTCAACCTGAAAACAGGTGAATTAGCTACAATTTCAAAAATGCCTGCCATGGCGATATGTTGAAAATTCATAAAGTCTTAGTATCTATTCGGAGTGCTGTCGACTCTAACTCTAATAAATTATATGATTCTATCATAAGATATATATTTTGTTAAGCTCCTATTTTAACACCCAGTTTATTTACCAAGGTTTGTCACACAACACGTTAGTCAGGAGTCAGAGATATCATTGAATTAATTGGAATCAAAAACACAAATTAAGACTGACTCTGAAAAGCTGCTGCTGCTACTGCTGATGACAATTCCGGTAGAAAGGTAAATATTGTTCGTAGTATCTGGTGTTATCGGGTGATAACAACCAGGCAATAGTCATGCTCGCCACTGATCGACCCCTGTGATCAGACAAAAGCTCATGCCTGGAGCATGACTTGACATTAAGCCGTGAGGTTTATAGACAAAATGAGAGAATCAGTGAGAGGGATGAATGGGTTGAAAGAAAACTTGATGTATGAATAAGTAGATATACATCTTCACATTCAAGGATTTGACACATGAATAAATGCACAAGCTGTCTGGGAAAAAGAGTAAGTAGCACATTTACCCTCTGGTCAAGCTTTTGGCTTCAACAAATCAGGATATATGGAGGTGATCTTTGCTTCAGTCACAAATTAAATATATTCATTGTAAACAGACAAACTAGTATTCTAAGGGAAATTATCAATTATTACCAGCAATGTATTCTGTTTTACGCCTGATCAATCAAAAGTTTTGAAAAAGAAGTGATCAGTAAATGTATTTCGCCATTTGTCGAGAAGCAGTTATCAAAAATGGTCTTGATTAAATTTAAAAAAACAAGCCGAAAAGAACTATTAACTAATTTGATAAAACTAAAACACTAAAACAAACATTCCTTATTCATTGAAGAGAGTGTGTGTCTGTGTGTGTCAAAATTTCTGAACGGATAGATATATATTAATGTCAGAAGACATGAATAACCCGAACCAAGCAACAAGGATTAGACGTATCAATAGATAGAGAGATATGAACGGATTAAGATAGAAAGCAATGAATATGATTTAAAGATATATAGATATGAATCAAGATAATAACAACTACAGCCTGATTTTTTTCCTCGAATACTGGCAAAGGACGAATAAACTGGGAGAGACGAAATATGGAAGTGCATCGTTTGCTGTTGAAGATTGACTGTGAAAATAATATCTGCTAATTTTCCATGTCTTATATTGAAGAGGTTCAAGATTAACCATTTAATGTGTGACACATCTGGAAAGGAGGCAAAAGTAGGACTTGCAAAAATTCCAACCCATCATATGTGTAAAGGAAATTGGATTCAAAAAGAAAACATACCAAACGTTATTGTAGACAGAATCACAAGAACTGGCAGGGTATTGTTATTTGTCGATGAAACAGAAGTTCAATAACTAACTAAATATGATTAGGCAAAATCACCTACTGTAGATGTCGACATTCAACTCCATGTAAGCTCTACGATCTCGAAAAGAAATACTTCAAAGACGACACTTCCAACAGGGTAGAATTGTGTAGCCCAATATTTTCGTATTCTGTCCGAAGCCTTCAACATTGGCAAATATCGATGAAAAAGTGATTGGATTCGAAAATTTTTCTCCTACCGAGCTAAGCTCAGCGAGGTACAATGTCAAAGGAGATAAAAGTTTGGAAGATTGTGTTTTAACAAATTCGCAGATCAGTTATCTTGAAAATCAGCTTCTGAAATGCTTGTGTTTACCTCTCTATCTCTTGTCCTTTCCCTATCTCTTAACTTTTTATTTCTTTTCTATGATTATTTATTGAATCGTCACACTATCTTACATCTAACTGGTCGTAGTTCTGCATATGATCTCTGTGGATTTACAATGTGAGTCTTGATATCCAACAGGTGTTTTCTATCCTTCCATACTGCCTATTGCCATTTGAGATTTCTTTCGGATTTTATCATATCCACTATTGCTTCTCCCCAATATATCGTGGCTTCCTTTGATCTCTCCATGTGATGCTGAGGCTGATTATGCTCCGTGTACATTGCTCTGTTTGCAGTTTGACGGTACATTGGTTAGATTTCACGGGGGATGCATCGGTTGAATACCTCTTCTTAGGACTAATGGGATTTTTCTTGATCTTAAAGACTACCGGAAGCCTTCCATCCTAACATGGTTCTCTGTCAGATTCTTTCTTCTTTTGAAGATTTCATGAGGATACCATTATCTGATCCAGATGAAGCAGTCTACTTTCTTCAGCTTGGCGATTCTTACTCCCATTGTCGTTTGCCTGTCCTCAACGTGTTTGTTTTAGATGACATTAGTTAAATTGAAAGACTAAACTTTCATGTTATATCATTCTTCACTACTTAAATATTCTTGCTGCTTTCTACCCCTTTCATCTTCCAATTAACTATTACTTTGTTTTTGTTTTCTAATCTTTGCTAACGATATTAGGAGAGCTATATATAATCAATCTTGTCTGACTTTCAATCCGTCTGTTTTGCTACACAATACATCCAAAACTTATCCATCAATGCCTGCAATGAGGTATGTCATTGGCTAAGGAAAAATCGCACGAATCTTGGGGTGAATCTAAGTTTTTCCCCCCTTCTAAATCGAGGAATATCAAATGAATTATTTCCCCTGCATCTTTTTTTTAAACAATGTATGGCAATGGTAGACAAATACACCCACTATGTTAGTTTTATCGTTTTTTTTACTTTTTTAAAACTATTTTTCTCTTTCGAATCATCTCTCACATTATCTTGATCATTGCCAAACGGACTTGCATGTTTTTGTTTGTAATGGCCGACTTTATCGTCTGATAACAGACCACAAAATCAACAGTCAGTCAGATGACGATTGAGAACGAATATATCCTCCTTCCACCATTTTTCTCCATCTCTTTGTCTAAATGATATCTAGCAATCCTCGATTAACTGAATCGACCATTTCAGATATCCTGATTTAACGATGCGATAATTTTTGTCTCTTGCTCAGATGCTAACAAATAGGAGAAAAATGGTGGCAGAGACAGCAGAATCGTAGCATTAGACGCTGTCGGATAAAAGTAACAGTACTTGTACCAACGCTGTGTCTATCATCAAAAGAACACGGGTAAGTTTCTCATTAATTAAATCGTACCTCCCTGCCAACTCATTATGTTTCGTTAGCGCACACCTATTCTCCCCAGTTATTCCAAAATTCCGCTTAACCTTGTCTGTCTTCGTTTAATATCAGTGTCAGACATTTTGTCTGGACGCCACAAGCTGTCAGCAGAGGCGGGGGCAGCAGAAATAGTCGCAAAAAGATAAACGCAATTTCGCTGCTTCTTATGCTATCGTTTGTAATAAAGTGATTATATGTCCATCTGACTAATGGAGATTAGGTTATTACTAATCATTATCTCTACAATACACACTTGCTAACAGCTTTCGACACTATCATAATAAGCTTGTGTTATCTACCTGTCCGTTGCACTGGGGATAGACATTTATTTATTGTGCTACCGATATGTTCTCAGGAGCAGACTGCTCGTCTGGTTATCGCTGGAGAAGTGGTATAAGAAAAAATAAGCACAGGCATAATTGACTGCCATCTCTTTTGAACACGCAGGCAAGAATCGATATCTATCAACCTTACCAAATTTTTGGAAACAAGACTAGAACCCCTCAACCAGTCTCGAATAAATTACACTATACGTGCATTTCCAAAATCATTACTTTATAACAGATGTTACCTGTTTGTCTGTAACATATGAAATGTCGTTTTCTTTCCATCATAAAATACAAAATCGTACAGACAACAAAAAGACAGTGCATATTGGAGTGGAATACAATCAATCGGCAGCAAAAACCTTATTTAAAATAATTATTCAATGATAGTATACCCTTTTCATATCAATAAAAGTATTTAAGTTGATTGATAATGAATCCAATCTTGGCTTCTCTTTTATCAAAGCTAATTCATTTTATAAGCAATGATATGAATATAATATAAACAAATAATAAACATCATAATGTATTATAAATACTATCATATGAATAATATAAATATAATGTAAATATGGATTTAGACACTAAATTCGAAATGCTTTGAATATGTTAATTTGGAGGAGAAATGTAAGGTTAATATGGTGTATACAACAAGGCTTATTATCCCAATTCTCTGGGCCTAAAGGTTGAAGACACTGGCACTGTGATCGGGCATTTAATCTAACTAATGGTTGGTCAATTTTTCCAGCTTTATACCTTTTTTATCGCCTCGCAATGATATTATATCGTTGCTTTTGATGTCCTTATGTTTCTAAAAAGTGTTGCTTAGTTCATTATATGTATATGGGAAGATCTTGCCAAGATCTTGCCTGCGAACTGATTCACTACGATTATCGGGCCTTTTTGTTGCATTACGAGATAAAGTTAGATGCAGTGGCGACTCATTGAAATATATGAATGAAAAAATGAGTAAATGAACGTTCTAATTTAAGGAATTGACACCTCAACAGGAAGGGGATTCGATCATTGATGGGTCATCATTCTCACCCAAATAGTCAGTCTTATCAGGGCATTCCAGTAGACGCTCTTATCCCTTTTTGAGTGCGAACTAAACTAAAAGAATTTGAAATTATTTCAAGACAATAATGTTATCAAATGCCATCAAAAACTATAATTGAAACTAGTTACGTTGAATTGTCTCAACAAGCAACATGATGTAAATATAGTTCAAGAGCTATATCTAAGACATTACGGCTAAAAAGAACTTAATGATTTGAACAACGATTTTAGAGTGATGAATAATCATTGGCTAAATAATGCGATTGATTCCGGAATCTAATCAACACTATGTCAAAATAGATAAAAGAAAAAACAAAACAAATGAATATATGACGAGCATATATGTTAATTTCTTCTCTGATCATTTGCACTGATGCAACTCACTGGTTTAGCTCACCTTTTTATCATTACATAAAAATGACGATGGAAATTACGTCATAGAATCTTTTAGACTTTGTATTTGATTTAAAATTTAAGTCGATTTGAGACTTGAAAAATAATTCAAAAAGATATATGATTCATCAAAAAATGAAATCCCCAATAAAATAGCTTTGGCCCCTTAATGCACACAGAACCCTGTCTTCATTCACAGGTATATGCTTGTAAGAAGATTAAGACAGAAAGAAAGCATGTGTCAAGATGAGGACTAGCTCTTTTTAGGGAGGCACATATAGTCTTGCTGAAAGGTGAAGACAAACGTAAATTAAGGGAAGGAACTGTTAATTATGTAAAACATCTATCCAGCCCAGGAGGGAAGATGCAAACAGTATTTCGAAATTGGAGTTATTACTAGAGTAGTGATAAGAATACTTCCAGAAGTTCCACATTTTGGGCGAGTTGTATTTTGGAATTAAAGTCCTCTAGGTGAAAAGAGGTCAGACGAAAGTTGAAGTGCGTTAAATGGACATAAATGAATTATTGACAGGAATTTATTTTTTGATAAGTGAATTTATTCCACCATTTAACGAGTATTATACAAGATTTTTTTCAGATGAATTGGAATTAATTGTTCAGGCAGCGAAACCTTCGAAGTGACCGTAGAGTCTGACAGTGACAGAACCGTAAAGTGGGAGTATCTTCGAGCATAACTTTTCATGCATGACTCAGATCATTTTGAAGTTTTCATATCAATACAACTCTTCTTGATTAAGATACTCCAATGAAGGGAGATGATAAACTATAGCTGTAAGCATCTTTTTGAGTCTACACGGAAAGCTTTGGAAGATAAGAGATTATTGTTTCATTCAAAAATTCATGAAAGCCTCGGCAATTTTGAACAATTATTAACACTTCGTTACGTATTGTAAACCTGACTCTTCATTTGTCAATGTCTACTGCCCGGAGCATGGCAATAATGTGTGATGATGGTGTTTGTTTCGTAAATGTTTGAATAAAATAATGCATCTAGCGAATTTTCATATTTGCTCATTTTCTGAAACTTTCCTCCTTTTTAGCATTCCTTTTTCAAATCTCCTTAATGCTCTTTCTCTCTTCCTCTCTCTCTCTATATATATATATATGTTTTAATATATATGATATGACAGAATTATTACAAATCGCCGTATATTATATAGAAACTCAAAATTCAAAATTATTTCCCGTCATCATACGCTTAATGTATCACTTAGCCAAGACAATGTGAATAGAATAGAGAAATAAAAAATTATACTCTGCAAGCATTGAACGTAGTGTTGCTCTTGCTACTTAGCTCAATCGTCAGAGCTACGCTGTACGTTGTAGCAACTAACATGTTGGTTGCATTTTCTTTAATTGTATATTCTATTTACGTTTTCTAAGCCAAATGATACATTGATCGTGTAATTTGGTATATCATTTAAAATGAGAGTTTCTATATAACACAACGCAATTTGCAATATATGTGAGTGTATATATATATATATATATACATATATATATATATGTATATGTATGCATATACATACACACACACATATATATATATGTGTGTGTAAGTATATATGTGTGTGTAAGTATATATGTATGTATATATATATATATATATATATATATATATATATATATATATAAACAGTTTCTCACTGATTACCCATCGGTAAATACATTTTCGAGGTAATCGACGAAAGTAAGCCTAGTTTCAAATAAAATAAATACGTAATACGAAAATGACTTACGTTTACAATGCATAATGATGATATTCTACATAAAATAATGAAAAACATTCATGGCATAAGCTATGTATTAAAGAAATTAATAAATAAGTAAATAGCTAAAAGGAGAATGGTTTTGGAATAATACTACTGAAATGCTATGTTAATGTAACAGTTCTGTTCTTACAATACTTGAAACAGATAAATGATAAACGATTGATGAACCCGGCAGAAGAAAATTTGCACATGGTATCATAAAGACCAAGTAAATGTAAAATAAACGACAAGTATAAATAAATATATAAATTGCATCAAGAGATTTTTAGAAATAAGTGACTGAAATGACACAAGAACAAAAAACAAAATTGAAACAGTTTGTTAATGCTTATTGTTTAAAATTTGACGTTAACATGAGCTGGTACTGATGCATGGATATCATCGTAAAGACGATGAATGCCTACCTTCAAACGTTATTCCCGGCGTCTGGCACCTGTTGACGAAATTCAACAAGAGTTGAAAGTTGCTCCCGGGTTTCTGTAGTGCACGTGCAAATGGCTATCACTGGTATAAAGGCAGACACTGTTCCTATCACTGAACACAACAGAGCACCATTCGATTCCTTTGTGAATGTCTAGTGACAGTATTTGAGAGACGAGCAACACGTCGCTTTGTTCTGACTTGAAGCACATGTGTCCGTAGTAAATCAGCGAGTGAATCTTCAACGGCCCGTGTCGATTCTTGGAGCCACTCTTTCTCTAATCAGTAGTGAGGACGCCATGTGGTGTGCCAGTGCTGTTCTTACCAAAAGCTGATAATAGTGAGAATCAGTACAACTCAAAAGTCGGTCTCCAACCAGAGAAGGTGGTGTTATATATGTGGTAAGATCGAGCCGTTTACAATCTGGTTGCCCGATGAAGGATATCTATTTGACCCCTACTACAAACGCTGATAATCCTACAGCGAGTCACATCGAAATTGCGCAGCAATTCTCTGGAATAACAGTCTTGCCTTTCAATCCGATCCTTTTCAAACAATTCCATTTGAACAAAAAGTTTGTGCGTGCATCTCGAGGACATAACCTTCGTTTTTACAGGACATTGCACTACCTCATCAGAACGTACGCTATGGTGTAAAGTTCGGGCACTGACAGTGATATTTCGTCACCAGGTAGCCGAAAATTTTTGAATCAAAATACTCCTAACCCTTACCTTGCACATACATGTAATCGAATCTGGCATCATATATATATATATATATATATATATATATATATATATATATATATATATATATATATATATATCAAACAAACCTGCTATCTCCGTACATATATTCACACATCCTCGTAGGTATAGGGGTCGAATTTTTACTTTTTATACAGTTTCATTTACGGAAATATTCCCTAAATTATATATATATATATATATATATATATATATATATATATATATATGTGTGTGTGTGTGTGTGTGTGTGTGTGTGTGTGTGTGTGTGTGTATGCGTGTGTGTGTGTGTGTGTGTGTGTGCGTACATATAGAATAGAAACATGTTATGAAGATGATATATGTATGCATTACTATATATATATGTAATGTGTGTGTGTGAGTCAAGAAGGCTTTATATGTGAGAATATGAGGGGAAAGAAAAAAACGCCATGATCCTGGTGAGAAAACCGTTGAAGAAAATATAACCTAGCCTCACATGACCCCCCAAACACAATTTAAAGACAGAAAATGAATGAAACAGGAAAGAACATTAGAATGCTGATTCGAAATAGATTTATTCAAATAACATTGCATGCATAATCCTCAAGAATATTCATAATCAAATACAACTTTGAACCATTGGGTCTTAATCTGAATCAATCAATATATATACATATATATATATATATATATATATATATATATATATATATATATATATATATATATATATATATATATATACTCTTCTTCATCATGTACTTCAAAAAATGATTTAATTTACCGTGTGAAAAATATCAGCACAGTTACAGTTGTACTAGACTGCTTTCATAAGAGTTTTTCACTAAACAGTTTCCCATGTTATTGGCGTAAAGTGAAAAAGTGATTACTATTGGATTATATGGAGAAAGATTATGAAGGTTAACAGGCGTGAAAAACATGATTACAATGATTAATTTTGCTGAGTTGTTTGAGGCATACGTGATGTAAAACACAGGATACTGGGTTTTCGGAGAATAAAAGAGAGCAGCACACTGCAAAATAAAAGTTGAACCACATTTTGGCTTTCCATCTTCTTTTACAGGATAAAAAATGCAATTATTGACTTTTTTGAAAGAATGGGAGATACCTGTATTTCATTTATTTGAAAATCTTAACAAAGGAATATCAATTTTCAGGTTTGTTCTCATGAGTGAGATGATGTATTTGTCGTAGTGTTATCTACGTCGGCAATATCAGATTCGATATAAGATAGAACTAAGATTTAAGCTTGGCTCCACCGAGCAAAGTAAATCGTTTGGCAGCCGTACGATTTTGAATGTATCTGGAAAATTAAACCCTGCCGTATTTTTCTGAGCCGCTTCGTTTACGAGGACATAGACAAGCGCAGAACGGCTATAAAATGACGAACGGCCGGGAAGCAAATATTGAACACGGTGTTAGCTGGTATAAAAGACTCGAAGAAGTCTGACACGCAAAAGAATGGTGGAGCATCCGTCATTCATCAACGACCAAGTCAAATACTGTGATCGTAAAACATGTCTTGAAACACAAAACTTATGTTGAATTCCAAAAGAACACTGAAGTTCTACTAATGTGTTTGTCTATAGTAAATGACTTGCAGGGAATCTCATAAAAAATACAAAGCACCTTCCTTGCTCTCTCTCTCTCTCCCCATCTCTCTCTCTCTCCCCATCTCTCTCTCTCTCTCTCTCTCTCTCTATATATATATATATATATATATATATATATATATATATATGTAAGTATACATACATACATGCATATATATATATATATATATATATATATATATATATATATATATATATCGTTAGTTAAAAATTACACACAGACCTTATCAATGGAATTCTCCTGCTATTTTTCCTGGTTTGAGTACAAACCCTTTATCAATGTCAGTGACGTTTGTAAAAACGTGCCATGGTTGTTAGTATAAGAACTTTTGACAAATATAAGTTCTTACTTATACATATATGTATATAAGCCTAGCAGGTCTCTCAATAGAGACCGTCAACTGACCAATGTCTTTTGGCAGCATAATCTATTGAGGGATAATTAATCAAAGCATGGATATTTATATGGTTAAAAGAATGAGTTACTTGCTTATCTATTTATTTGAACGGTTATCACTAAAACCGAATAGAAACATCTAGGGGAGATATTTAACAAAAACTCACATTTCTAATTGAAACTCTGACTAAAACTTGACTTAGGGTGAACTTGAAAAATTCGTAAACATAATGAGTAAATGATTTGATTTTCTGTCAAAGAGCTTGATTGGTGCGGCTTGTACGCATCTTACGTTCGTAGCCCACTGGCCAGTCAGTTGGGCCTACTATGCTTCCAGTTATGTTTGACAGTTTCAGATATATATATATATATATATATATATATATATATATATATATATATATATATATATATATATATATATATATATATGAGAGAGAGAGAAAGATAGATGGATTGATGGATAGTTTTATGTGCATGGTGTGTGTGCATGTGTGTGTATGTATGTGTGTGTGTAAATGAAACATTTACTTTGATTAGTTAGTTAGAGTCCTTTCAAATAGGTTAGTTAGTCAGGCATATTGATGATTCATGAATCTTTTGTGAAAAGAGACAAATTTTTCACAAAATGGCCATCCGGGTTAACGAAAGAAAGTGAATAGTTTTTTTAACGACGAGAAAAAAAGCATTATTGTATGATTTTGATATCCAAGACTTGAATTGATGAGAACCCCCTTTTAACATGTTATCATTTCTAGGGAGCTTTTAGGAACGATTATTGAAGTTCTCACCGAGCAATATATATCTGCTTCTCTTCCATCACGGGAGCCCAGTTGCTGATTTTATTGCATTGGCAACTTTAGTGATAATGCATTACGAGATAAATAGTTTGATCAGTAGCCAGTCGAAGAGACAGCCTACCCTGATCTCCAAGAGATGCACTACAGAGTAAGGAAGGTTCCTGAAATGTATGGTTTACGGAGCCTTGCTGAAGATTCGACAGGCCCAGCAAACTAGAATCGGATTGTAATATACTGCTCAAGTTAAAAATAGAGGAATTGACATAATTGAATGGACAGAGAAATTTGAATATTTCCGGTCGAAATTCAAGTCCCTCTTGAAATTTGATTGACGAATGTTTGTTTTGGTGGTAGCAATCTGTGTGCCCTTCTTAGTTCTGATGTTCTTTGTCTTTGGTTTAAAATGAAGGGTGAGTTTACATCGGGTAAGGTGATGGTCACTGTGATACTTTCTACTGGACCTAAATTAAGGGAGGATGGGAAATAATCGTCTTTCAAGTACCCTCCAGCTCAGAAAACTGATATCCTTGGCTGACAGAGAAAATGGATTCAACAGAAGAGGTACACACATTCTTCAAAACCTTCTCCAGTTCTTGTGCAATCAGCCGGCAGCTTCTATTATTACCAATTTAAGAAGGCCTGATCCCTCCATGTCAGTCAAACTGAGAACACGTGGGATTCAGGAAGACCTGTCACTCCGATGTGGGCCCAACTGAGCACTGTTATTGAATCAATCTAATTTCTAGTTCAAAAAACCGAACCAATATATATTTTCACACTCACGTATATATATATATATATATATATATATATATATATATATATATATATATATATATATATATATATATATATGTGTGTGTGTGTGTGTGTGTGTGTGTTCGAGCCTGTTTGTGTATTGTTTTTAAATGTATGGATTGAATCGTCTAAGCTGCTCAAATAGCCAACCCGACCAACTAGTTGAATGATTTCAAGATTGCTCTTATGTTTTTAGACGCATCTGGTCACATTTTGGGTGCTATTAACTTGAGTATTTGCATAAATACATCATTTAGAAAAAACAACTGCTTCATGAGGTTTCTAAGATCAATTTCACCAACACTGCTTAAATCTTGTTTTTGCATTCTATAATTTAAGATAATGTATATCAAAAGATCTATTTTTCATTTGGGCTAGGCAAGGATATCAATATTCATTCATATTTTATATTTGGATGTATTCCTCAATATCTTTACATCAACTCACTTATAAACCTTTCCGACTATTTACAAAGTCGATGCGATTAAAATACTTTGGCTCATCCACCGTCAGTGACCTCATTCGTACAATACGTTCCAATCTCCCATACTTAATTTCAGTGAGCCTATACGTGGGAATCATGTGCTATAAATGATCTTCACGTTAAGTTTCTGACAATTCAGTCATGTTAGTTCGTGGAATTTATCAATAGATGATTTTTACTTCTAATCCCTATGAATAACCCTATCGTTTATGATTTCCACAAGCCTAAACTGGATAGACTTCAGTATTAAATAAAAACCCGGGAGGAATCAAACTAAATTCACAAAAACCGTAAAGTAGAACTGACGCAATTTCTATCAGTTACAGGCACATATTGGTTGGAACAGGTATGCAAATGTAACCAAGAACCAGACGTCATTAATGGAAGTTGGTTTCGAGCTGTTTATTTCGGGTACCGTAAAACTCGTCGGTCAAAAACACCAAAACATAGTACCAGAATTTCAATTTCAGGCAAGGAGAGAGAGACAGAGACAGAAACAGAGAGAGAGAATTAATTAGTTCAGAGGGAAGAGGAAAGACAACAGAAGGCTGCAAGTGATCGTTTTCTCCCTCGGAATCGAAACCACCATTGTGGAAAACTAATGAATATTGATTAATGAATGCTGTTACCCTCTCCAGTCACCAGTCTGTTATGTCACACTTATAGAAACAAGATAGCAGTGGGGCTAGGTAGAAAGAACAAAAATTAGAGAGGCCTCAGTGACGAACAATCGGATAAAAAATCCCTAGCAAGATAAAAAAAAATCAATAACCACGACACTAAGACATGCGTTCCGAATTAACCATTGGTTGTTAATGCATTCCAGTGGCTGAATACTTCGATGATGGGAAACTTTTAATCACCACATCCGACAACAAACCGGTTTAGACTATGTTTCAGGATTTGGGTTATTCGTATGCACTATTATATGTGTATATGTAAAATCTATCTATCCGGACATTGTCCAAACTGTTTATTGTTGAAGCTTGAAATTTGGCATACGTACCTTCAATGATTAGGGGTGTTCGTTTGTTCATTTGAACCTCCGTATTTGAGTGGGAATAATTCACAATATAAGTGTACGCCTAATTGGTCCCTTAGTTAGTGTTCATGATTTTCAAATCCTGAATCTATGTTTCGAACCATACTGGTTGTAATTTCATCAAGATATTTTGGAGACCCCCATTACTGCTTAATTTACTGGTAAAAATAGAATATATACTCAGGGGTGATTCATAATTTCCCTTATAATGCTAGTTTTTATGAACATTAATATGCATTGGCATAAATATATTACTCATAGCATACAACTGCATATTCATTCATCTGGAATATTTCCAAATATAGACATTCACAGATTTATGTACACGTTACAGTTCATATTCTGTGTCCCAGTGACTTTTGTCTTTTTCCAGAGACATCTGACCGTGTACAAGATTAGGAATAGCACTAACGGAAGCTGATGATTATCCCGGAAAAACTGACTTGCCAGAGTTTCAAAAGATGCCAGGATGTGTCAGTCCCCTAAAGGAACTCTTTGGAGTGGACCAAGGTACTATTGTAATTGATGAACGGGGGTCGTTCAATCAGATTGTAGCCAAACAGATAGTTAGTTGCTGAATTTGGATATCATATTTCAACATGATAATGGTTTATCTCTATGGTTGTTATTCGTTACTGTCATTAGTGTCATGAAAGAGTAGAATATTATGTAAGTATGTGTTTTTAATCAATAGGCTTAGTACAGACCTATTGACAAGATTGTGAGTTTTACTTGGATGGTAAATTCAGAAATATAAACTCCAATAATAATTTAATTATAGTTTTTTGAATAAGGGAATAAATTATTAACTTACTGTCATCACGAGGGAATATTTTAATAAAACTGAAAATGGGAAAAAAACTACTCCACAAAAATCCACAAAATGTTGCTTAAGAACTTCTACGTCATAGAAATGAGTATAATTCACTTCAAATATAAATATAAAACATATCAGTCAATCAGTTGGTATTCTTTTTATGATTAAAATGACACCATCTGATAATGTTAGTGGTAGTGTAAAGATGAAGGAATTTACATAAATTAGTTTGAGTATAACAATATTGACTCTATATAAATATAATTATATTTGAAATTTGAAATTGAATTAACCAAAATTAACAACATACTTGAGAGTTTTATACCTATGGATTGAAAGAAAAAAGCAAATTATAACTTATATGAATGTATATGAGAAACAAAAGTGATATGCATAAAATGAAAATTAGAATAGAATGTATAGAATACCATATACCCAAATAAACAATAACAAGTTAATCAGGAGATATATTTTTAATTAACAATGGTTGCAGGAGTTACGACTCAGCGTCAATACCTCACAAGGGGTATCTACGTATATATTCTATGTACAGTATATCTTATAAGTTATTCAACATGAAATATTTTATTCCTAAGAATCAAAATAAATGAATGAAAAAAAAGGAAGAAAAAAAATAATTGTGATAATCTCCCATTTTTCCTCTCATATTTACTAATAAATTACAATAAATTTTCCAAAACGGCCATTTGAGGAAGGGATAGAAGTTTTTTTTTAAATTTATTGAACAAGTTTTGATGAAAATAACTTAACTACTTGCGTTTTTCCCCAATACTCGATCTCAGAATTTGGGTACCTATTAAAGAAAAGATTTCCAATACATTTGTACATCTTTAATCCAATAAAGAGGAATCCAGTGCTAGGAAGCCCTCTTGTGTAAAGATGTCGATCTTGATGATTCTCCAATAGTCTAGCAAACAGTGATTTATTTCAATATCAATTGTGTGATACAGATTAAAGTATGATAAATGAAAGTTATTTGTTAGTTCAAGTTTTTTTTTATTCAGTTGTGCATCATTAAAGCAATTTGTAAGATACAGAAAAACGATAATATAAACACATGTAATTTAATACTTAAATACAGAAAAAAATGTTGTTTGATTTAATACTCATCGATTTCAAATTTTTCAATACATATTATTAGATTATAGTATATTTTTCGGATCAGTCTCCCACTCAAGACACTGTTTTATCTTGATATGATAATCTACTGATTACAATATTCTCTTAATAATATTCTAATCGATCTTAATATACACAGGACACGAACGGTAATAAACTGAAGATGAAGTGAAAGAAAAATAGCTGAATTAGGGAAAATATTTTATTTGTATTTCAAAGAAAAGGGAGATAATTTTGAAGGGTCGCTCTGATATAGTTATCATTGGTTATAGTCGTTACTTTATTCAAAACCATTAAGTCGTTGGATGATGGGGGAAAAAAGACATTATTCAAATTACAACGGGCTTCGTTCTCATGATTTTGAGAATACCACGTATTATCAATTGTTGAAGAGTAGTTAGATCACGGAAATTTGTCATTCACTGGACATGTGTATACGTATGTATAGTAAAAATTAATGATAATAGGAATAATATAAACATATACTCGCACGCACACAATCACACGCACACACGCACACACACACACACACGCACATACATGGCACAATACTGTCAATAAAATTAGAAACAAAACAAACAACGCTGTCACCAGAACTCATAAAAAGTTTTTTCAGCTTATTCCTTTATATCAAAAGGGAAAGCATTTATTTTTGTTTTTGAAAATCCAGCTCATAAAATGAGTTCTAGTTGGGATTCAATTTACAGTGTACGTCTATGATAAATCGGTTCCCAATTTGTGTAAGCACAAATGTTTCAAAAACAAGAAAAGTAACTTATTTATTGATCACCTCTTATTTACTTTTCAGTTGATCTCATAACATGACATACAGCCAAACGATGTTGGTTGCATTATGTTTTCTATCGGGTCAACAACCAGGCGTTATATATAAAAAACGGAAGATGAACATCATAGTTACATTTTAAATAGATTGCCTTTCGACAACATATATTCTTTCTTTTACTTCAAAAGTCTCCATAGGTCCATTGATTACGTGTGCCTAATTTTGTTGAACAACACCAGAATTTATGAGAATTACTACGGAGTAACTAACAGATCCAGTTTTCTATATAACAAAAGAAAGTTGTTCCATGAAAAATGTCTGTTCAATTTTCAAATCAATTTTCACTATTTTCGTATACAAGGTGTTTTTATCTGAACGTTTCTGACGCACAGAATCCTTTTACCATTAACTGCATGTATAACGGTCAATGCAATTGTGATATAAAGCAGAATAGCAGAACCGGTGAAAATGACACTTAAGAGACACCAGAGTGCTATAGTGCCTAAAAACGCATTGGAACTAGGTGTGACAGAACATATATAGAGGAAAGAGTCAGGTGTATCCATGGTCCTGCACCAAAATGATAAACACTTGATAGAATTGTACAATGAGCCGATTGAAAGAAACAGAACTAACATTGCACACAAATGATTCAATCCGAAGACCTAACGTAAATCCTGTCGATGGCCACAAAACATCACTTCAAAAATAGTATTATTTGGCAGAATGCATCCAAATAATTGGAGGGTCACTAGTTTAGCGTGCAAATCTGCAGAAGAACTCACAAGTAGGGGCAGCAGGAATGTCGAATGATGCTATTTCAGGGTGCAATTCCTGCCTAAGCATAAATGAACATTCCAAGTTACAATACACCCTGATTAAATTTCACGGCTAAAAGTTTGTTTTTTTTCCAATAAGATATAACAGTAACAAAATTAATCCGAACTAACTAAAACCCAATGCTGAAAACAACTGAGATCAAAGGTCAGACCTTATTCATCTTGATCTAACTTCATCAAGTAACAAGATTCTGAATATGATTATGTAGTGACCGGCCATAAAATCACTGGCCTTAAAGACATAGAACGATTCATGATATAAGTGCCACATACTAAACGTAACCGGCCATAAAATCGGAGGACTGCAAGTAAATTTTAATTTAAATAGTACTAATTGAATAATGTAATGCTTTTATTGATAGATTTGAATGAATAAAGGTTGCTTTGTGATTTCTGTTCATTAATTTATCATGTTTTGTTTAGTTATGCTTTGAAAGAGAGACATTAGTTCGATGAAGTTGAATAAAAAAGGCTTTTGTTTGTTTGTTTGTTTTTCAATAAAATAAGTCATAAATAAAACAATCTCTATTTATTCAACTTTTATTCATTTAAATTCACCAATAAAAATGTCCATGATTCCAAAGTGTCTGTAATTGTTGCAGAACTAAATATTTCCGAAAAAGTCAATTCCAATTATAGTAACGCAGCCGCTAGTCACAGACATGAGAAAAACAAATGCTATTTCAGAATAAGTGACATTCGGTGATATAGAGTTGACCTGTTTATAGTGGAATAAACTTTGCTAACACGTATATTTTTGTATCAAATCTCAACATTTGTTTGAGTGAAAACTGCAAACCAAATGGCTAGCATATATCACAGCAGTTGAATTTAAAAAACGAAATTTCAGAAATACAACAGGATGCGATTGTAAGGTCTCAAAATAATTTTCCAGTACTACGTCTCGAATTACACACAATACCAGGGGAACATAGTTGTGAAAAGAAACTTTAAGATTGCGGTTTATGTCCTAATCATGTCCATTAGGATTGGTTTAGTGAATGTTAAACATTTTGAGATGATTATGCAATATCAACTTATCAAGTCAGCTGTCCCCTAATCCCAAATGGATGATCCCAGTATGCACCTGGCTTGATCACTGGATAAATCTAATGTAGAGTTTGAATCATAGTAGTGAAACAAGTTGCCTGACCAACCAGCACATTTGGCTACAGATTCTTCTCTCTTTGAGTGTCTGTGCGTCCGTAGGTAAGTGTCTCTGAACGACCTTGGTCAATTTCTTTGTTGTAGTTACAACTTTTAAAATATGCATGACACCACCATCTTGGAACGAGTATTTTCTGTTTGTCTTTTTTTCTTTGAAAGTGCATTTTAGTGTTTCTATGTTAATTTCAGACGGGAAATACCCGAATTTTAGATAATTTTAGATAAAAGTTATCTTTTCAAAGATGATTTTAGATGAAAGATCTATTGTTAGGGGTATTTTTTTAGATGATTGGTGCTGGTACACGCGCAGACTACGTTGTTTCATTTATGTAGCGTACATATATCTTCTTTTTTTTTAATTTAAGACTCACTCACGGCTATCCAGATCAAAGGAGAAAAAACTATTTCATGTAATGAAAAAATACGGACATAGATTACTGTGTATTTTTTCTTTTTTCTTTTTTTTTATGACAGGTTTTAAATCTTAATCTTTTAGTAGTTTTTTTCCTTTTTTTAATTTCTTCTTTGAAAATTATTCCGGATTCACTATTTTGAGCTCTTACCGACGCTTAGCAGAAAGCCTCGATACAAAATGCGAAAATAAATGTTTCATTTGAACCTTATGTTCAATTTCCGAATCTTTGAAGGAAAAAAACAAAAAACGATCTTGTCGATATCATTTTTTGTCGTTGCAAGCCGGGGGTTGGAAACAAGGAATCAAAAAGGGAAAGAAACATATAAGTAACATTCTTTTAAATGAATATACTTGTATTTAGCTTTCAAATTATTTTACGTTTTATTAAATTTCGAAGTGTCTTGCCTAAGGTGGACATTTTTTTCTTAACCCTCACGTTTTGCTCCTGTTGTTTCTATTTCATCTGATCGTTTATTCTCTCTTTCTCCTCGAGTGGGCGTCTGCGTGTCTTGTGTACCAAGATAGAAACGCTTCTCGCAATCGTTACAACCAACGCTCTCTAGTTGAATAACTACCCTCCCCAAAATATGAAAAGAGGTTAGCTTCTTTTTTCTTTGAGCAGGGTTGGAATCGTGTGACATCAACCCGATAATCAACTGATTCGATAATCAGGTTATGTTCAAACGGCAGTTAGCAGGGGCCAGGGGGTTAAGCAACATGTCGATCCACATGTATCTGTAGGGCCTCCATGATATCTCAGATAGTTGCGTATTTTACCGATACTTCATCTCAGTATTCGAGCACCTATCAGACTCACGATTTTCAATACATTTGTACATCCTTAATCAAATAAAGACAAATTAAGCCCTATGGGAATCCTTTATACAAACATATCGATCTGAACAATTCTCCACGAGTGTGGTAAATGGGTGATATATTTTAATGGAATATGTGTGATACAAATTATGTTATGGTGGATTAAAGTTATTTATGTTTCCTTATAATTTTTTTCAGTGATAAAAAAATACCTCAGATTCAGAAAAGCAAGAAAGGCTTGTCTAATCATATGCCAAGAAAATCAAAACTCGATGGATTTAGCATCCATTGATTCGATTCAACGAATCAATTTATAAATACTAAATCATTTTTCATTCTCCTGAGTAGATTCTCGAACGGCAATCGTAACCTTCTCCAATTGAAAATGAAGCACCACCTGAGGGGAAGGCACTGGCGAATTCAAAGTCAAAGACGATGACAATAACCCTGATTCAAAACTGAACTCTTACCGTAGAAGCATAAAACCTAACTGTAGAAATTACTGACACTATGGAACAATGACCTTTTCACTAGAGCCGGTGCCATTAGGAAACTAATAAGTGAATATCCAAAAAGTATCCCATGATAAGAGTTGGACCATTGGAGTTGAATCGTGAGAATAGGATCACGAGGGTTGAATCATGGATCAAGAGACTTGGATCATTGGAATTAGTTCATTGGATTGAGTAAAAAGGGTTGTACTTTAGAGAGGTACAGCTCCGCATAATATTGAAAACATGCAGACACTCTTTAATAGGGAGATTATGCCAACATAATCTTGCCACTTCCTGATCATTCACGATTTTTGTTTATATAGACTAATTAATTCATTGGCTATCAACCTATCTCCCTTGCTAGGTAGCTTACTCTGATCACATGTGCGGTTTGATAGTTAGAGTAGTTGCGAATCATATGAAATCTTTTGATGTTTTCCGTATACTAATATATACTATATATATATATATATATATATATATATATATATATATATATATATATATATATATATATATATATCATGGCATATTATTATTGCCTAGCTTAATGGCAGTTTTTCTATGTCTCATAGAGTTAATATTCGAATGAGAGTGAATAGATCATTGATTGTGACTAAGATAGTAAATATATCGATGGATGAGACTGAAATTTATAAGTATATAAAAGTGTGAATAAATCGATAGTTTGCGAGATACCTATTATGTTAAAAGCAATGATTATTTTGTTTCACCCTGTGAGGTTTGTTCCAAGTTTAAGCCCTGCAGAAAAAAACATTGATTTGTTTTTCGATAAAATAAACAACTCAGAATTCGTTGAATATTGAATATTATAAAAAAAAGTTGTTGAAGAAATACAGAAAATAGAAAATAACTTTAGACAATAGTATTCAAAATATACATCGTATTTGATTATGTTGGGTCTTTGAATATTCTGGCAGCTGCTTTTTGGAGATTCCCTGTTGAGTTAGACGCCGTTGTGACAGAGAATGAAGGTCGTGGATAAGAGTCAAGTCTTTGTTGAGCAACACATAATGGTCGGAGTTACGGTTGAAACAACTGGATATGTTTTGTTACATTGTACAACCATAGAAAACGGTAACGCTAATATATATGAAAATTGTCCATGTGAAAATGCATGCATCGTGTAGCTCGTGGTGCAGGAGGAATGAGTGAATAAGAGACCAGCAGTGTATTTAAAATATATATATATATATATTTTTTTTTCTCGTAGGGTTTTTATTTATAAGCTGACAATAACAGGTTCTAGAGATAACAAAGACGACATTGATGCTTCGGTTGAACGAGATGTTTTGAAGATGAAAAGATGCAAAAAAAAAAAAAAAGCCAACAATGCAGATGTGCGTGGGTGCAAGTTCTCCGCCCCCTACAGCGTTTTTCCTTTCAAGTGTGAATGGCTAGCCGGAATTCATTTGGTTTCATCCCTCCATCTCGCTGGCATATTCAATCAAAGGGATGCAACAGATTCACAGCCACACGAACACGATAATCATCCCCACGCTTCGAAAGGGCTTCATGCATCGCCTAGTCTACGTGGCCAATCAGCAGCAGCCGATCTCAAAGCGGCTCAGCTACAACTGAGAAAATATTTGGGCCCACGCACGTGAAACCCTTCACCGCATTCCGGCATTGAATCGTTACACTCAAAATACTAATAATCTTCTTCATTCTTAAACTTGTAGATTTTATCTGTCAGGAATGACAGAGATATCTAAGTATATATAGGCACTATGGGGTGTAAAGCCATTTTATAAGTTAATTATTTTCTAATAATTTAAGCATCCTTATTTTTTAATGAGTTACGATTCATCAACAGCTTTTTCAATGTATGATGATGAGATGTGAACCATGAATAATTTCTATGACATAATTTCTGTTATGCCACGTCATGATAAGAAGTCAAATCAACCAATAGTAAAATCCTGTTTGAGCAGAAACAAATACATGAACAGTATATTTACATATAAGCTCATCATATGGTCAAATTACTTGCGAAGGAAATGCGATTCAGGAAACAGTAGCTGCTTTACACACAAGCGAGCACGCACACACACGCACACACACACACACACACACACACACACATATATATATACATATATTTATATATATATATATATATATATATATATATATATATATATATAAAAGGTATCAGCCACAGACTGCTCTTTTGTTGCATTACACGTCTTTATATGGTCAAATACCGTTAGGATGCTCTATCCCTAACTTACACAGAATTAGATGGTCAGTAGGACTGACTCAAACCTTCCTCTTATTGATGGGGATTTATGATTGTGAAAAATAGAAAGAGCAAAAACTATTATGCACTGTTTTAAATCACCATAACCTGGCCAAAAAATGGAATGGGTACTGCTTAAGAGTTGATAATATCCCCGATATGGAGGGACACAAGATGTGCATAATCATGAACTAGTATTATAAAGCTTTTGTGCTATATGATTCTCAAGTTGAAGAGTGTGAATTCACCGCTGTGGTAGTCCTATGTCCAGTCCCTAGAAATAAGTTTAACTATATAATATTCTTGAGAAAAAGACGTTCGGTAGAATTTAGTTTTAGAATTTTGATAAATTCTAATAGTAACAGAATACTCTCACGACATTCATACATACCCAAAATTACGAAAAAGATTCCCCTTGTTATACCATCTTAACTGGAACTAAGATTCAAGAAATCAAATATGAAGCAGTGAAATTGAAAAGTAAGGCTCAGTTTGAAACGAGAGCTGAACGAGTTGTTTTGAGAATACATATTCCAGAGAAGTTGCATTCATTCAAACGCATTGTCTTTTACGAAAAAGCTGCCGTTGGAGTAATGGAGTTCACTGACGAAGCCTTCATTTTTTGTGGCAAAGTCATCTTAGTAATCCTTGCAAGTATCGAATCGTGTGCCAGACCAGAACTTACTTCCAATACTTTCTTATAAACACTTCCCTTTTACAGGATACACGTCCACTGAAAGGAAACCTCGACTCTAATCATGCAGCCTTTATTAAACAAGCTACTGATCGCACAGGGAAATTTGATCTAATGAGGGGTTTTCACGCTTTTTACTCATACCAGGAATCGAACCCGGGACCTTCTGCAGATGAGACATGCGTTCTTTTCATTACACTATTAGAGTAGACAAATCTGCATTCATTTTATAGGGATAGTTTATTAATACTTCAGTTATTGTACTTTAACTGAAAAAGTCAAAAATGTTGGGCATTCTTGTAACAGCTTCATCTCCATATGTCTGCTGACGTAAGTACATCAATAAGTCCGAAGCTAAATGATATAAAAGGCATTTACTGTGTTCAACAAATATTTATCTTCAACACTATCTCTTCCTTTGAAAATGCATCTGAGTCAGTGGTTAATTATAAGTAACATCAGTTTAGCATTGCGATATGGAAATTCCGGATCAAAATACAGCAAACAACTATGTGTTGAGCTCTGAACTCATAGATTCCCAATACAATATGCAAACGGGTAAATATAGATGTGAGTATATCGATACAAAGACAAAGCAAAATAAGAACGAATGTTTAAATAAGACAACGATAGATGCACAAGGAATTGACTGCAATAGGTATTGACAAATTGAAGTTGAATAAATGATGAATAAACAGATAGATAGAAAGAAAGATTGATAGATAGATAGATGGATAGGTCTGATTAGTCATCCTATAAAATCCGTCACGTGAACAACTTCATCTTGGCTGCATACCACGTTAGTGTGGTCAATCAGAAATTGGAGAAAGATGCAATCAATGTACAAGATACTTCCCTAGCATTTTGTAGGCCAGTGATCCCAAAAAATGTCAAATTAAAGCAATCCTAGACAAAACATGGATGGCACCGGTCGCTAATTAAGGGGACGATATAGCATTCATTTAAATTCAATTCAGGGAATAAGATTTGATAAGGAGCAAATATTAAAATATCCGCTTTCTCGGTCCATCTGTGTAACATGTACATGTAATGAATACATATTTTGTCAATCATTCGTCCAGACCCATTTAAACACTGGAGAAAACCTATGCTGACAGTGTTGATAACAGATCCGAGAATAATTTTGAAAATATATATATAGATAATGATTACACTACGATGGATACAAGCAGATGGAGGTTTGATAGATTGATAGCTATATATGTAGACATATAGATATAGACAGATAAATATATAGATAGATAATGATTACACTACGATGGATACAAGCAGATGGAGGTTTGATAGATTGATAGCTATATATGTAGACATATAGATATAGACAGATAAATATATAGATAATGATTACACTACGATGGATACAAGCAGATGGAGGTTTGATAGATTGATAGCTATATATGTAGAGATATAGATATAGACAGATAAATATATAGATAGATATGAATGCACATCATAGAAAAATTGAATTCATATATTTCGATATATAGCATGGTTATGAAGATGGGAATAGTTAGACCAAAACGTACTTAAATGAACGAACACAGCCCTGGATATACTAAGCTGACCCTACCTTGAATGATTTAATTGGAAACATATTTTTTATCATTAAACGTTTATTCCTCACAGGAACCAGACAGATTTTTTATCTTCCGGTCGAGATCCATATCCGACAGTATTGAGTTTTACAGCTCTCCTTCTTAGCAACTATTCCCACGTGGTGCAGCTGTAACGAGGCAACATATCTTTTTAGTTTGCTTTGCCTTCCTATAATTCATTTTATGACCGGGAATATTCCGCTTTCAAAATGACGCAGAAGAATCTTTTATACGGTTTCAGTTGACTTTTTTTACTCAAACATTTTCAGGAGTCATGACCCTCGACAACAAGGAAGTCGTCATGGAGACAGATTAAACAGAAAGGGCTTTTATTAACATACATAAATTTTACCTAAAACAGGTCTGATTAATCTTCCAACAGAAACAGTTGCGTGATGAATTCATTTTGCAGCTTGCCGTGTTGAATGAGATCAATTTAAAGAAATGAAAGACGGATGATCAATGAATAAGTCACTACTCTAACCTTTTGTTTGGCAGTGATCACTAAGAATCCCAAATTTTCAATAACAAAAAAATCAGATGTGAATATATCCAGACATGAAATGAGGGGTCAATAGCATGAACTTACTTTAAAAACTTAACCCCCTCCAAAACTTCGGGATATGAGCTCAGAAGACAGCGTGGCTGTTTTGTTGTTGGGGGTAGGGGGTTTGTAAAGATGATACGAAAGTAAATGATGGAAATTCCAACTCCTGAACCATTTGGTTTGGCCTGTATCCGTTCATTCATACAACCCTGCGTATATATATACAGGGCCAGCCAGACAGACCAACTTGAACCCTGAAGTGACTTCTTTTGATATTTTTGGTGACATAATTAATATCATAGTCAAATACCAGAGTTTGGTGAGTGTGGGTCTGTTGATCAAAGTCACTGAAGATTAGGGTCGGGAAAGATAACTAATTTGGCTTCAAGGAGCAGATATCTAAGGGCCCTATGTTCTTTGAGCATTGTTATCAGATAAGCACGAAATATTTTCTGCTTCCAGGAGATTTGATATCAAATAAAACAGGATAATTGTTTAATATATATATATATATATATATACACCTATATAGGGAATATCATAGGTGTACATAAATCAGAGGTATAGGTAATTTTTCTAGATTTCATCGGCGTCTAAATTGTACATGTGTGAGTCTTATAGGTTTCATATATGTTTTCACACACATACACGCTCTGTCTGTCTCTCTCTAACACACGCTCGTATATATATATATATATATATATATATGTATATGTATATGTATATATATATATATATATATATATATATATGTGTGTGTGTGTGTGTGTGTAAGTTGAAACTATACGATTTACATATATACATATATACCCTTACACGAACGTGCACATACGCAGTTTATATAACAGATATGGGGAATATAGTGACTTAAGTGACACAATAGATATTTGGAAAAGTTTTAGTGTTTAAAATTGTAAAGAGTTTTGAACTACATGGTTGAATTTAAGTAATATATCTTATTTATGCTTGAATCCCCCATCCACCAGAGTGCTCTATTCCTGTAGAATAGCATAGCGTAAGTTTACAATGGATGGGTTATTTCACTTTGAAGAGTGCTCAACCATGAATAGAGGAGCATTGATTATATATATATATATATATATATATATATATATATATATATATATGTATTTATATACATATATATATATGTGTGTGTGTGTGTGTCCGTGTCTCTGTGTGTGTGTGTGTGTGTGTGTGTGTGTGTGTGTGTGTGTGTGTGTGTGTGTGTGTGTGTGTGATATGCATGAGACAAAGTAGAATGATATTACATGTGATTATCTCTAGCCACATTTAATCCTGTTAAACTCCTGTTGAACGACTCTGTAACAGCAAAATACACAGAGAACCCATATCTTCATCAACTACTACTACTACTACTACTAATATCCACGTGATGCACAGAGCCAATCAGCCTCACCTCTGGCTGCCAACCCGATAAATCCTGCGCCAAAGAGACGCCACGCGCTCTGAAGACTTGGGCAACATCAGGCCAGCAGGTGCAAGGTGCACCCCTGGGTCGCCTCAATCCAATCGCTTGAGCTTTAAAATCTAACATGGCGCCAGGTGAATGTTCGAGGGCGAATGTACATGATGTGCTTGCTCAAACGGAAGCGTCGTTGTTCTGCATAACGTTAGGTGGGTAGTTGTGGGCCCAGAGCTCATCGTCAGAGATGATGTGAGACCAATGGATCCTTTCAATGCTCCGTATTGCTCTGATGCGGAAGCTGTCGAGTGTAGCTGTGATGGTTTTGTTTAGTGACTATGTCCCAGACCCATACGGGAGGAGCGATATATTGGCCCAGCTTCCCTCGTCCTTCATGTCAACAGAACAAATGTATTTATTGATATTTTTTTCAAATAAAATGATAGATTCATCAAAAGTTTAATGCCTAAAACCAACTTGGTCACTAGATATTTCCTATATTCAAATTCACTTGATTAATCATCTATATCTATTGGCATTTTTACAAGGTTCTTATCAATCCAGTTTTGAAAGTAGTGATTTAAATGGCGATTGGAGGATGGGGATGAAAAGTCGTTGGAGAGAAAGTGTCACATCTCTTTTTGTTATTATCGCATGGGCAAGTTTTGATGCTCTTCAGCGAGTTCCAGCTATGGTTTTCAGAAGAACATTTGCTGTGGTTCAGAGAGGAGTTTGCTGAATGGAAGGGATAGTGAGTGGGGGGGGGGGTTGGATCTAAAATAGTCAGTTTTCAGGAAAAAAATGATTATTCTTAGAGCAGATAGGTGGTGTCTCGTATGTAATGCCATTCTATCAAGGACAAGCCAATTATTCATAGACATAATTGAAAATAAAGAAAACTTCTGGCCTCTCCTGTCAAATACCCTTTAATTTCAGACCCGACATGATTGGGCACCTACACAGATACAACACTTCAATCCCCACTCCTTCTAAACGATCAAATAATGTAGAAATATCCTCATATCTATTCTAAACCACAAATATATAAACGGCAATACTTTTTCAGCACTACTGCAAGTTTTTCACCCTTGAAAAGAGATGGCTTGTGCCTGTCAAAAAGTATCAATAAAACAAACAAGAGTGAAATGTAACATATGCTTTTTCTCGAGTTATTTTCTACACTGTCACTTTTATCTACATTCTTTAGGATCTCTACATATTGAAAAAAAGATTATATACACATACACACACACTCACTCACACACACACACACACACACACATATATATATATATATATATATATATATATATATATATATATATATATATATATATATATATATATAGTGATGTTTGATCAACACACCTGCAGGGCCATGTTCATATAATTGATTTGTCTTTAAACCCCCCAAATAGTTTCGTGGTAAACAACTGATGATCTTGACAATAGAAAAAGAAAAGAAAAAAATGATATAATGTCTGATTGTGTGTACATCATAGGAAAGGTGATGAAAAATTTCGTTGAAAGACATTAGTGAATAATTGATTGAAATGACATGACTTTCGGAAATCATTTTTTAACCCAGCGTGTGAGGCTTTCTAAAACGCACACGTACACACACACATGCATATGTGCACACACACACCCACAGGCACACACACATATATATATATATGTATATATATATATATATATATATATATATATACTAAAAAAATTATAGCTTCAAATACTAGACATTAAACATGTTTTGCAAAAAGTTTTTCTTTGGATCTTTTCTGTGTCTTTTTCCTAATACCATTCTGTTTATTAAATCTATTTTTCTGTTTATTAAATGTAAAATTTTCTTTTATGCTTTACATATACTTTGTGTAGATTTTCTTTTCCGAGGATTATCGATTGTTTACCATGTGATTGTTTGGGATATATATACATATTTATATATATATATATATATATATATATATATATATATATATATATATATATATATATATATATATATATATATATGTATATGTATATATATATATATATATATATATATATATATATATATATATATATATATATATATATATATATATATATATATATATATATATATATATATATATATATATATATGGAATATTTGTTGGAATATAAAGGCATTGTGGAGATCAGCTCGCTGGAAAATCATTCTATCGACATTAAAGTCCCGTTCACTTGTGGAAGTTTTATTTTGAAGATGTCATTCTTATTTCAAGTGGCTACTGTACTTGTTATGCATGTTCAATAGAAAAATTCAAAATCCCATTCTATTATTCGCGAAATTGCTTCGAAGACATTTACTTGCATCATTCCTGGGAAAAGGGATTTGGATATAGCATTTTGTTAAAGGTCAAAAGGACAATGGAATCTGCATTTCTATTGTTTCACGAGGCATTCATAAAAAATATCGATTGAATACACCGAACAGAAAAAAAGGTATGGGAACAAAAATATCAATTTGTTGCTTTTTTGGACATTATAAACGTTATGAATAAATTTTAATATCTGTTCAAGGAACTATGCTATTGTGCTATATTAGATGTCGGATTTGCGTCGGACAAATGAACAAGCTTTACTTCATCGATGCATGATAATTCATTCGACACTGTCAAGCAAAACTTTAATCAGAACAGTCAGCATTCGATTCTTCAGTTTTCAAGTTTGTCTTTCTGGCTAACTGGCTGGCTGGCTGGGATCGTATGTATCGCATGTTCAAGCCACTTGAATCGAACTTGTGGGTGCATATCTGAACATTTACTCTTTACTATGTCTAAAAAATATTTTCAGAATCACCCCTTGGATTTTTTTCCGTGGGGATTCGATTTGCAACACATGTTTTTTTTACGAAATCGGCCCCTTGGTGAGGGTCCCGGAGCATTTTAGCCTGTTTTTTCTTTTCTTTGTTTGTTTTATAAAAATTTTTCTCAGGGATCACTGACCAACAGAAGCGAGGGGAGTTACTTATCCTTTGAACATACGAATTTCCAAAATTCAGCGGGTCACCCCCAGCCCCACCAACACCAAGAGACGTTTATCACGTGGCGGTTTCAATTGGGTGACTAACTGGAAATGTTTTGTTCACTTTTTTCTCGAAGCAAAAAAAAAAAAAAAAGCCTGAACAGGGCTTGATCGATTCAGATCGATGATCTGATGTCTTTCAAGTTTGTATTTGTAGTAACCAAGTCTTGTTAGTCAGTCTCTGCAATATATGAACGTTGCTTATCTTTACAGGAATCTTTGCTTATTCTGGAACAGAGCTATTGAAAATTGTGCTCTTTCCACCGGTAGAATAGTCTACAAGACGTTGCTTACTTTTACTTTTGCACCACCCTACATGACACAATGTATTGGATGTAATTAAACCAAAAATGATAATTATTATGAAAAAAAAAATAGCTCATCATTCAAATTGGTAAAACATTGTATTTATCGATAATTAAAACACAGTTTTTTCTTGATTTCACTGGTACAAAGGATCCAAGAAGCATAAACGATAAAAACAAACTTTCAGAAAAAAAAGATTTTCAACATTCTCAACAGATTTTTTTTTTGGGGGGGGGGGTAGAAACAAGAAGAGTACATTGTATTTCAATAGGAAAAAAAAACAAAAAACCTCTCAAAGGGGTATATATTTTTCTTTTTTGCATCCCTCATTTTATGATGCTAATTTCGACAAAAAAAAATTTGCAGGATTAAGAGATTGGTATTGTGTACATCAATACTTATTGATTTATGATATTATATAATCATTTTTCGTATCTGCAATGTAGAGAAAGTTTATGATAGAATGAATACATTAAGAGTTCTAAACAATTTTTTAACACGAGGCACTTTTTGTAAAAGTCAACACAAGTTGCTAAATTATAAATTTATATGAATTTACGATTTTCAAACCTTTATATTGCGTATTTGGTGCAGCGTACATGTGTTTTTCTGCAGTGTGTGTGTGTGTGTGTGTGTGCATGTGTGTGTGTGTGTGCAGGTATATATATATATATATATATATATATATATATATATATATATATATATATATATATATATATATGTATGTGTGTGTGTGTGTGTGTGTGTGTGTATCTATTCAAAAGTTCTGAATCCATAAAATATTAATCAATACAGGCAATGTGATCCCGGCAACATGATTATTCTGAAGTTTATATTGCATTTTGCTAGATCCGTATTCAATGGAAGCTGAATATTATATCATTCCACTGTATCTGAATATGATTTCGTGAGGGAAAGGAAAAAGCTTCCGTGTCAGAATCTAAATACATGGCCTTTGCGTGATGCATCACTTCTCAATTTTGCTTCAAGTTAAGTGTCCAAAAATCGCTTTGCAAAATATAATTGGGTATTGAATAAAACAGTTTAATGCACCTGAGGGGGTGGGATGTAGAATGCATGAAAACTTAAAGGTGGGCAATGGGTTTGGGCCAATGGTCTGCAGAACAGATGACAAAAAGTGTTGCTGAAAGCGAGGAAAGAGAGGAAAATGTTAGAAATCATCACCACATACGTTCAGTAAGGACCTTGCACAGAGCAGAAGAGAGAGAAAGAGATTAAAGAGAGAGAAGCTTGCCGCCGGCCCAATTTGGCTCAGCATCCAAAAACTCTCCGGCTATGTTATACGTATTTTTGACGAAGTGCTTTCAGTGGAGCAAATAGGCGAACCCCCAGAGCATCATCATATTTCCCTCTAATCTGTATCTTTTGAACTTTCAAACTAACCTCGACGTGTTGTGGCTGATCCTGTTGCACTTCTGGTTGCGTCTTCCCGGATTCTGTGGCAAACACCCCCAGGCACATCCTGTATTGAAGGGAATGCTTGCAGGTGTCATCTTAACTAGCGCAGAGAAGGAAATAACTACCAGCGATTTATCGAAATGTTACTGTCCCTTCAATGTAACGTAATGTTTCTGGTGAAGTCTTGCATTATAAAGATAGATGTCCATACGTATTAGTTTTGCATGTACATATCTCTAAATCTATATTCAGATATTGGTTGATACTTATCTGTGTATATGGAAGCATATGTCTGTCAATTTAGTCAGCTCTCTCTCTCTCTCTCTCTCTATATATATATATATATATATATATATATATATATATATATATATATATATATATATATATATGTGTGTGTGTGTGTGTGTAAGGATAGGTCATCAAGTCCGTCATCCAATAGTGTATAGGTTGATGTTGATTTTTTAAATTTGTTACTATATAATATGTAGTCTGTTTAAAATGAAGTCATTTCCATATACATGATACCAATTTACTGATTCTTTAACACACACATACGCACACACACACACATACACGTGCAAGTGCGTTCACACACACACACACGAACACACACACACGCACGCACACACACACACACACACACACACACACATATATATATATATATATATATATATATATATATATATATATATATGCCTGCGCGAATTGGCCAACTGACTTGACTGCTACAATTTCTTGTTCCGAACCCCCGTGGAGCTTGAGGCTGGGGATCGCTCATGGACCGTATGAATTTCAGCTTAGGGTGTTGTATATAGTAGAGAAGCCAATAATCGATTGCAAAGCAAAGTCATTCATTCAGATAGAGTTTCGCCCCCGTAAATATAAAGTATCTTTGCGTCATTACGGCATATTCCAATATTGCATGTCTTTTCATCTTCGATGATGAAATCATGCGGACGATCCAAAGATATTCACGGAAATCACAAACCGCCCAACGTACAAACCTGGAATTGATACACAATGAAAGCCAACCAATGTAAACAATTTCCTCCGGACGAAAATAAACAAAGAAACGAGCAAATGAATTGCTTCATAATTTTCTTATTCTAAGATGTTCTCCCGGCTTTCATTATATCCTCTCTAAGTGTAATTTAAATGTTGTCTTTCTCCTACAGCACCTCCACAAATGCTCTCTTTCTTGTTAGAAACCCCCAACAAAAACTGTCACAAAAGAGTCGGCATAAGTTTTGATCAGTTTCTAAATTGGTCTTGCTGGCTATGCATGTATGTATCATGCGTACAGGCCCCACCAAAAAGGCTTAAAATTTAACATAAACTCATTATTTCGAGGGAAGAAAAATCTTATCTGAATACTTCTCTCTCAAATAACTTCTTATAAAAATGGATTCAGTTTGCAATATAAGCTTATGTCAAATTTACCCCAAGGTCCTGCATGCTTGTTTTTTTGGATTTTTTTGTTGTTGTTGTTTTTCCTCTTTTTCAGACATTTTATAAATCAGTGCCCAACAAGGGGAAGTAACTCACCATTGATCATGTTTTTCTCTTGTTTTTGTAATTGATTCCCTCCAAAACTGCATGTTGCGTAACAGTTTCTATTGAGTGAATAACCAGTCTTGTCTTCTCACTATCATTTTCTCAAGCTGATTTTTTCGGTTAGTTTTTATTCATAATTTGCTTTATTTGTGCCTCGTTCTCATTTACCTTTATTCACTGTTTTGAACCCACTTCTCTCCTTTAATCTTCTATTCCTCCCTTTTTTCATTCCTTCGTTATTTCATATCTTCTATTATTAATGTCATCATTGAGGTCTTCTTTACACCTCTTTGATGTAGTCGATTGCATTTATCTCACCCTTCCCATTTTCTTTATATATTCTAACTTTCTCCAAATATCTGTTGATTTCCTAGTCTATCTCTGGATATCATCCCTGGTGGATCCTTTTTTGTGGCCTTTAACTTTTTACGTTTGTATTCTTGAAAAGCGTTGCCCTTAATCTCTCATCACATTGTTTCCTTTTCGGACCATATCTATTTTATATGAAACAGTTAGTGACATATCTATTCATCTGCTTGTCCTTTTTATTCTTTAATCAACTCTATCAAACAGTATTTTCTCTAAATGTGGTATTTTTCTTCTCCTTTCATTTTTTCTCTTGGCTTACATGCCAGCGCACGCCTGTCTCATTATATATCATATAAATTCCTTCAAACCTAAAGACAAATGTTAAAAATCGCAAAAAAAGGGTATCAATACAAATCTTCAAATTGTAGAGCAGAGGAGAAATTATCAAAAAGCGAAGCGGGTAAAGAGCGACATTTTTTTTTACATTACCGCTGCTATCAAACTTAGAATCTAAAAAAAACAAAGTCGTATAAAATAATATAAAGATATCAAATAGATGAAATAATTTCCAGATATAAAAGAAACTATTTATAATAACTCCAAAACAAGATGGCATCAGCTCATGAAAAAAAAAAAAAAAAAAGAATCATCGAAATGAATAATATGGCGGCGACCGGCGTTGATGGTGGTGGTGGTCCGAAGAAGGATGATTTGAAAGACTTCCAGAATATTCCTGAAATGAGTCAAAGAACAAGGATTGTTTTTGGACGAGGATCTAATAGTTGGCTGCATATCAACAGGCAAAAGTGATTGATGGATGAAAATAGGTTGAAAAAAAAGAAAAGATGTAGATGATGTTTTGCGAGGAGGAAGAAAGACTCTTGCCCATAGTTGGAATCCTTCGAGAATATTTCGATCCTTTCACCATTAATGATCTACAGGCACATGCACATATGCACACAATCACATGCACACTCACACATGCACACACACATACACACACACATACAATCATGTCTTGCTCTTTCTCTGTATTCTTTTCTTTCTGTCTGTTTCTCTCTCTTTCTCCCTCTCTATTTCTCACCCTCTCTCTCTCTGTCTGTCTGTCTCCCCCATCTCTTTCTTTTTCTCTCTCTCTATATATATATAAAGAGAGAAAGAGAGAGAGACAGAGAGAGAGAGGGAGTGAGACAGACAGACAGACGGACAGACTGAGAGGGGCAAAGAAATATGTATATATAAATATATATATATATATAAATATATGTATATATATATATATATATATATATATATATATATATATATATGTATATATATATATATATATATATATATATATATGTATATATGTATATATCTATATATATATATATATATATATATATATATATATATATATAACCTTATGTAAATGCTAATTTACTTCTTGTTTGTTTACTTTCTGCTCATATATACATATGTGTATGAATTTTATAAATATTCTTTTTTTTATTGGGCTGATCCATCAACCATGGAGGGTCTACCGATTGGAAAAATCAGCGTTGGAAATCCATACTCAGAGTTTGACTTGAAAACTTATATGTTTCTGTAAAAACCATAATAATATTTACAGATAAATTGGGGACCATCATATATTTCTGAGTGCAAGTGTGAACACATTTACAAGGAAAATACTCCAACCATATTACAAAATTAACACGATCAATTGGAGAGCAATTCTCATCCTATTCATACATATACGAAATTTCCAGATAAAACTGAAATTATGAAAATAACAATGAATCTAAGTAAATTCATAAAATTATTTGCATCTGAAAGAGCTGTGTTAGTATAATTGCTTAAGATGTTATGGAATTTGCAAATGATATATGCTTGAAAATAGGAAGGAAATTAGAGTCCGTTATTGTTTGTTTCTGAATAGGAAGTCTGCTCTCATAAGCTGTGTAAGAAAGGTATTTGATCGAGACAAGACTACGGCTGTAACTATTCATCGTAAGACGGAGACAAATGCAGTTCCAAGGATCAACAGATGGTTAATATACCCGAAACAGCTGAAAATATTGAATCGAGAAGTCGCTCATAGATCTTTATAAAGCAACACAGGATAGAGAATTGAGTAAATCAGTTCAAATACCAACAACTTCTGATTTTTGATCATTTTCATGTGTCGTGAGGTCCTCAAAACTACTTTAGATAATCTGTAGCTGGAACAGGAATACTTTGCTCATTTTCCATCGGAAAGAGAGATTTATAATTGGTCAGTGAGAAAGGGACTACGGACAACATTCAAGTCCTTTTAAGCTGCGATCTTACCTTCTAAAAGAATCTCAAGGGAAGCTAGATGTTATCATTGAACTTGTAAAAACGAGACCAGAAAAGGCAAAAAAAAGTTCCAAAAAATCAAAAACATAATTTCAGAAAAGGTCCAACGGAGTACTGATGCTAATCTCAAAGTCTCTGAGAAAATAGGCATTGGTAGCAGTGTTCGGACTCACACAAGCAAAGAGTACCAACCAGCACTCAAACACCCGCTCATATCAAAAAGGTTTGAACTGTTTGTCTCCTTTGGTGGGTACAGTA
>OY735225.1:41578782-41673782 GCA_963457665.1 Thysanoteuthis rhombus | reverse complement strand
AACATTATGTCCAACAACAGGCGCTAAAATGATGTTGATGATGATGAAGATGATGATGATGATGATGATGATGGTGGTGGTGGTGGTGGTGATGATGATGATGATGATGATGATGATGATGATGATGATGCTGAAGATGATGATGATCGCTTGAGAGCCCATAAAATCTCTAAGACATCGACAGCTATTGCCACCGATCAGCGACCTGGATATTACAATCGTTTCAAGTGACTGCCAGTGTAAAACTCCAAGTCAGAACTTATCAAATGTAAGTAAAATCTAATCAAAGATCTCCACACCCCAGAAGATCAGAATCAAAATAAGCTGATAAATGTAAGGGTAATAGCTGAGTATTGTGGCTTTTAATATCAGTTTAGTTGCTCTCACAGAGTTAGTATTATTGTGTTTTTTTCCCTTACACTGTATTATGTAATCCCAACGACCTACCTCTTCCTGTAATCTCAAACTTAAACTTAAGGTTTTTGAACTGGAATATCGGCAATGTTGGAATATAGTATGTTTAATAAAGCATTATTGCAAATGCTGTAGGAGGGAACATTCCTTTGGGGGTCCAACATTATTTATTCATTGCTTGTACCAACGTGGAATGGATTCTTTCCATATTTTCAGCATTAGCTATAATCTTGCATTTGTTAAGACAACAGTATAAGTAAGCAGCGACTTATCAGGATATTGCACTCAATGAATTCATTAAGGTATGACGTAAAAATGTTTATCTGATGTACCAAACTGTCATGGCGACAGTTATATCCATATATCCATATATATATATATATATATATATATATATATATATATATATATATATATATAATTTTTCTTCATTTTCTTATTGTTGTGGTGAATCCCGAGTTTATCAACATTCTGTTTGATAGAACAAATTCAATTTTTAAATTCATTCTTGTGTCGATATCTGATAAAAATATTGTATGTTTGTATTTTGGAATCTTTTTAGCTGTTTCCAACTGCCATATCTTAGATTTGTCAGACAAAGTTGTTGAATAGCTTTGTGTCTCTATCATAAAATCACCAAGTTGAAACTTTCACCGTATGGATCGGGTTCCCAACTGATTCAAATAATTCCAAATTATGGTGATCCTCAATGATTAGTATGTGAAATTGGAAATAACTCAATTAAAGTTGATCGAGAACAGAATCATTGCCAGATCTACCAAATTTGCCAAACTTACACATTTTTGTCTAACGGTCTGAAGTCTGAACTTATGTTCAAGTATTTCTTGAAAATATCTTGATTGGATAAACAAAATATGTTAAATATCTTAAAAATAAATCGGACATTAACTTATAGTCTGCAAATGACTAAAATTCAAGTCATCGTAGCTCAATATAGAATCTGACACTCGCTTACTTTGGCTCACAGACCCATTGCCATAACACAGTTCTCTTGTGGTTATTCTTGAAGACGAATCGGCAATTCTGTCAATAACAACAGAAAATCTATTTTATCACTAACTTTCAACGTTTATAATTTGTATATTCCTTTGGTAACAACAGAAAAAATAATCACATCACACACTCTTCAACAAAATTTAGTTGATTTTGACAAAGTTACCTTTCATTGTACGTGCCTATTGTTCAGGGTTACTGGAATTATGTTATGTGTTGAAAGAATAAATCAAATTGTGTAACTTCTAAAAGTATCAAAAATGTTGTTTAGAAGGCACTGGGTGGTCAGTTGCACCGAAATGAAGATATGAAATCAAATTTAACAAAATAAATCAAAAGAAATCGAAGGTATGCTGAAACGAAAAGCCCATCAGCTATTTCAACAATAGGTATATTTATTGCAAAATATTGTTGGAATCAAACTAATGTTTTACCTCTGAACGCTGGTATGTTTCCTACATTAACAATACATATAGCAGTAAAATGTATTTATCGTTGGAGAATGACTCAGCAAAGAATATTGGAATATACTCGATATGATTTCCATTATTGTACTTGATGTTTGAGGTGTCTTCTTTATTCTATCTAATAATCCATAAACATTCACATAAGGGCAAATTTGTGATCAAATTGGAGCCGATTGGAAGAAGTATTTCATACTGACTTTAAATTGAGATCAAGTACCTATTTCATATGTCTTCGAATTGTCCCTTGAATTGGTCAAATTTCAAAATGTCCTCAATGGCTTACCGCACCTTGAACCTCCAGTTGTATAGGCTCACTGCTCCCGCCAGAATCATTCCTTGTATTTGTGGTTCTGATCGTTTTTACTACCAGAGACTCATTTTTAATGAATTAGTTTTCCTACGATTTTCAGAGTTCTGAAAGATATGCCAGTTCCAAGAGGTAAGTTCCTCAGTGATACTTTTGTGGATCCCTTGGGTCTGCAGACCCAAGGGAAAGAACAATAACCAACAATAACGGGCTCCTTATAACCCAAGTCGTTCTAAGATTCTTTATCCAACCCTGGCACCAACCTATACTCACTCTGATCAATTGCTATTCAATTATATAGAATTTAATCAAAGTGACGAATGGGAGCTCGGATGATTAAACTACTGATGATAACAAATCAAGGGAGCCGTTGAAAAGAACCTGCAATATAATTTGGCAAACATGACAGAAGCAAATAGAAAACATGCAGTCTCGAGTTTCCAAAATAAAGGTGAGAATCTCCGCTTTTGTTAACTCTACTCACACTACTATTGACGTCGACTAGCTTTTCACTTCATTGTCTGAATCTACATTTTCTACATATTATATTACCAAAGACTATTGTTATCGGTTAACAATGCAGTTATTATATTTGAAAGAGTCACAGCACCAACCAAACATCTCTTTTGTTCTGGTTGAACGAATAATTTAATGAATAACTTGTAATGATTCTTCTGTTGAAAGAAAATGTCCTATATTTAATTCCATTGCATATTCAAAGTTCGGCGTTCACTGGGCAATAATTTCATCAAATCTGAGAGAACGTACAGAACGGCCCATCTATATTTGCTACTTGTCATATACTTATGAGGTTAATATACCGATCACTATGACATAGTGGTAGAGCGCTTACCACCCGTTTGTAAGGACACAGTTCAATCCATCGGAGAGTCATAACGAAGACTTGAAAAAAATTGTACACCATGTCAGTGTCGTATCGTGGATCGTATCATGCTGAGCTAATATGTACAGTTATGCCAAGCTCTAAGGCCTTTAAAAACCTATGAAAAGAAAAAAAATCTTCTTGAGACGACGTAGTATTGGTGACCCCCTTTTTCAGTAATTAAGTTTCCCACGCTTATCCATCCAATGTTATTTATGGCAAACAAATAAAGAGAAATAAGATGATTAATGAAATTTTGAGTTGCTATCTTTTAACAAATCCTCAGAGTTTTTTTTTCCGGCTGAAACTCTGCAATTTACTGTCTTGAGCAACACATTTTACAGTTGATCAAACTAATCCCATACAATATATCGAATTATTCCTGAGAGATCGTATTTTGATGAAAAGTTATTGAATTTCCAGGGTAAACAAGGAATTCTCCATTGTGCATCGTACATAAATCTAAATTGATTTCCATGTAAAATAATAATTTTTCTGTTCTTTTTATTGTTTTCCTTTTTATATGTACGCCGTTCTTAACATTGAGTGAGTGAATGTGTAAGATTTTATAATTGGCTCCTGGGAACATCTTCCCCACATTGAGCAAAATGCAAATAAAGTTGAAATTAAAAAGTTCATGCTTTGTTTTGTTGACGTTAGTCAAACCTAAATCACTCTCAACGTGAGGGTCACAGAAGGCACATTGCTAAGGATCTCATTTAGATAGTCACCTATGGAGTTAAAACATAGAATTCTGCATAAATATTGGCTCTAAAGCTTAATTCCAAGTTACATGCTCAGAAAAGATCATGGAGAGATTGTTGGAGAGTACAATATATCAGACAGTAATCGGAGTAATACAATCTATGAGAAAAACACGATTGGCGATAGGTATTCTATGTTTTGAGAAAGCCCTGAATGACAGCATGGATCCCAAAAGCTCGTGCACAGAATTTGGATAGCTTCTGGAGATACTGACGATTCAACACCCATGATAGAATGATCAGATGAATCTACGGGAAAATACATATTCAACAACGGACGTTAAAAAGCTTATGATGATGATGTCGAACTGCTTTCAATACAAGTTTCTTAACAAGTTGTTATTCCGACTAAAACTCACAATTAATTATTTTAGCTGTCACACCAAATAAAGTCAGCCAATCCAAAAGGCATCACGCGCATACTGTTTCAGTGCACGATCAGATAAGGACACGTTTATTCATATATATATATATATATATATATATATATATATATATATATATATATATATATATATATATATATATATATATGCATATATATATGCATATATATATGCAATTAAATAATTGAGTCATCAACAGACATTTGACTATCCATTATCCCATCCAGTACCACGATGTAGGATCGAAACCTTCGCTTCCAACCTAGAAGATGGCATTTTGGTACAGCCCAAGGTACACCTGGACAGACGGTCAGGCTGGATTCAATCGCACACTTCCCCATCCACCAGAGTGCTCCATCCTAAAGTTGGAAGAGCATCGCTACATAACGTATGATCAACAGCTTACCTCATATAAGTTAGAAAAAGATGAAAAACAAGAAAAGTAAGCAAAATCGAATTGAATATGATATCTGAATTGTCAGAAAATTATTCCGGTAAGAAGCTAATTATCATCTTTTCTTCATTCTAGACTAATTTCAAGCAGCTTGTTATTCCTCAGATATCTCTTTTGTATGTTCCGTAATTCGTTCTGCCGACTCTGAAACTAAGAAGCATTACATTCTTAATTCTAAGGAATATATCATTATGACGAATAAAAATGTAGCGTCTCTCAAGTTAGATAACTTTAGAAAACTGAGCTCAAACACTAAATATCTGCTTGAGACGGACATGGTATTTATGCTTCAAAGTAAAACCTTGGTTCACCTGTTATTTTTACTCATGCTGTTTTCTTTAGTCTGTCGTAGGGAAAGGGTAACGAAGGGTAAGTTATAATGAAAAGTTGTTTTTTGGGAACACATTCTACTCCTTTGGAAATTTCTTCACCGTGACTTTCATTTTTGATGAATAATTCTGATTGAAATTGGGGTCAAGATATCCAACAAGATGATATCATTAGAGACAATATGTAAAATATAGATTTTGTAAGATGGAGTTTATTCATCGTCATGGTCGAACTATCTTTCCTCGTTTATGCGTCCATTTTTTACACATCGTTTGATCACAAACTGTTTGTGAAATCAACAATTTATTGAAATGTTTCGCTCGTTCCAGTTCACGAGAAGATTGGGGAAACGAAGAATATTGGGAAAAAGAGTAAAGATGAAAGATGGACAATAAACATACGAGAAAACCGAAAGAAAAGCGGGGGAGAGATTGTCAGATTTAAGAGAAATGGTTCCGAGGAGAAATGGGGAGGGCTGTTTGCAGAAGATAAAGATGACGATCTTTGCCAAGCAACAGCTAATCGACACTTTATCAAGATTGTGTAAATGTGGTCTCAAGGTTTTCAAGTATGCATTCTTCACCGTTTAATTAACTTCGCAAATCACCTGCGTCCGTTCCATCAAGAATACTGTTCTTCTTTAGGAAAATCCTAAAAGACATTTTCTACATGCTCTAGTATACTGTCTCTGAGATTATTGGTGTTATAGAGTACTACCCTAGTCTTTTGACTAATCGATTGTACCCGAAAAAAGTATAAAGCTCGTCCAACATATGCATGAATTCGAACGTGATACACGTGGACAGTTGACGCATCCCCTCCTGAACAGTTCAGGGCACAGAGCGCGTTTGTACATGGCCACCGTCGGAAATACCAGAAAAATCCTAGAAGAGGCCTTGATTGGCGATTTTCAATATAGTTCAGTACAATTAAGAGTAGTCTATACCTCTTAAATACGCCAATTTCATCATGGGACTCTATTTACAACCACATTTAGGAGTGTATTAAAATGACTTTTATGACATAAACGTTAGTCAGCCAGTAGTATTATGAAATAATATAGAACAAGCCATGGCTGTATTCCAGTGTAATTGACGTAGCAAAGCAGAACTGAGCCTCTTTTCTATAACGACAAAACGAACAAGAGTATACACAGAGAATGCTATCTCAGTCGATAAAAAAAATTGTTGAATGCAAAATAGGATTAAAGATGTGGGAAAGCAAGTAAAAATAAGAATGCACCTGGTTCACTGCAAGCAAAATAAGTGAAAAATTTCCCATTTGTAACTTTGAACCTTTTTATTTTCAGATTTTATACGACCTCATTTTTGTCTGTCTGTTCATTCGAATGCATTCAGGGCCAAGAGAAACAGTGGGAATATAAAAAAGAACTTACTGATAGACATTCATATGAAGTGATCACAAGACAGCACAGTATATAAAGAAGAAAACGAGAGTCCGACACATCGTAGAATCTAGTAGAAAAATTAAATGGCGATGGGCCAGTCAGATTGCAAGAATCGCAGGCAACCGATGGACATCAATACTCATAACATTGATCCCTAGAGATCACACATGAAACTGAGGCTGGCAGAATACAAGATGGAGAGATTAACTGGATAAATTGAGAAAATGCTGGCTCTACGACGCACATGATAGAGAAATGTTGCAGATCTTGGGGGAGGTCTATATCCAACGATGGACGTCAAGATGATGATGATGATGATGGTGGTGGTGGTGGTGGTAGTGGTGGTGATGGTGGTGGTGATGATGATGATGATGATGATGATGATGATGATACAAAAAGCTGACTAATAACCATAGATATGATATTAATCTTATTATTATTATTCCACGGACATTTATCACCTTGAAAGTATTTTATGTATTTCACAGCACATACAGTGCGAATATTTCCTATACTATATTAGCCGAATGCACTTAGTTATATGTTTGTTAAAGCCTGGAGTGTCCATGTGTTATTGCGAAACCCGTACTGGGTTTTGACTTCATTTTACCCACCTACGAAATCAACGAAAAGAAGAAAAAAAGAAAGGAAAACGAGAAAAAAAGACAGAATGAGAAGATGGGAATTCTGGAAAAGAGGAAAAATGAGAATGAATAACAAAAAAAAAAAGATGGAAATGTAAGAGAAATAAGAATAGGATGGTAAGCAATGGATGTCAGGTTTTAGCTAATATCTAAATTTTCTCAAATCGTCCCAAGAATTATCTATATTTTCATGCAGTATATCTAGAAAAATACCGACGTACTGTTGTCAGTATATCTCTGAATTTTTTAGATCAGGTATTATTATTATTATTTCGATTGATATTCGGACCATCCTCATCTTGGTTGTTTTTCATACAACGTTCCGACTCTATGATGATACCTGACGAAGGCCGTAGAGTGCAACGGCCGAAATGTTGTATGAAAAACAACTAAGATGAGGATGGTCTGAATATCAATAGAAATAGTACTGTTGTCACTTCCATTGCCAAATTTTAAAAATCTTCTTCACTTGAAGAAAAATCTGCTATCTCCATAAAGGAAGAATAACATATTTGTCATGTAATTTATTGCTACCGTTGTTCAGCTTGAAAGTTAATTACGAAAAAAAAACACACCAAGGAACCTTGTGCATTTATAAGTAAATATTGATTGAGTGAAAGGAAAAATGGGACTGAATTCCAAAGTTGAAACTTAGATTCAAAAATAAAATAAAGGCTCCAAGTAATTCCCCCGTCATATTATCAAGGTCATTTTTGGCTGCAAGTAACGTTGGAGTGATCAATTAAGAAAATAGAAAAAAAGGGTGCTCATTTCGAATTTCAAAAAAGTGTCAACTGTGCTAGATACAAACTGAGGAACCAAATCAACTTAATTGAATATGGAATCTACAATTAACAAATATTTAGCCAATGATTAATTTTTAAAAGACTTCAGTAAATGTTTGAATAGTCAAAAAGGACTGTCTTAATCAATATGATAAGTAGTTAACTCTCGAAAATCCATCCCTCTTGTGTCTTATGTGTAACCTGTGTGTAAAACGATTGCATTGTATCAAATCTTCAAGTTCACACCAGTAAATTAAAATCATCACTATTCTAGAACTATTTTTAAAGACTATGCCTGCACAGTAAATAACTTCAAATACACTTCTAAGATGTTCCCCAGATTGTGCCAAAGATGGAACTAGGAGAACTTTGTATTATGTAATTACAGATGTGGTGATAACTGCGAGGTTGATAGATGACGGTATTAAACAACACCATGACTAAACTAAAGCTGCGTGTTATAGGGAGGATGATAATGATTGATGAACTGCAATGATATAAAGTTGTTGATGATGATGATGGCATTTGTATAGAAGGAGATAATTTTAGAGCAATCAGTTGTTTCCTAATGAGATTGTGAGGTTGCAAAGTTAATGAATACACCAGGATTTGAAGGTTAGATAGTTTGACCTCCAAGTCTTTCAAACACATCGGCTATCACCGGATACAGATGACACAAGGCTTTTATTTTAGATAATAAAAGCATGTTGGTTATTTGTTCTCTTGGTTCTATTTAATCTAATTATTTTTCTGTTATTTTGTTCGTTCATTTATTTATTTATTACAAGAACATTTCTTTGTCATTTTCTTTCAATTAATTAATTTTTTTTTTTCAATCATTTCTCTTTTCTTTCGATTTTTCGTGAGGATTTTTTTCATTTTTTTCTCATTTGCCATTATTCTTTTTATTTTAGATTTATTCTAACTTCGAATTTCTATTATCCTTCCTCAACACTAATCTTGCTTTCCTCTTTGTTCGAGTCCAATAAGTCTGCCTTTATTTCCTTCTCTTCCTTTTTTTCATTTTATCTTATTCAGTGTTTCCCCTCCTTCATTCTCTGTTATCTTTTTCCCCCTGTTTTTCTTCCTATTTGTCTCTTTCTACCCTCTTCACACCTTTTTTACGTTCTTCCCCCATTTCTTCTTTCCTTATTCCTGCATATTTACTCTCATGATCTCTCTATACATATTAGATGGTTTTTTCTTCATTTTTTCTCGTGTTAGACGTCTTCTTTTCGTTTCCCCGATTTTCATTCTTTTTTTTTCTATTTATATTTCTACCATTACATTAATTTTGTATCCTTCAATTTCCGCCACATTTTGCTTTCTTTTCCTTCGGTTCACATCCTCTTCATTATTTGAAATTTAATTATTTATAAAACATTTCTTTCTACCATCTTTTCCAAGTGCTCCACTGAGCAAGTGTCAGTTCGAGATAATTTTGATAGATAGTAACAATTCAGCGAGAACGCAGTAATGATTCTGTCAAGTGAATTTCAGTTATTCGAAAACATGCCTGAAATCAAATTTAAAATGCATTGAATAGAAAACACTTCCGTGAGAGTATTTTATAACTAGAAGATTCTGTGGAGAAATATCTAAAAATCCATTTTTCTATGATTCAAAGTTATTTCAATGATATTTTCTAGTATTTATTCAATAATAGTAAACGTTTGAACGAACAATTTCATCAACCTTTCTGTTTACCTTAAGAAAAAAACAGAAAATGATGGTATGGTCAAGTGGATGGAATTTAATAGGGACATAATGATAAAAAAAACCAAAAACATAGGACTCGCTGTATATAAAATACGTGTGACCGACAAGTAATACTTCCAAGTATGTATTACCTCTTTAACTGATGTTAATTTCTTATCTCTCTTTTTCTCTCAAAGATCGAATCGCTTATGAGTGATTCACTTCAAACAACATCGCAACACAATAGTATTCAAAATTCTTAGCAGAAATAGTATTATGAATTTTAACTAATATCACGGTCTTCTTAATTTCGTTCAATTTACTAGATCGTCACGAAACAGTCGTCGGTAAATGGACCAGAATTAACGATGTGGCTCGAAATCACACTTCTTTCTATTAAAAGCTTCAATTTTTGCTCAAGCTGCCTTAACTATTGGGACACGTTGACTAACAAGAAATCATCTAAATATCCGCATAGGGATATTCCCTGATTCACCAAACACGATCGGCCATCCTTTTTGTCTTGGTACACAAGTAGTATAAGATATAAAAGTATCCATATTTATTACTTTAAGTATTGTCAAAGACTTTTCTGTCAAACTCGTAGAGTTGACTTTATTATTGTGAATTTGTCAGACAGAAGATTTAAGATTTTTGAATTTGGAACATTTATAAGAGACAGATTGTTGCCATAACGGCATACGGTGTCAACTAGCGTTTGGGAGTTTTCAGTATTTTCGTAAACATCATTCTCCTGTTATAAAAAAAAAAAAAACTCTCGAACTCATACTATTGTCTTTACTTCTTTGTTTGTCACAAAATGACAATGACCTGACACAAATCCATTGATATCATGGCGGTTCAAATAAGTGTTACGTACGCAATAATTGTTGATGAATTCACTTTTTCAACTCGGATCAAATTCTTTTATTACAGGAACTACTAATATACGGTTCAAAATTAGATAAATAATATTGAAACATCATTATATAAAGGAAAAAACCCTGTTTGTTTATTTTTTCTAGATCTTAGTGAGGCAAAAGAGTTGACCTCAGTGCAGCCAAGCTTGTTTCATGTTATGATAGGTGATTTTTTTCATCATGATTTTCGTTGCTTTTCATCGTAACAGCCAGATCGGCTTTGGATGGCAATGGAAAGTGACAGAAATTAAGACTAATAAAATACGTGTCAAAATCAATAATAATATGACTGTGTGTCATAAATTTTTAAACATCAATGTACAAAATTAGTAAATTATGTTGGATATTGATTATATTCTAAAATCATCTATCGATTTTTTTTGTTTTGTAAAAAAATATTTCACAAAACAGAATGGATAATTTTTTTGCATTTTCAAATATCCACCCGTTATAAATAATTCTGCAACATAACCCATCTTTTTCATTCCTGAATTATCGAGTAACGCCTTTCTCTTCACTGGGATTACCTTCCTGGAAATAGTAACTGTTATATGGCATCACCATACTTTTAACCAATATTGATATATTGCTCTCTTCTCTTTTAAGCATTTTTGTTTATTTATCTGTTTTATTTTTTTCTGGGTATTCAGAGTCTTGATTTGTGCATCAGCATCGTTTTTTTAGTATTCTCTTTCTGTTTGAAGATTTCTCTTTAGAATTCGACACGAAAGTTGCCAATTTTGGTGTGTTCCGTTTGAGTTGTATACTCCAAATGGGAAATTCCATCGCCATCAGTTATTCAAAGTCCACTAATCAGACTGGAACAGTACCTCTTACTTTTATATGTGATCTGCCATTCCTGATTTCTGGGCCAATTTTGCAAAGACACTTTTGAAAAAAATATTGACATTCAGAATTGATTCTAACATAATAATTCATATATATATATATATATATATATATATATATATATATATATATATATATATGTGTGTGTGTGTGTGTGTGTGTGTGTGTATAATCACTAATTCTATTCTTCCTTGAATCAGGTCGACATAAAATCTGATGGGCAAAGAAACAGTCGGCCATGGCACCAAATATAATAAAGCAAAAATTATGCAGTAGACTCTGATCTTCTGTGTTGTGGTTACGATCATCATGAAATTTCAATTTGACATGTAGCTAAGAGCTCTTGCTTTATTCATTTGGATGCAGGAGGGCTATGATAAAAATAGCTGAATAAGAGAGTTTTTATTGTTAGGTCAGATACTATGATTTATACTTCAATTCAACTAGGTTCTGCCTTTGAAACGCTCCCTGTCAACTATGTCTTTAAAATCGTTCTATATACGTTGGTGGGAGCTTCGTAATCATGATGTGTATTTAAGCCACCTGACTATTCTTTGTGTTTTTCCATCTTTCGACCAGATTTCTCAAAGTCTTTTTCCGAGGATTTTTCTGTTAGTTGTTTTGTTAATAGAATAGGTTTCTTGAGTTTTTTGTGTAGGTCTGACTGACTCGCTATGTATACACACATGCATCATGCGTACAGGCTGCACCAATGAAAGGCTGAAACCTCAAACATTTACTTCTTATGATATTTCTAACGATTTTTCGTGCTTTTATATACCATCCCTAAACACGTTTTTCTTTTTTTTTGTGGGGGCTGGATTACCAGTGTATTTGACTGACATTGTTAGTCTGTATTGGTGCGTGTGTACAAAAGAACGAGAGAGAGAAATGAATATATTCATATATATATATATATATATATATATATATATATATATATATATATATATATATTCATGTATATATATATATATATATGTACGTATATATATATATATATGTATGTATATATATATGTATATGTGTACGTATGTATGTATATATAAGAATGTATATATATATATATAGAGAGAGAGAGACAGACAGACAGACAGAGACAGAGACAGACGGACAGAGAGAGACAGACAGACAGACAGAGAAAGAGAGAGAGGCGGAGAGAGAGAGAGGAGAGACTGTATGTGGAGGGGATACATGTCTGGGCACTTGTGGTCACATTTTCCGGTCCAAGATCTTGGAAATCTGTCTGATTACACCAGTAGGAAGCATTTAAAATGTTGTTTCTTGTACTTTCCATGGATATTCTGAACCAACAAAGCCCGAATCATATGTTGGTATTCTTCTTGATGTATGCGTAGGCTACGACCATTGTTCTAGATATGATATATATATATATATATATATATATATATATATATATATATATATATATATATATATATATATATATATATATATATATATGGGCTTTTTTCCTCGTCTACTTTATATATAACCTTTTACACGTTGTCTCGTTCATCATTCAACAAAAGCATTTGTTTCCACCAAACTCCGCCTTTATTCCTCCCCAGTCAATAATTACAGTGTCATATGCATGTGTCATTCCCAGTTCGTTTTTTGTTATCTTTTTTAATTTCATCCTCTAAACATCTTGCAAAATTTCATGTGATATTTACGGCTTTACATTCCTGTTAAAGTAATGTTCCTCATACCGTCGCAGACGTCTGTCAGTAGCACATTATTATCTGGAAGAAAGCTAAATGGAAACTATGTGTTCGACGCCCCAACCGCCATAACGAAGCATTGTTCCTCTCGAAAACACTCTATATTGATACCAGATATTAACCAAAATAAGCGTTTGAAATTTACAAAATAAACTGCATTATCTCTGAATTAAACTGTCTGTGATAATTCCCTCCGCTGGGGGCAGGATTCCACAATTAGAGATTAGTTTTAATTTTAAACCACACCTTGTTTAATGGTGCTCGTTCATTTATCTGAGGTCTGTCGGGAAATCGAAGGATAGTAGTGGGAGGGGAATCAAGATTTTAGAAAAGTGTAGAAATAAAGATGAGAGGAACTGATCTGCTTTTACGTAACGAGTGAAGAAAATTCTAAATAAATGATATTCTGTATTATGTAATGGCTGCCAGTTTTAACAGAATATTTGTGTGAAATGTTGAGCTCATTTGAAAAGACTAGACGGAGAAATGAAAGGAGGAAGTTGATATAAGAGGGGAAAAAAGAAAAATGGAGTAACCAAGTGAGGAAGAAAAGCAAAAATAAAGGAAGCAAGAGAAGGAGAAATGGACAAAAAATTGGAAGGAATGATGTATAAAAAGGGAATGAAAGGTGGTAGGAAGAAAAATAGAGAATGAAAAAAAAAGCAAAGAATTAAAGAATGGTTGACAGAAGGAATGTGGAAAGAAAAATAGAAGCGGGGGAAGGAAGGAGAATGGAAGGACAGAAAGAAAACGAAACAAAAGAAGAAAGAAAGACAGACAGAAAGAGAAAGAGAAAAATGAAAGAGGAGAAAAAAAACACAGTCGATGGACTCAGATATGGGACGGAGAAAAAATCGGAAAGATGTAAGGGAGAGGAGGAGAGTTATTACTAAAAAGGAGAGTAATAGTAAAATTATATGTCCCTAAGTTAGTAAAAAATGAAATTAAAATATAATGATATAATGATATATCATAATATGATATAATAATAGAAAATGTCATCCCACTGGCTAAGAAATAGCATCGAAGTACTGATGCCAATTTTGAAGTCTGTAGACAGAACGGTATGTCCAAGAGCACTAGATAGCGGAAACAGATAAAAAAAAAAATCTCAAACACAGGTACATGTAAAAAACGATGAAAGCCTTTCCCACATTTAGTGGTGTTTGCTCACCAGACACACAGGCAAAAAAGAGGAGAAATGTTAAATGGGAATGCAAAGAAATAAAGTTGAAGTTTGGCAGAATGATTAATCAAAAGATGGTAAAATTGAATGAGTGGAATGAGACCACAAGACAGTAAAAGAACAAAAATCAGGAGTCAGGGATTTCATAAAATCAATTGAAGAAATATCAAAATGGCAATGGGTTTATCATGTTGCAGGAGTGTCAGACCATACCTGAATATCACAGTTCACAATCTGTATCTATGAAATCATATACATGATTGTGGTTTGCAAAAAAATGTCGTGACGATTGATATCATATTTATAGAAAGGAAGAACGAACAGAGTAAATTGACTTTAAAACAACTAAATTTTATTGCAAGGAGGAACTGAAATTTATTATCATTTTTAAGATATTTCATCTGCTCGTCAGATTTGTTGACTATTTTTTTACGATAAAAAGCAATAACAATAGCAACAATAATTATCCCAAATAGAATTAAAACCCCATTCAAGGGTCTCAAAGAGGCTGAAGTTTGGTATGCAACCTTCTTTCGACTCTTGGAAAGTCATAAAAAAGTTAAGTCATCTGACTCCTTCCTTCAAAAAGCCAACCTTTTTTTTTGCTTATATGTGAGATTGCTTCAAAATAAAGGTAGAATCATTGAGATTGTTCTGCCATTTATTTAGAAAAACACTTGGATGTTATTCTCCCTTCACATGGCGAAAATTCAACTGTAGTCCAAGTTGGACAAACACATTTTTTGATATGTTTTGAAGATTAGGCGTAGTTGCTTGAATAGTATTTTAATCATGTGTGCATCTTTAGTAATAGCCCTTTTCCGTTCATTGTGGACACTCTCCTCGCTGAGATTTTTTTTTTGTTTTTTTAAATCATGTTATTTGCAAAAACGGAGTTTGGGAAATAGGAATTTAAATATTTACACCTTCCCCATCTTGGCAAGTTTTACGCTGGGCGGAACAACGTCATTAGCTTTCTCAGACTTTTCTGATATCTTAAGACTAATCTTGGTAATGGATGCACACAATAAATCAACATAAAACACAAATGCTTATAGATGCAGGTCAAAGCCATGCCGACTGGAGGTCTTTAGTAGAAGCAAAATGAAGTAAATTCATTATGAAAATAGACAATCAGAACTGTCCCCATAGCTATCGACAAAGGTTTCTTTTGGTTCTCAAGTTAGCTTAGCTAGCTAGATACATATGTCTATCAAGAGTCAATGGATGTAGCGGGCTTGAAATTTAAATGATCCATCGGAGTAAATTTTCAATGTTCTGCAGTTGGCTGCGAGTCCAGCAACATGACGAGCCCATTGCCATTTGATTTCCCTCACTGAACTTTCTGTAGAATACTGAGCTGTTCTATGATCTCTCCTTGTTAAATAGAACATAATTTGTCCTGTGCACGTGGCAAGGTACTCAGTATTATGTTCAGTTTTTTTTTTTTTTTTAATTAAGTTCCATGTTATAGTTCCATAGATGGCAATCAGAAGGATACATTGGTTGTATACCCTTTTCTTTACCACTAGCAGAATTTTCTTGTTCTTCACGATTGAGTTTGCCTCACCAAAAGCTTGCAAACTTCAAGTGTTTTTTTAACTGAATTTCATCTTTTTTTTGAGGATTACATGGAGTTTTGTTGTCTTATACAGATGTAGTTGCCTACATCTTTCTAATTATGCGAATTTGATCATGAATTCTGTGTCTTTGTCCTCAACATATTCTACGTACATGACAGTTGTTTCACTTTATTTCATGTAAGAACTTACTTTCTTGAATTTTCAGTTTAGTTTGTCCAGTATCATCTGAATATTACGAAATAATCAGCAAGAAAAACGATGTTGTCTGCAAATCTGAAGTTGCTCTGGCTATCAGCTTCTATTCTTATCATTTATCTCTCTAGTCTAGGTGCCAAAAGATCATATTGATGCAGTCTGTGACAACTCTTGATATGCTTGCATATCCTTGTCTTAGCCCTTATTTGAACTTGAAGGGGCCCAAGTCTTTATGCAGTCTGATGAGGAAACTACAGAAATATACTAGGCCTATGCTTGTTAAATCATATTACCAATAACCTTGGTGAGTTGAAAGCCTTCCAAATGTCGACGAATTCAATAGCATGGGTAGTTTTATATTTAGCTGCTTTCTATTCCAGTTGATCTACCGAATAGAGCAGTAATGGTTGAGTAGCCTCGTCTGGAGCGGGCTTGTTACCGTGGTTCGTTTTAATCTAGTGCTCTAGTGATTTGGTTGGTAGTCACTTTGATGGATTGTTTCCTGATGCAGTTGAGTAGGCTCGTTGACCTGTAGTTCTGGGAATATCTTTGCTTTCCCCATTTAGATAAAAACATCATTATTGAAGCATTCCAATCTTATAGGATGATACTTTTTTACGAAGCATACATCGAATAGAGTAGCTAGTTCTGCAGTAAAGACTTTACTAGCTTTTTGAGTAGGTCGAGAGTGATGTTATCGGGCTCACATGCCTTTCCTTCCTTTGTTTGTTTGATGACTTGCTTAACTTCCTTTGGAGTAACTTTTGGTTGCTTGTGATCAGTATAATTCGTTCATTTTCTTGTGTTCCTTGTTTTGTTGAATAGAGGTTTTTGTAGATTTCCAAGGCACGTTCGACAATCCGGTCCCAGTTCGTTGTTAGGTCTCCATTATCTTCAAGCACACTGCTTATTTGTTTTCATCCTTCATTAAGAGTTTTGTTATTAACTTTGAAACCACGACCCTTTTCGAGAATTGATTCAATCACCAACGTCATGCATCTCTTTGTTCCTTATGGACGGCTTTATTTAGTTCAGCTGCTTCGATCTTTTCTCTTGTTGTCGTTGGTGATTTGAGATTACTGCATTTTTTCATGTGATTTATGGTCTTTCCTGAGATTTTGCTGATAGCGCGTTTGCTCCTCAAAATCCATTTTATATTGGATCCCTTTTTGAAAAAACACGTTCATGATATTGAATCCATTCGCTACTCCAAAATTTATAATATATTCACTTCTTTCGTTTCATATCTTGCATCCGAACTTGCAAACGCAACTTTCATATCTTTCAATCGATTGTATATATTTTTATTCGTGTGATGTAAAATTGAATGTGGCCGTATTATTTTCTGGGATATTTTTCTTATCAGTTTTCTAATGTTTCTATTCCTTTTTCATCTTGATTCCAGTCCAAATATACATGTCTTCCCTCTTTTTCTTCATTTCTTTCTTTTATCCTGATTCTCTTTACCGCCTCTCTGTCTCCCATTTGTCTCTGTTTTTGTTTCTTTCTTTCTTCCATCCCTCCTTTATTCATCATACCTGTCTTCCATTCTATCTATCGCCTTTTTTCCTTTCTTCTGTTATTTCCTCTTCCTTTTACTCTTTCACTTGTTTTTCCTCGATCTCTTCCTTAGTTATTCATCCCTTTCATTCCTTCTCCATTCTTTCTTCTTTCCTCCTTTCTTATAAACTTTTATCTCCCTTTAGTTCCTTCTCCCCCTCTCCTTCGTTCCTCTCCTTTCTTCTTTTCTACTGAATCTTATTTACAACTGATTTTTGTTCGTTGCTACAAAAACAAAGAAGTTTCAGAACCCATGCAATACCATCTTACAACGTATCTAGAGATCCATGTTATCTATCTAATCATTTATCAATCTTTGGATCTATTTATACAAACTATACAAAGATGGCGACTCCTATGGGAGCACTCTGCCATGGGTCCTCGATGCATTAAAAGAAAAATGGATGCACAGTCCAGCTCTAGCTTACAAAATGTTCTATTTATCGGAGTGTAGCTGACAAAGAACAATCATAGCTGTTCATCTGAATATATATATATATATATATATATATATATATATATATATATATACACATATATATACGTATACATATACATATATATACATATGTACATATATATACATATATATATATATACATATATGTATACATATGCATAAATATATGTACATATATATACATATATATGTATACATATATATATTCATATATATATATACATATATATATACGTATACATATATATGTATATATACATATACATATATATATATATATATATACTACCTCTGAGCTACGGAACTGGACGGTCAGTAAGGCTGAACTTAAGTGATATATGTTTATTTACGAATGAATTCCCCATCCACCATAGTGCTCTATTCCTATGGAACAGCATTGTGTAAGCTTACAATGAATGAGTTACCTCACTTAAAAAGTGTATATCCCTGAATAGAGGAGCATTATGTGATAATGACTTGCAGAAAAATCACTTCAATCTTCCCCAGGTAAATAGGTAGAACATCCCAGAAAAGGCATCAAAATGGGGAAAACATGCTGGCGAAATCAACAATGATACCAATAAAAATGAAGGAGGACATTACATAACATAGGCCCCATCTCAGCCACATTTTTACGTACTTTCCAAAACCATAAACACGTGGCTCGATGGTATAACCATGTACGATGGTACAAGCAGAAAAATGATGATATCATACATCTACGGGGAGTATTCACTTACAATGAATTAGGAATTCACGCTGGTTTATCAGAAAAACAACCACGTATTTAAGGACAGACAAAAACACATAAAAAATAAGGTACAATATCAACTAACAAGTATGTGACGGGTTTGATTAGTTGAAAACTTACAACAAGCAGGCACTGCTAAAACACTATGTAAGGCAACATTCTTGGAAAAAACTGAAAAAAAATCACAGGTTTTTAGGCTTATACGGTCGTGTTTCTCGAACCATACGAACCAGTAGATTTGAATATATGCGTTAACCATTTGAAAGACAAACTCCGATCATGGATTGATATCAAATGAATGGTGCTCCCAGGTCGGCTATCAAATGAATCTGCTTTAGTTACATTGAATGACTTACTTTCGAGAGCAAACCGGACGAGATGAATGAGTTAGGAGCTTTGCTTGTTTGTTCCAAAAGCGTGGTATGGATCATGTTTAAATTAAAGAGGGAGAATTGATGCATGCGAAACGTTTTGAACGTTTAAAGTTGCATGACTGAGCCTAAATGAGATATGCATCTACGAAAGTTTGCATAGGTCTAGAAATGTTTACTGAATATTGACGTTTCAACAATTGAAATTCTTTAAATAAACTAAACAGCCGTAATGACTACATCAAAAGCATCCATCAATGAGAGGGATCCATGAATTAGATCCATGCTTATAAGAATTTGTAGGAATTTGAAGTTATGCTTGACGAACGAAGAATAAAACAGTGCATACCGATTAGCTCGAAATCATTTCATAAGAATACGGCATATAGAAATGCACATTGTCAATGTACTTAAAGTAGGCAGTATAAACTGAATGCATAATACTAGTTATGGGTTGACGATCCAAAACATGGTAACTCAGAAAACGAACTTAGAACCATCAAATAATGACACAGATAGCCATGGAAAGAGTAGTACTAGGGAGAGAAAAACTATCAACGTGTATCAGGAATAATTACAAGGGTGAATGATAATAAACTTATAATTAGCCAACAAAAGAATACATGGTTGAGGTACTTGGCAAGAATGGATGACACCAGTTGGAACAGAACAGTATATGATTGCTGCCGGTGTACACAGTAGGAAAGACCAAATACAAGATAGAAAAATGACGTAAACATAGCATAGGGTAGCACAATAGCAGTAGTCATCGGATGAATAAGACGTTTTCGTCTTGGAATTCACTTATGATGCAACATATATACATGGATGTGCACGTGTGAGGTAGAGGGAGATTTGTGTGTAGGATGTGTGTGCCCGTGTATGTGAGTGCAGTCTTGAAATTCCTGATCTTGATGTGTTGAGAAGATACGTTCACTGAACTTTAACATTTGAATTCGCAAAAACCATGACCATATGCCCATACCAGCTCACCGAAGCCTTACTAATCCCTCTCCGGCACAGAAATTCACGCTTGTGCTAGATAAAGACGTGTACGAATTCCGAATAAATCTATGCATTTATGCATACAGGTAACTGTGAGACTTACATGGAAATCCATGGAAACATGAATGCAGATACCATATCACAAAATCAGAAAAATCTGGATCTCGATGCGTTGGGAAGATATAATAACTGAACTTTTAATTGAAATATTTATATAGGTATGTATTTGGATGGATGCATCCTGAATAGATAGATAGATGAATCAATAAATAGGAAGATATGAGCAGACCGATATATACACACACACATGCATATATATATATATATATATATATATATATATATATATATATATATATATATATATACATATTTATCTATCCATCTATCAATCTATCTATCTATCTATCTATCTATCTATCTATATATATATATATATATATATATATATATATATATATATATATATATACATATTCTTGCAGCAGCCCCTCTTTATTTGTTCATTCTATTTACAGTACTTAGCCAATTGCTGCATTCACTGCGTAATAACGGGATACCATCTCAAATATAGTTTCAAAATGATGTTACGCAATTTCGAATTGTTTCTGTCCGGAAATTGATATGTAATCATAAGGTTCGAACCCGGTTATAACCAGATCACGTACCACTAAATCGAAGATTCTCATGACAAAGAATCATCTTATGAAGAGACACCTTTTCTAGCAAACTTCATGTGGACCGACCAATGGGCGGACACAGCCATCCACAGAGAGACGGGGACGCTTCCAACAACATATGTAATGAGATTGCCAGGCGGGTTCTCAGTATGTTGTTGAGTTGCACATATCTGCTGCGTGAAAAAGACGTGAATGACTGAGGATTTGTGCTCCAATGCACTTGACAGAATGATTTTCAAAACTTGCTGAATGCTCCAAGAAAGAATAAAGAACCTTCAATGTGTCAGTTTTCCTTGCTTGTTTTGTTTGCTTTTTTTTTCCATTTCAGGACCAAAACTTAATTGAATTGAAAATTCAAAAGACACTAGGTCGGCCTCCACGGCTATACCTTAAGGGAGAATATTCTTGCTATCATGGAAATTGGAAATTTTTCATATCAATCCGACTAAATTATATATACTGACACACGTACTGATGTAGGCACACACTTCCACATACGCATGCATACGTACACAAAATCACAGATGCACACATACACACATACACTCACAACTACACACTCATACACACACACACATATATATATATATATATATATATATATATATATATATATATATATGTATGTATGTATAGGGGGAGAGAGAGAAACTTGGGATGCATTGCACAAATATACAGTGTTGCCTATAAACGAGTACACAACAACCAATCTTTACTAGAGCTAATTCTATTCTAAACCAAACAACACTTATCCGTTCGTCTGGAATACCATACTATAATAACGGATCTGAATAAGTATTACATATTACTAGATTTTACTGCATTCTATCTCTGTTGCATAAAATATGATTATTTTGCCGTTCGAAAATGAGTAAACCCCTAAAGAAAAAAGTTTATTATACTGTAATTGAATTTTGTATCATCGGACAAAATATGTTGTTCAAAAAATGATGAATTTAAAATTTTATCCTCCTGTGCAAAGTTTGTTTAAATGGAAGGAAAATCAACATATTTGTGTCTGATGGCATTTAACAGATCTGGCAATCGCCATTGCAAGACGAACAGGGAGAACTGCTCTTGTAAAAGCCAAAATTAGAAAGGGTTCGGTTGGTCTATCAGGTACTTGAATTCTACTCAAACTTAGCCCTTGTAGAATGCACCGGACATAATAAAATATAATAGTGACAAAAGTATGGAATAAAGGCTATCACGCCAGATATTGATATCAAAAGTCGTTTTCCGTAGGATGAACTTACTCTGGGACGGCAACGTATTTGTATTGTGTTTGTGGCATCAAATTTCGAATGCTGTAGAGTTTTGTAATAACTGAAAACCAATGATATCCCATTCCCATGTGTGATGATCTACTTGAAGTGAAATGATCCAGCTGTGGCTGTCTTTGAAAAAGAAACAAGTTTATTGAAAAGATCGTTGAGGCTTTTCCCATTTATTGACTACACGGTATACATGGACAAGATAGATAGATAAGGATATACTGATCCTTTAGATAGGCAGAAAGATAGAGTATAAGTGTACATGAAAATACTGAGTAAAAAAAACAAGACAATTAAAAAAATCTCGATAAACAAACGGGCTTACACTGGGTTACCAATTTAGTACAAACCTTCATTGCAAATTAACCCCCTGATTAAAAATCTATTTAGAAAGAGAATTCAAGGAAAAAATGAATAACTGATTTTATATGACACAAAACCTGGTTACAGTTCAGATTTCTAGCTATGTATCTCCTGTCGTAGGTGATGCAGAAATACCAGAAAGCCTGCAAGCTGGACCAATTCGAAAACCTATGATTACAGTTTTGTTAACAGATTTGTTTCACAGATTCTGATAAATGTATATCAATCAATATATATTATATTCTTTCGATTGAAAGACAAGAGGGGGTGTTTTACTATTACGATTCGAGGTGTTCGATGGCATTAAGTATTCATTCATCTATCCTGATTGATTCATCAATTAATTACATTACGTCCATATTAATCCTGACCATCCACTTAGGATGAAACACACATATATACGTTCTTAAATTTAGAGAACTAACTGAGAACTCACTATGAATAAATGTAGAGTGATGGAAAGACTAATGCCAGGGATAATTGTAAGAGATAGAAAGAAAGTAACTTGGATCGGAAGGGGGAATATACCATGCAATCTATTGAACATCAAAATGGAGATTGGCTAAGCATTTAGCAAAAATAACCAATGGAAAAAGAACCTAATTGATTGGTGCTCACCGGGCCAAAGGAGGCAGTGGGGAAAGACCAGGCGAAAAAAAAAGGCTGAGATTGAAAATTTTGCCGGTAAGATAGGTCAGAGTGCAGCACAATCGCAGTTGTTATGGGAAGAGAGGAGAATGCTTATTTGTAGAAGTGGCTGCTGTTCCTGCTGCTGCTGATGATGATGAAGATGATACATGTGCCATCACACATCGACCTAACCAGATGCAAAAACAATGCAGTCGATGGGAAAACGCATACATATTTAATGCAAAAGCATACAAAATGCTCCCATCACATAGGCATACTAATAATAACAAAAAGACTTTTGGTAGGTACGGTGGCAAACGTGCGATATCGATATATGAATCGTAAAATTAGTTCCTTGAAAGAAATGCACCCGTTTCTAATGCATCACACAACAACTTTCTATTATTATATATATATATATATATATATATATATATATATATATATATATATATATATATATATATATATTTGGGGGTAGGGTTTAAATCATTCAAATTTGGAAGATAATAACTTCAGGCGAATAAGATCTCTTAGTGTGCAGTCAGAAATAATTGAAATTCAACGATTTTTGGAACTCAGTGACTAATAATTCCATCAAAATATTTTGTAATAATATTGCAGTCTAGATAACAAGTTTAATGAATGTTTTTCTGACAAATTCGTGTAGTGTTGTTGCTCACTTCTTGGCAGCTAAACACTAAATGATAGATACGATTCGAGAGGGATGGCGATTTTCTTCATTCTGCAACAGCAAACATGTTCAGAATCATGGACACCTCCTTTGGAATGAACTCCAATGGGTTGTGAATTTGTCTGAGACCCTACCACTAAACCATTCACGAAATTGACTACATCCTAAGCGACAAAGTAGACACCATTAAAGATATGCCAATCCTTAATCAAGACAATGTAGAAAGAGACCGTAAAATGATAAGATTTCCTTTTAGAAACAATAGAAAAGATAGAAGCAACAGAGATGAGCAAACCCATTTGGAGAAAACGAAGAGAAGACCAAATAAGATATAAAACAACAGTCACTGGGACCATTATTAAAAAAAAGAAGGAGATTAAAAACTGTTGAAAATAATTCATAAATTGTGTGCACGGAGCAAATGGGATATTGACAGGATAGGGACTAATGATCATCCTTGTGCAAAAATGTTACAAAAGTCTCTTTTCTATCAAACAAAAGAGCATAAAAATGAGCAAGAAAGTAATCAATCTGAGGATCTCCCAGAACTTACTCCGTAGAAAGTGAAGCGAGACATCAAAGAGACAAAGAATGGAAAAGTCCTTAGGACTGATGATATCGCCATTGAGCTAAACTGAAAAAAAAAAAAAAAAAAAAGTCATCTCTAAGAAACAAACCATTGTATCCAAAGGATACCTCAAATAGATGAAGTTCCGAAACAACAGAATTCCACAACCATAATGCAGCTAAACAAAACAAAAAAAAACACGAAAAACTTTGATAAGTCCATGCCAATAAGCCTACTCAGTTGTATCTACAAACTCTCCACAAAAGTGATCACCAATCAAATCACCGAAACGCTAGTTTAAAACTAATCTCTGGAACAAGCTGACTTTTGAAAAAAGGTTACACAACTATCGACCGTCTCTATTTAATTAATCAATTAAAAGACTTTTAAAAATCCCGCTATTCAGAGGAGACGCCAAAGGTTTTAACAATAATACTAAGTGTGCAGACTCCAAGTGTGTCAGAACACTTCAACATATCTAACGATTCAGCAGTTCCTCCATCAGGCTACATCAAGTCTCTGAGCCCTTTTGACTAGAGAAAGCGTTGACACAGGGTTATTTCACAGCCTACTATGAAATGATCTTCCGAAAACGTAGGGTAGGAACACAAATGAATCAGAATAGATGGCGAATAAATTTAGAAGGGTAAACAACCAATGCATTCTACCGAGAGTCACCTATGGGACTAAAACATTGAACACGACCGAAAAACTGACCCTCAAACTGAGAACCATGCAACGTGCACTCCGGAGGATCATACCCAACAAGATAATATCTGCTGAAGACATTGTTCTCTTTGCTGGGAACCTTTACGATCTCTAAGTATTGTAAGACAAACTGAATGAAGTAAGCAAAAAGGTGCAACGATCAAATCAAAATTACACAGCTTGAGCATTACTTCTATCTGGGACATCAAATCTCAATAAAAACATCAAAAACGGGGGGGGGGAATTATCGAACAATCACTAGATTAAAAATATTTTAGTAGAGCAAGCTTGATTTTCAAGTACAAGATAATCAAACTAATCCTGAGAATTGGGGTAATTTGGTCAAGGGATTCAATATTCAGTACTATTTCTGGTCATGGAATGTTTGATGTGCATGAATTGAACGAATTAAATACCATACAAAAGTTTTTTTATTGGTTTTGGTATCCGTAATGTTGCGCTCGATGGGATCCCCACCTGTTTCCCAAGTAACCGATTCGGGAAATTTAAAATTGAAAACACCATGGCACCCATGCAGTGTTGATCATATATCACCTTTCCTTTCTACACAATATATATATATATATATATATATATATATATATATATATATATATATATATATATATATATATATATATATATATATATATATATATATATATATATCATGTCATGCATAGGGAAATCTAATAGGTACTGATATCAGGATGTATTGTATATAGGTGTTATTTTAAACTAAATCATTTGTTTTGTCTCAATTACGTACCTCTGCGAAAAACACATTTTACAATGAGTTAACCATAAGTATAACAACTGACGTGACTTGCTGTTCGAATATATATATATATATATATATATATACATATATATATATATATATATATATATATATATATATATATATATATATATATATATATATAAAGAAGGTTGTAATGGGTTTTTATCAGTGTTGAGTTGACAACACTTGTTTTTCGTCAACTCATCTGCACCCAATTGATTCTGTGACCAAGAACTTCGCTCATCTTAACAGTAAAATCTGTTTTTCGAACATGTCGTTGAGAACAATATGTGATTATTAAATCAAACATTACTGCCAACCATCTATACAGTTTGGTCCTGAGCTGATGACCAGAGGTGCAGCTGTGTTTTTACTGAAATATTTCATTATTCTCCTGCCGTATACATCATATACATATACATATACATAGATATACACCGTCCATATACATATGCCCAGTTTCATATATTTTCTATATACATATAGCCAGTTATATATGCCCAGCTGTATCCTCGTGATATAAATGACATCATCCGTATATAATTGCCGTATAGAGGTACTCAGTTACATATTTTGTGACATACATGTACCTAAATCTATGCATGATATGCATGTACCCGATTGTCAATCATTTTTGAACCGGGAGATTCGGATCAAGATTACTCGGTGCTTTGTTTTAACGAGATAGTCACGTGCACCACGACGTGACCGACATATTGCTACGTGATACTTATTTACGCCTAATGAAGGCAAATTATAACGATGCAGGAACTTTGCAGACATCACACTTTAGAGAATTAAGTGATATAGCTGAAACATCGGTTTAACTGCTGCCAGCAACAATTGCTTGTCTGGTGAAACAAAAATAGTCAATACTTTTCAACTAATTAGATTTATCACTAATAGTTTTCCGAATGATAATTTGTCTATTTCTTCTCTTCTCTTGTAATTTATAACTTAAATATACGTGCAGGTATGTGTGCAAGCGTGTGTGGGTATCATTCTCCGGGACTTCCGTCAGTTTTCACAATCATAATCCATGTCATTGTCTACTTCACACCACAGGATAGTAGCAGACAGAATGCAAGGAGGCTTTTCTTTTTTGATTTTATCGAATTGAAATAATGCGTGAGAATTTGCAACACATTTTGTGCTTTTCTCATAATCAGTTTATTGACATTTCTCTTGACATTCGACTCTTTTACTACCATTTGAAAAGACTAGCTGCAACGGAACTCTAGTTATCAGTTGCAATTTGCAGTTCTTTACCGTTTGTTGCTACAATATTTGGCAGTTCTCTTCTGTGTATTTATAAGGGGAATATTTCGGAGAGTTTTGCGCTGAAACACAAAAAGCTGCATCGTAGGAAATATGTTGTACTGCAAAAGCAAAACGAGAAAAAGATTGTGAATTCAGAAATGCATATACATTCATGATATAAGTAAACTGTGGACGTTTAACAAAAACACTTGTAACTTGTAATTTGAAAATCCTGTTGTATCAATTTTAATGTTATTATTAAGAAACAAGATTATAAGAAATCATACACTAAAATCATTTATGTAGACAATGTAGATCCAAAGATTATCGTATTCAAAATTTAGACGAGTTCGTAATTGCAAAGCAGTTAACCCAATGGCATCTTAAACATTTTTTTCCAATACTTTGTACAATAATTTTATAGAACCGTATTTGCTTTAGTAAAATTTTTACAGCTTCCCCTGTATCTATTTGGGCGTTTACTCTTTTGGATAAAGTATTATGCTGTTTTGTTGAAAGCTTTATGGTAAACGATTTATCGTTTTGGGCAACCGAAGTTTTAGGTGCTTGCAAAAAATATTCGGGGATTCAGTGTATTTGCAGTCCATGGTGCCCCCTCTCCAAACAAATGATAAGGGATAAGTGTATATCCAGATCAGATACACTTCTGTACCCTATTAGTGATTCACTTTATAATGGTTCAATGTTCTGAATCGAAGGAAGGTGGCCATGGAGAGACGGCTACTCTTTAAAAAAGAATGTTTGTATGAAATATACCCACTTTTTTACAAGTCAAATTCAAACTAAGATTTGCTCTTTTGAATCGTGCAACCTGTTTAGTGAACATATTCAGGAGCTTTCAACTCGAAATAACGGTACGCTGTTCTCTATTTATCCATGATGCCGTTAACAGCGATTATCAAAACTGGAACATCCTTGTTGCTCGTAATTACAACGAAAACATCACTTCATCTCACTATATTTTAATTTTATATCGTTCTATTGAAAAATTTGGCGGAAAAAATGATCACCACTTCTTTCCCTCTCTCTCCTCCCTCACTCTTTCTTTTCCGTCAATTCTATTCTGAAACATCAATGATCAGAGGTTCATATTGCGTCATAAAACGTTGCTTCGTATGGTCATAAAGTAGGTGTTTACACGTGGACATAACTTTATCCTAAATTGAGGGAGCTCACATGTATAGAACAGCTGACCAGAACAATATCTATCTTGACTATACGATGTCCAGCGCACGGACGAACATATCTGGCGAATAAAAACTTCGTACGCTGGTCAGTGGTCAAGGTATCTCAGTGTGCATACTCACACACATTCATTCACCCACACAGAGATTTTAATAAGGTTAAGATTATCTTAATCTTACAACAAAACAGGAGAAGTAGTGAAACATATTTCGAAGAGTGACGAGACTGACGGAAATTTGCTGTTAGAAACTGTAGTGGAGGAGATAGTGATTATGAACCTACAAAAGTTAAGAAACAATTGAAAGTATACTGCATAATCAGAAAGTGTGAAACTGTTGCTCGTTAATCAACATCTTCCCCAATGATTTACCAGATCTCTTGGGCATTGGCTTTTAGTATCCGGGGATATACGTTCTGAATCGTGACGTCCAGTGGTTATCTGACAATTTTGTGATATGACTAGCCTATCGCTAAGCCAGCTTCCTAACGGATTTTATGATATCTCAGACTTTTTGATATAATATTATGTTCTGTGTGTTGATCACTTCATTTGATGATAAACATGGTCCTTTTCTGTGTTATTACATGGTTCTCAAATTAAAAGCCAGTCGTTTGATTTAGTTTCTTATCTAAGCTCCAGAGGTGACTATCTGGAGGGTAAATTGGTTGTGGACCTTTCCTCTCCACACAGATGATATTCTATTGTTCTTGAAGAATAAAGTTTTGTTTCAAAGCTTGTTATGTTAAGGTGATCTTGGTTAAATTTCATCTCTCTTCGAAGGTTTCAAGGAAATTTGTCATCCTGGTTAGATGCAATAGTTGACTTTCTCTAGCACTGAGTCCCTAATTTTAACCATTCTCCTAGTCTCAAATGAGGCAAGTTATTCAACATCGACATATGGTGTATTTGAACTCCATATGAACCTCATTAAAAACAATGTGTTGATGATATTACTGCAATTAACTAGGGCTACTTTTAGTACTTCATGATCAGTAACTCTGCCGTCATAGTTAAATAGTATGAATACTGAAATACGCATAAATTATCTTAGTTCTAAACATTCCGTGCCAAAAAATAAGTTACAGATAAGTTTTTCACCCATCGTCGTATGTCACCTTCATCACTCTTTGGGGAGAAGACCTACACGAATGGAAATTTCCCAAAAAAGGTTTTTCTCACGTAACATGCAAAGAGAGAAATACCAGAATATATCCTCGAACAAAAAAAGAAATCCCTGGAATGTAACAGACAGAGCCAGCAGTTATCAAGAAAATGACTTATTTATAATTATATCTTAGGGTTCTCCCATGGTATCCTGATTGAAAGGAGCGATTTTTTCATATATTCACCATATTTTCTGCCGATATCTTTTTTTTACATTTATTTGCTTCGTTGTTGACGCAATCAGTTCGTAAATGACTGGACGAACATGTATCCGGGAGCATTTGGTATGGTTAAGGAGTCAGTAGATGAAAGATCCGGGGAAAAAAGGAAATTAAAAAATAGAAATAAAAAAAATAACCTACCTAAAACATGAAAACAGGTATAGGGAAGAAAAGAATTCCCAGAATGCCTCTGCAGCGTGTGATTACATCCGGTTTTCTATAGTATTTAGTTTATTTTAGTTTTGTATTTAGCGTTTGTTCCTTTGTGATTTCGGGATATTCCAGTAGCGAAAATAAAATGGATTCCAGGCCCTATTTCCGGTTCCGATAATTGACATGCTAGAAAATTCATGTTGGCACACAATTTGTGAAAAAATAGACGACGGATAGCCCCAATATTAAGGATGTTGTCAGTATCGCCTATTTTGTTTTGGTTGTAATTGATTAGCCTGAAGAATTAGTGAGTAAAAACTTGAATTCTATTCCCCAAGCTGATAACTGTATGAGTTGATAATTCATTGGAAAAATTATTTTCAACCAACAGTTCATATCATGAGATGTAACAATATATATATATATATATATATATATATATATATATATATATATATATATATATATATATATATATATATATGTATATATATATATATATATATATATACTGAGTAATTTTGAGAATTTAACTGGATGAACAAAATAGGATTCGTAAATAGGATACTTAACTTATTGTAAGTGCTATTTTTCAGTTCGGTGTGAAAACATAGAGATCTTTCGAAAAGAGAAATTTTGAACCATACATTCATTGTTTTGTGTTTTTTCCCAAAGGTTGAGTAACCTATGCATTGACAGAGCTCAACATTAGTTTTAGAGCATATACTAGAATATATCCGTAATCAGCAACATTGGAAAGTGGTACCTTGCATGTTTAGCAAGTTATCTAAAACTCAATCGTAGTTCGGCAAAATAATATATCACCCAAGCATGTCAGCCCCTGTATAGTCCATATCAGGCTTTTCGTAACTTCTGGCTCTTACCATTCGGACAATGGACGATATGAAAGACGAAGTTATGGGGCTGCTGATAACGATTATTTTATACTAAAATGAAAGGGACAAGGTGTACTCCTGGGGACATTTCGGAGCGTACCAAACTGGCATTGTCCTAGGTAATCCATTTCCTGCGGATGTTAAATGGCTGGATACTTTCCTGACGGATCTCGATCATGCAAACAGGGGTACATGCAAATGTAATTATGCATTTATTAAATATACCATCACATCGCCAGAAGGATTCTCTTAACTCCTGACCCCCTACAGCAGTAATTTATTAAGCTGGTGTTGGGCATGTAGCTACAGTAGCCGAGCAACGTGTATGGATTTAATTAACTTCACTCGCAAATTGGACTGCAAGACGGCATTGCTAAACATCGTGCCACGGTGAATTCTCAAATATTAACTTGGCTTAGTGCTGCCTGAAGCGCTGGTAGGAAAGCCCCCGGTGGAGATCGAAATCACTGAGATTCGCAGTTAAACTGCAAGACGAACTAGTTCAACTCCGTACAGAAAGCGCCAACATATGAGTAGGCCTGATTTTTTCAGACGGCCATCAATTTATAGCATTCACCAAAGATCAGCGTTTGTGGAATGAGGTAATTAATCACAGAGACTTGGTATACCTAATACTTTAATAACCTAACTATATAACTATCTACTTGATTATTTATATCTATCTGTTCAAGTTTACTCTGTAAATACCTGTATATCATTCAATCAGTTTGTTCATATCTATCTACGTTTGTTTATATAGTTTTTTAATTGATCTATGTATCCATCTATTTACTTCAGTTTGTTTACATCAATATATATTCAGATATCACATGAATCAATGTTTGTTTATATCTATCATTGTATCTATTATCCTTCTATCGTACTATCTCAGTCGGATCTTATCTATGTCACTGCCTCAGTTTGTTCGTATCAATCTATTTATCTATGCATATGCTTATGTCTGTTTTGCTTTATTTATTCATCCATCCATCGACGTGTGCTTATGTCATTCTATATCTATATACAAATTTATTTACCTCACTTTGTCGATATCTATATATCTATTTCAGTTTTTCCATGTTTATCTATCTGTGTATCTTTCTACCACGGTTTGTTCATATCTATTTACCTATCTTAGTCCGTTCATTTGTATCTCTCTGTCTATATCCTTTTATCTTCCATATATATACATGTATTAGATTAAAATCTTCGCTCCAGATTCAGAGGCCGGAAACCTGCTCCTGCCCCACTGGAACTGGATGGTCTGTAAGGCTGAATTTAAGCGATATATTCATTTAGCTTATATTCCCCATCAACCAGCGTGCTCTATTCCTATGAAAGAGCATTGCATAAGCTTACAATGAACGAGTTACATCCCTTAAAAAGCTTTCAACCCTGAATATATATATATATATATATATATATATATATATATATATATATATATATATATATATGTATATATATGTATATATGTGTATATATATATATATATATTGTCCAAAAATTTGTACAAACATTTTGGTTAATGAGCCTTTTGATATTTCTCTTGCAATAAACACTGTCAGACGTCGTTCACCTTGAAACTTTGCGTATGATTTCGTGCTGGTATTTCCTAAAATGGAGACCAATACAGACTTGTATGAGAACTCTCTAGAGAAATATCTTGTATACATTATTGAATTTTCTTAAATAAATTTTATCGTCCTATTTTCTTCTTCGAGGCGCCAATTTGTCTAATGCAGATGATATTCTCCCTTCCTTTGCCCAAAGTTGTCAGAAAACTCTTTTGTTTCAGGCTTTTAAGTGGCATGACACTGTCTCTGACGATTCAGTTCATAAGCAAGAAATCTTTAACTTTCATTGGTTGTAGCCTCCGAAATATAACCTGGAACACACACAAACACACACACATACATACACCCACATACACACACATTCAGAAGAATGTGGTAGGTTGAGAGACTTGGAGCATGGAGCATGCAAATAAAAGAAAATAATTGTATTGGTATAAAAACATCCAAAAATAAGGAAAGAAGATACGAAAAGTTGCTTAAGATTCTGAATTCTATGTGATCGTTGGTGTTAATTAAGAAGTTACCATTTCTCGCCTAAATGAATCACCATAGCCCGTGCATATACCGTGATATTTTGTCTAATTATCTATCTGAATTATCTTAACAGGGACCAGAACAACAAGAAATACAAAAGATATAAACTGGAGAAACAGGTAAGGAAGAAGAAAAATGAATGTAAATGGAAAAACAAACAAGCAAGTACGTGGAAAGAAAGAAAGGGAATGGGGGAGAAAAAGAGGGACACAGAAAAAAAGCAAAAAAGGGGAGAAAGAAAGGAATGATAAAGAAAGGCGAAGTGAAAGGGCAAGAAAAAAAGTAAGACCGATAGAAAAAGAAGGAAAAAAGGGGAAAAAGAAAGAAAGAAAGTGAATGAAATAACGGAAGGGATAGTGAAAGGGAAGGGAGAAAAAAGGGAAATGAAGGAAATAATAAAAGGATAGGAAAAGACGGAAGAGAGGAAAGGGAAGAAAGGAAGAAAGAATGAAAAAAACTTTGAAAATTCATAGAAACAGGTCGGAATTGAAGGATAACAGACCATTCGGGGGATAACGGCACAAATCGTTTGAAAGAAAACATAACGGAAGCAGTAGCAAAGAAAGCAAGAGAAGAAAAAAGTAGTAAAAGATGGATTTAGTGAATTGTGTCAAAACTAATAAAATAGTATATTCAACGTTCCATCCATTTGCCAACTTTTTGAAAGCAAATGAAAGGAAAGTAGGGAGATTTTTAAAGTAAAATTTGAATTTGATGTAGGTAAGGTTTATGGGTTGATTGGTATTTGTGGAACAGTTGTGTATTCCTAACTCATCATCATCATCATCATCATTAGGAGCATCAGCAGTAGCATTTTAGCACCCATCATTGGACATAACCCTTCTCAAGGATTCCCCAGACATCTCTATGAAAAGAGTTGTGGGGCCTATACTTCTTGAACTTGTATATTTAATCTTTCAATCAAATAGTTTGAAAGCAAGTTTCGCATTTAATCTTCAGGAACCCTTGTTATGAGTTGTGATGGCAATCAGTTATCTGACATTATTTCATTACCAGCCCATTGCCATTTGGGTTTTCTAATAGATTCTTTAATATTTTTAACCTGTTTTTTTTTTTTTAATGTAATATACTCTGCTGTTTATGATACCACCATTATTCTCTCCAGTACACGTTACACGTCAGTTTGAGGGTCATTTTTTCGGTTTGGTTGCATGTTTCAGCTAAGTAGTTGACTATTCTGAGGGTGCACTGGTTTTTGACCCCCCCTTTTTGAAACTATTGGGATTTTTCTATTCTTAAAGGTTGAGCTTGAGTGATTTTCCCTTTCAGATGTAAGTACATCCTTCTATGAAACCTACTTTATGTTTGTCATTGCATATGTTTGTGTAAGTATGTGTGTAAATGTGTGAGTGTATGATGGGGTGAGATACTACTGTGTAATCCAAGGTTAGGGGCTGGCGAAAACACTTTGATTAATCTTATTCTTGTCGAAATGCCAATCTATACCTAAATAATCTTGTCATTCCTGACTTTAAAGGAATAGAATTCGGGTGAAAGAATGAAAATTAAAGTCATTGATATTCCTGATGTGAAATGTGGAGAAGCAAATGAGAAAAAATAACCAAAACAAAACGGACCAATAAGGGTAAAGAAAAAGTGAACAAAAGCAACAATCACATGGTTGATTAAAAAAGTCAGTTCTGGTGAGTCACTCAAAAGAAACTGTCAGAGTCCAATGTTGTTTCGTCGTATGCTATGTTGGGAGTGATCAATTAACTAATTAGAAAAGGAAATGATCAATCGATGAAATTGCATTACGTTGGACGAAGGAAATTTATAAATTTGAAAAACATGAACAATGATGGGTCAGATTGAACTTATATTGATTGAACTCAATGTTTTTCTTTACAAGACATGACAAGGGGTCAAGGTTTTTATTTTCATAAAATGTTTGCATTTTTAGCCCTCTAGCTCAGGTCACACAGCTTTCACACGTGATGCATAGTCGGTCAGATCGGAATCAAATCTGAAGAAACCAATTTCGACGTTTTCTTTTTTTCTGACAGTCTTAGTTAATGATTTCTGAAGATGCAAAAAAGTTGTAACAAGACTAAAAACTAAGCAATCAGATCTTGTTCAGGGAACTGATTGGTTCCCCCATTTATCGTCCCAGAATTCATTTTCCCGGCACATGTGCGTGTCCCTGATCAGGCAAACTTCAGTCCTGGTTTCATTTTGTCTTCTTGCATCCATCATCTTTAGTTCTAATGATTTGTTTGTTTCTCCGAATAAATTCAAGCCATGTTGCATTAAAACCAAAATTGTTTTCAAACACAAACTGGATAAATTTGATATTTAAAGGGAAAAAGAGAAACAAATCATTAGTAGTTCATCGTGAATGCAGTCGTTTTACTTTTTAATAATATTCTAAATCTGTGATTTTATTGCATGCAAATGGAAGAGACAAATGTTTGCTGAATTTCGAAACACCGAAAACAAAAACAAAAAGAGACTGACAGTTAAAAGGAGGAGAGATAAAGGGTGCAGAGAGAGAAAGAGAAAGCCAATAAACACAAGAGAAGAAATGATTCAGAAAATTCGGTCAGACAAAACTATAATAATCCCATTACGTTGGCTGAAACCAAAATTATCATCATCATTATTGATGATATCAAAATATTACAAGTCATGTCAAGATTAATGTTATTCATTACATCTTCATAATTGGTTGTGACGTGACGATTAAAATTCATCGCTGATTTAGAACAAAATACATTCAAAAGCATATGCACACGCGTACGTATGTATATTCGTATACATTGCAGGCTTTTGTAGTTGTTTTTGCTATTAAAATGTCATTGTTTGACAGATTGAGAGATTTTTCATCAGGTATGTGACTTCCTTATGACTATGAGAAATCTGTTAGCGAATGAGCAATATGTTACCCTTTTCATACAGTAGTCATTTCTGCAACTGAACAAGACAAAATGTCCTTTTATGCTTAAGGGGTTTTGTGCAATGTCCCCATTGATTATACAATCATTGTTCTTAGTGATTTCAATTTCAAGATAGATCACGAAACGTGGAGTGGGTTAGGTCAGTATGGCATAGGAAAATGTAACAGCATCGAACTCCCACTGATTTCGATGTGCGATGAGTTGTAACTTTGTATTTATAACATTACATCCCAAGAGAAATACAAGTATAACAATCTCGATGCATCAAAGATTGAAAGAGTGGCATTTATTGGATAAAATTTTTTCAAGGTAACCTGATCTCAAAGACGTCTGCAAAGTTCCAGTTCTCTGCGATGATAAATGTTACACACATCATCGTTTGGTACGCTACACATAAAGCTTACTGTGAAGCTAAGATCTCATTGCCGGATGTTTCACTCACAAAGTGACCGTATGTCTCTCATCTGGAAGATAGGAAGGTTCGAAACGTGTTTAAACCTGCAATGGATGATATCGACTTTAGAAATGATTGGCCCATTCTAAAAAAAATCAGTGTGTAGTGTCAGGAGTTGGGTTTTAAGGTTTCTGCTGAGAAAAATATTGATCGGTTTGATCGCTATAGTATAGAGATTAACAAGTTATTACTGAGATGAGACAACTTCTTTCAAGTCTTCTTTGGTATGAGCTATCATCAGAAAAAGTATACTATTCGATATTACGATGAAAGAAGAAAAAAATCGTGTGCAGTAAAGACCAAGTATGAAGGATTTGTAATGGAGTAAAGAAGCTGATAAGATACAAGATCAGATATCACAGAGCTCTAATATAATCGATAAGAGTAGTATATAAGCCGTCTTATTCACAAGTATAACCAGTACAACCCAAAGATGGGAGCAAACTAATTTGAGTTCCAGAGGGTATCCTCTGAGAGGGAGCACTTTGATGATCTACTAAAATGCTATTTAACTGTTGATGGGGAATATGTGGATGGCATTTTGAATAGCCCAGTGAAAGAGTCCTTTTAGGAGGTTGAATCAAGCATTATGAATATGAATAGTGGAAAACCACTTTAGGATGATGGCATTAATGATAGATATAATGATGGAAGAAGGTTTTCATAATTCGTTGAAAGTTGTTTGATATCACAAATCTCATTTAGAGGACTGTTGACAGGGTAATATGATAGTCGTTCAACTGCAACGGTGGTGAATATGGTTGTGAAAATCTTAAAGGCATAGTATTACACTCTTCAGAGGGCAAAGTCTTACTTGGAATCTTCTTGGCCCTTTCACATTGCTGAAGATGGTCTTGAATGGCCATTTGGTGTCTGCACTGGAGTTAAAATCACAGATGTGACATTTTTAGCAAGATAACTCTAGATAAAATATGTCGAACAAGGCATGGGTTAGTATTAAGTGTTTGTTAATTTAACTAAATTATATGATGCTATAAACATAATGGTGTTAGGAAGGATTCAAAGGAAGTTTGGCTTCCCCGAAAAAGTTTATCGCCATACAGAAAACTTGATCGAATCATGGAGTTATTTCGACATTTTTTCATTTGCATTATACTTTTCAATGGTTTACTGCGTAGTGTTTAAGGACAGCTATCAAAGTATCTATATTTGCAATAAAGGAAAAAACTGAGAACTTGAACGTTTGGTAAAGGGTCTTTTGTACACAAGTACTTGTGATCTCATTGCTCACATCGAAGATTGCATGGAATATTACCCTGATGGCTTCATTAAAGCCTGCACTTCTTTAGGACTCAATATTAGTCTCAACAAAGCATCGTCAAGCCATACAGCAAGCTAATGGCTATGTATTTGACAAAAGTTTTGAAGTGATGGACAAATTTGTGTATCTAGAAAGCACTGTCTACAGGTGTTGTACCTTCGACAGGGAAATTTTTCCATAAGATTAAATTTAAAAAAAACGGTGATGCATTTAAAAGCTAGAACAAGGCCTTCAGGGATAACGCAGCTTATCATGAAAAAAAGAATAAAAGTATACAATGCTTTTGTACTGACCCTCTTGCCTTATGGATGGGAAATATGTGTCACCTTTCCTTGTTTATGTGAGATAGCAAAAGCGTTTTCACCATTCATGTTTGCTGAGAATCATAGATGTGCATTTGCAAATGCAAATGTTATGCTGAATTGCTTGAGGGATGTCACTTTAATATTATTGAAGCCAAGGTTCTGAAGCAAAACTACGAATAGATTGCCATTTAGTACGAACGAGTGATGGAAGACTCCAAAAAGAACTAATGTGTTGAGAGCTTGCTAATGAGAAACGCCCTTCTTATAAGCAAACTATTAGATATATGGATTGTCTGAAGGCCCCACCTAAAGCTGCAAATATCTTATTTGATGATTGGAAGACCCAGACGGATAATCGTGATTCTTGATGGAAACTAATTGATCGGGGAAAAGTTGCATTCGGTGAATATTGCGTTAAAAATTGGAAATTCAAGAGAAATGTCCCTAAAGGATCTGACTTTGAACTTACCGCTCACAAAGGTGACCGCCTCGAACTAGTTTGTCAAATCTGTTGGAAGGTATGTTCTGCAAAGCTGAAAGGAAAAAGTCATCTACGAAGCCATGAAAAAAGACAGCACGCGAAATATAACATACTTTTAGTCAACAACAAGTGCCATACCTGCAGGAAGAAATCAGATCGGCCAAATGGCTTGAAATGCATTCCAGAGTACATGGCTATAGCAGATTAGGTATCCATACCATTATCTTGTATGCCATCTTTACCCCCAAAATATTGAGATTCTGGTTAGATTGAATAGCCACATCCGTTTATGATATAGTTGAGAGATTTTTTGGATTGACATCCTGTGATGGTCATTATCAAAATCGAGATGAAACCCGTCATTTACGAATGCATCTATCTATATAGGTTCATATAAATCTATGTAACTAGTCTCTCATGGAATAATGGTTAGCAGACATATTCAAAACAGAGATTATATACGAAATTGTACTCATATGAAATATCAAAATATTTAACGATGACGTAATAGTCATCATGAAGTGTATATAAAAATAACTTAAATGTCCAAATTTCCCAATCTAAGGGCTACAAAATCAGAATAAACTGACCACAGTGAAATGAGAAATATTTGTAAATTACAATCGAATAAACAGAGTCATCTTTAGGAACAAAGCAATAAAGATAAATTGAATGCTCACCTTTCCCAAAACTTCAAAGGTAGCCTTGCATCAAATCTGGTGATCAAAGTCATAAAATAAAGTAAAAACTTCCAAAGTTTGTTGGTAGTCGGCTTTGAAGTCGAATAAAAGAGAGAAAGTGCGCGTGTGTGTGTGTGTGTGAGAGAGAGAGAGAGAGTGAGAGAGACAGGAGCAGAGAGACGGAGACGGACAGAACGAGAAAAAGAAAGAACTGGATTAGTATAACTTTTTATCTCTCTGCCAATATAATATGGTATACTTGACTAATATTGGCGAATCGTTTTTTCCTTTTATCAGAACTCCAAAGTCCGATATACCCGTTTTCCTTTCCGTTTAAATTATGATATCCTTAAAAAATGTTAAAAATTTGAATAAAAAATGTATTATTTTTCTTGTCAGCACTTCACATATAAAATATAAACAAACAATCAAATCAACCGCAACTCACCTTTTTTCAAGTCTTGTTTTTTTTCAAAATTATAGCCAAATTATAGCAAAATCAGTAAAGATTGAAAAATGTTCTCAGTCGTGGAAAACGAAAAAATAGAACGTTTTTCTTGTAAAATGTAAGAATGATCCTTGAGGGAGAGGTTCTATGCACAAACCCGAATACAAAATTTCATGAAAATTCTTCTGAGTAACAATATCATCTGCTAGAGAGAAAGGGGAAAATGACAACGACGACAATGACAGCGACGATGACTGACTCCTATAACGAATGATAGTTCCTTGCCTCTTCTTCCACCGGGGACGAAAATGAGTAACGAATGGTCAGTGATTAAACTCTTGCAAAGCTGAAATGTAACCTATTACTCTTATTAGTAAGATTGGTAATTCAGAGAAAAATTGATTAGTGTTGGTTGCAGACGTCAAAATCAAGCCCAAACAATCAAATGGAACACAAGATTGGAAAAAAGAGTTTACAATGAATGGAAAAGAGTGTTTCAGCCCGACGAAGGAGAATCAGATTTAAAACGGGGCATGCAAATAGTATCCATACAATTGAAAATATTATCTACGCCAGACATCAAAATGACTCGATCAAAAGTTCGCTGCGATTCGCAAGGGTCACACAGAGAACAAAGGATAAAAGAAAGGAAGTGAAACATGGAATCCAAAAGTTGATCAAGTCCAGAATGGAGAACAAAAAGTTTGAACGAGTCGGGGGAGAGAAAAAGAAAAAGATAGAAATCACATACATCCACCGTGTGGTCTTTACTGTGTGAATGTTCTACAAGTATTGTTACTCCTGACAAAACGAGGCGTTCCCATGTACATGCACTTGTGAATAAATTCAAAATAAGTCATAGTCTGAATATTTTTGTTCTTTTTGGTCATGTCCGGAAGTTAATTCAATCCGAAAACTCGTCTAAAATTTATCGACGAAGGCTAGGCATTAACACTCTTCCTCTCTCTTTTTCTCCTCTTCACTTAGTAACGGGTGATTAACTTGAACCAAGACATTAATGTTCAGAGTTTATCAAACATGTTTATTACAGTGCATATATGTATATATGGAATGCAGTTCCAGAATACTAACTGAAAATAATCTAATATACGTCAACACACAATAACCCGATAAAAATGGATAAATAGATATTTGACTTGTTACACACTGACTGATCTCCACTTCAAGTTCAAAGGGCAAGTGTCGGAGGAGAATAATGGGGGACTTTACCAGCCCAGGCCTGACATTGTCTCAAATCGCAGAAAGGTCAGCGAAAAAGTTTGGAAATGTCTAGGATCAACAGGCATCTGGACAGGTATTCAGGGCGGGGCAAATTGTTCCTGGTGCACAAGGCTGAATATTGTAGTCCTTTGAAGAATTAACTATTGAAACTGAAATGGTGAAGGGCTGGTTATGTATCGAGAATTCCAGACAAACGCTAGACATCACAACTCACAACGTGGATCTCTAAAGACTATATGCGAAACTGTGGCCGGTAAAATATTAGATAGCTTGACAAGTCCAGAATGTATTGGCTCAGTGATGCCCATAATAATAGTCCAACAACAAAATAACTGTTGTTGCTGCTGATGAAGGCTGCATCTTATTTATTTTGATTTTACAATGAGAAAATAAGTATACTTGGTTTTAGCTTTATTTCCTTTGAACGTGAAAGATATTGTTCAGGCTGCTTTCATTTTGTTCCCTAATATCATCATTTTCAAAAATCCAATTCACTCAAATATATAACAGGCATCCCTTAGTTCTTGGTGCCCTTGGCGACCGCTTGTCTTAGTGGTACCTACAGCTGGCAAGATATACAGACCATGTTTTTTCTGATTCTTGAACCGGGATAATGAACTGAAAATATCAAACCTATTGATTACATTATATCAAAAACTGTGTAAGGCAAGATGCATTACCACTTGAGGACATGTACTGTCCTGGCTTTAATTGTATGTATGAACCCCACACTTGTAGCAAAGAAGAGAACAAGGAAAGAATGGATTAAAAATTGAACCATTATTTTTATTTATATATTTATCCATTTATTCTTTTTTCATTCCGGTCAACCGAAAATACATTCATTGTCTTTGCTGGAAAACCAAACAAAATCCTTACACACACACACACACACACACACACACACACACACACACACACACACACACACACACATAACCACACACACACACACACACACACACATATATATATACATATATATATGTATGGAGAGAGAGAGACAGAGAGAGAGGATGATGATGAGGATGGTCGAAAGAGAAGGAGAATCTGACGTTGATCATCCTTTCAACTGCTATGGGCCAGTAATTAGCCCGTAGTTCTCGTCCATGACAACCAGTGTATCTGAGATCCACCCTACTACTCTCTGGTCCTCTAATCTATATGTTGAGGTCTTTTTCTATCGTTATCTCTTTTACCAAATTAACTCACCCTCTCCTTATAGTTGATACCGGAACTAAATTCTCATTATTTTCTCTATTTTCTTCAGGCTTTTTTCTGTTTCTCATGCCACTAAACTTACTGTACATTCTTCCTAATCCCACCGTTAAAACCCTCATGCACATTTTCTTTTTCTATCTGCACTTTTCTTCAATGCCTTTTTCAATAAGCATCTGTGACTGGCCATCTATTTGCAAGGGTCCCAGGCAACCATGCTTCATAGTGTCATAATAAATCTATTCATGGTGTTTCAATTATTTTTTTCATTATTTTTCTAAGAAGAGTTCCGCTGTTAAACAGGCATGCATACATATAAGCAAGTAACGTATCTTTAAACAGCATTCAACTATACTTCATATATATCAACACAAAATATATCTTTAATAAAAGTGTTGTGTGGAAAGAAAAACATTCAAAAATAAAAATGAAATATTCAATTAAACAGTTCTCTAAAGCCTTCATTTTGTAACAATGTGAACTGAATGCAGATTCTGAATTATTGTCGAATCACCGACATAGCCAATAACTGTACAACCAAAAACATCTAAAATAGACACATATACTAGAGAAATAAGTGTTTGCCATCTCTGTTGGCTACGGTCGTTCAATTTCAGTAGTTTTGAGAATAATGACATAGGAGTTTCCACTCAAAAATATTCAAGGTAGACTAAAAATATGTAGAAACGTCTGTATTATTTTGAATTCTAAATTTCGCAAATGAATACATCAGAATAAGGCTCATATTTGGAAAAAATTAAATTAAAACTTTTTTTTTCCCTAAAAGAAAATAAGATTAAAAGGGGTTTAGTGAGGTACTGGTGAAAATTTCAAAATCTGCTGACGAAACAGAATGGTCCTGAGCACAGGAATACGCAAACACATAAGCGACACAGTAAATATAAACGGACACTAGTACATGCAATTGTGGAAAAAGATAAAATCCTCCGTCATCTTCAATCGATACTGTGGTTCAATATGAAATCAGGGACGAGATATAAATTCAAATTATTCGTAATGTACAGAGCATGTCACAATCGTTTATTACATTATATCGTGACGCCCTTTAAAAGCAAATATTGATCATTGTCAGAAGCAAACATAAACAATCCTGACATCCACTGGGATTTAATATGAGAATCATGACTCCTCGGTGTCAGATTTTGTTTTTCAGCACGTGTCTAAAGTATCAGACAGGTTGGCTTCTCTATTCTAGGATGTCTCACAGAACTGCCAAACATTTTCAAATGAAAGTATTTTATTTAAATGATAATTGAAGGAAAGCTGGCATCAAATATGGACATGACCTACTACACCGAGGTTAATGTTTCTTTCAGAAGTTCGGAAGAACTGATTCCATGGAAAAGAAGTGCCTGTCACCAAAAAGGTGAATGAAGGTAACGGTTCAAAATGATCCTAGATGTTGTCTTTTTCCCATTCGTTCAAACGGGACGCCAGATTAAAGTAGTTAATGAATTAATGGGGCTACTGGATTATAGGGGTTCCTGGATTGAATCGGTTGTCGGATCGACTACAGTTAATGCCAACGGGATCAGGGAATGGGAAATATGCTCAGGTTCACAATTGCAAGGCGACGTGAATCAAATGGACGAACAAGAATGAGAAGATAGATTCCAAGCAATGAGAGCTAAACTAAACAAAGTTGGCTAAATAGTGGGAGTAAAAACGATTTCCAAGTAAATAGTGAACTGCAGACGTTATTTCCAACGATGAATATTCAATTTTTTGGGTTTTCTCACTGATCCAATTATTATGGGAACGACTTTGACCCTCATCTTTATCAGTCCCTTCATTTGCTGGGCGAAACAAAATCATTTTCGCTTTATTCATTTAATCTTCAGCCTGTGAGTAGCTAGCACAGCCATGTCAACGATTAAGCTCCATTCATCTATTGAGACGGATATTCAGATCAAAATTTAGCGAGTAACAATGGTGCACGTATTTGTGTTTGTTAAAATCTAGTTACTCACGTTTAGAGCTTGTGTTTTTCTTTATTGAAAAGATTTTTAGTTTTATGTGCCAGGTAATAATCGTATTTCGACTGACCGTTTTCGTTTCATTTTTTTGTTTTTTTTTGTTTTTCAATATATTTGGGTCGTGTTCTACCACACAGTTCCACTTGTTGATTATTCTTTGAGACAAAATTCCTTCGGTATCTTCTACAAATTTTATTGCTGTTTTTCTGTTCATTCTAAATAATCTGCCTGCTGGGATGTTATCTCTAACTTCCATTGTTTTGAATGCTTTTATTGTCTTTTTTTCTAGTGATTCAGTTATAGTTTATGAAGTTTTTTTTTTGGAAAATTTCTGATTTACATTGTGTTGTCATTGTTGTTGCTGTTATTGTTGCTGATATTCTTTTTCTTATTATTATTGTTACCATTATTATTCACAGTTGGAGGCCTATCGTTATCATTATTATCATTATTGATATTATTATTATCATTATTATTATCATAATCATTATCATTATTATTACTATAATCATTATTATTATTGTTATCATTATTTTTATTATTATCATTATTATTCACAGTTGGAGACAAGTGCTGCGTACTGATATGATAATTCTGATTTAGGATTTATCGATGTCATGATTATTATTATTGTTATTATCATTATTATTATCATTATTATTGTTATCATTATTTTTATTTTTATTTTATCATTATTATTATCGTTATCGTTATCATTATTATTATTATTATTATTATTATTATTATTATTATTATTATTATTATTATTATTATTATTATTATTATTATTATTATCATTATACTCTGAAAGAAATAATTTGTGTGTGAAGGTGTGTGCTGTTGTCCATTTTCCTTGGAGCTGAGTTAAAGGAGACAGGAACCTGGTCAAAAGGGGGATAACCTTTCCGATGGGAGCACATAATACCCTCATCGAACAACTGATTACGCAACATGTCCGGAATCGGACACCATTTGAAAAAGCCCATTATCCAACACTCGAAGTAGTATTGAATGGCAAATCAGTTTTCCACAATTGATCGTCTGTCCAACTCACCCAACAGTCCCTCCCCTCCCTGCCATTTAGGACATTCAGAGCTTAATCGATTTTGGTTTTCATTTTTTTCGAGTTGTTTCCCATGAGAATCTTTAATTCATTAAAAAACACGAGACAAGATTCATGCACGCAAGGCCGCCAATTTGATTTTTACGTCTTCGAGAAGCTTCTATTCCAATTGGAAAAAAGTGAATAATCTGTTTCCCGTTCTTCTTTTCGTTTTGCACTTTTTTCTCCCGTTGAATTGAATACGTCATGCATAATTTTTCCAAAATATTCTCTCAGAGACCAAGAACAAAGCTTGAGGACGAACAGCGTCTTTTTGTGTTCCTAAAATTTCTATTGGTGGGATATCAACTTGACAATATATTCGAATAGGTTCGTATTTTTCATCAAGACGGCACAATGTTAATATTTCATATAAAACGTCTAAGCTTTTGTTAAAAATTCGAATAAATAGTTATGAATGTCTAGGTGGGTTACTCGCTGTTAACAGAAAAAAAAAGATGTCTTCCAACATTATCTCGAATAATACCTTTTTGTTTAAATTTCCGACAGAATGTATAATGGAATTTCATCGTCTTATCAAATATCCATTTTGTGTCTTCCAAAGTTCTAGAGAGTCTCCTTGTGCCTACGATACGTCGTCAAAGTTTGTGCTCAGAAAAAATCATCTCTAGGTTTGAAAATAGAAGGGACGAATTGTATTCAACATAAGCATCTTTTTATTTATTCTAAGAGATTTTCGGACGGTAGATCTCCTCCGTGGTGTCCGTGCAATTAACATTGTTAAAATTCTCCATAATGGACCAACGTACAATAACGCCAAATCGAACAAAAATGGGGAGAATCTCTATACAAATACCTCTCCTGTTTGTTAAGTTTATATAATAATAATATGAAAATAAATCTCCTTGACATGAAGGAAAATCGTCGATTTCCACTGCTTCTCCTCCACGGAGTTCTCCTACAAAGTGTCCCAAAATTGAGACTGAGAACATTTTAAAGTACTGAAAGAGAATTGGGGCAAAAGATCATGCCAATCACCCTGATCGAAGTGTTGCTTTCGTAACTGGAGCGGTAGTAAAAAGCCCCTTAAGACGCCTTTAATGGCATGTTCCTGAAGTTTCGTTCAAGTAAAAGGCAGGAGGTGAAAAGACAGGCTGAGAAGATATAACATCATCCTACGTGAAAGGATCTCTCTTCAAGCATTGGAATAGCAAATTTCTTCCAGATATTAAGGGGAAATAGATTGATCGAATACAAATTCTCACCATATTTGATGGTCAGGAGAAGCAGCTCAGTGTCTCAAAGACGGCGTGACACACAGAAACAAAGGAACAAATGCCCGACCAAGAGAATGTAACATAGAACAGCTTGTGAGGAGCCTGGGCTTTAATAAATCTATGTCCAATAAAATTCATGAAATAGATGCTGCTGATATATATTTTCAAAATATGTAGTTACTGGAGGTATTGAAGTATTTGATTATCATTCATACTCTCATCCTAGTCTTTATGGTCCTCAGATGAATATAAATCGTCAGTTCCAATTGTTTTACTGTTAGGACTCACCAGCAAAGAGTTTAAAGATTGAGATCGTGCTAGTATAGGTATTGGAGAAGCATTATGGCGTGAGCCCCAGGTTCAATATACTACATTGGACAGATGTTGAAGGTAATTATATTCTAACATTCAAACTTCTCGGAACAATGTGCAGAACAAATTATGACTGCTGGCTTTATTTGACGGTTTGATTTATATCAACTATCGGTATGAAGCACCAATTGGAACAGACATGTCGCTCAATAACCATGAATTGTTGGGTATTCTGTTGCGATACCCCATATAAATTTCACAGAAGTAGTCATAGAACCCCTAAGCTATCATCCAAGGTACTTGTCAGAGCAACTGATTTGACTAACCTTTCTGATGATTAGTACTAACGAGGAAAAGAATGATAAAAAAACACTCTCGAAAGATTACTCTACTCAATGATACAACATACCCGACGATTAAATAAATAACATTAAAGCCTTTACTCATTATTAACTGCTGTACCGATCTACAGAAAGTTTTTGTATATGAATATTTACTAGATTATCTATTATGATTTTCAATGATGCTGTAATGGATTGTGAGAAAAAGTGAAAATATCTCCCGGATACGAATTGAACGCAAACGTCGGAGATCCAAACAATGGAAATTAATTCCATTATTGATACTTCTCTCCACATCTTTTTCGTGGCTTAGTCAAGTACATGCATGGGATTTGGTAACAGATACTGATCATGCTAGATCTATATTGATTGGATAATTAAAATGAACATTCCCCAATGTTTTCCGGTTAACAAAAACATGTGACCGACACAGTGTCCAATAATTCAACATCAGGCAACTCGATTGAAAATATCTACAATCCTGGTATCGTTTCTAATCATAGTTCGCCTCTGCACGGTCCCCATTTTGTGGCACGGCTTCTTTTCTAAAAGCCCAAAGTTCGTAACTAGGCAATGACACGGCCATAAATCACAATCGGACGCCTGGAACTACATTCCTGCACGACTATCCGATGTCATTTATTTGTGATAACGACCTTCACGATTGTGATCGTTACTGGTCGTATGCTTGTCTGTACACCTGATAAATCACTAAACGAAGGAGCGAGGGTCCAAGATTTAGGAGACGGTCAACAGGTTAGATTAAACCTGCTAGAAATCTGGGAGGGGCTTGAATATACAACACAAAGGTGTTAGCTGATTGGCACGAGAGGAAAGGAGAAAATTTGTTAGAATAAATGAGGAAAGTGAAGACAGTTTACGTCAACATCATGATAGTGGATAGTCTTGATATAAACGATGCATATATATATATATATATATATGGGTGATATAAAGAAATTGGCAGATAGATACAAAGGAATGGACGAAGATAAATAGGTAGATATGAACTAACTGTTGTAGCTAGATTAATAAAAGATGAAAATGAAAGAACTAAGATGGATATATAAATAGATAGATATAAAAAAACTGAAATTGATTGATATATATATATGGATGAACTGAGGTAGATGAATACGTAAATAGATACAGAATGATATAAACACAAGTAGATGGATGGATGAATATATAAAGCCAAACAGACATAAACAGATATATAGATAAAAAGATTGATATGGAAAAAACTGAAGCAGTGATATGATATGAACAGACTGACATGCGATGGATAGATAATAGATACAGTGATAGATATGGACAAAAATTGATTCATCTGATGTGAATACATATATATATATATATATATATATATATATATATATATAAACAAACTGAAATAGAAAGACGGATACATATATTGATTAAAAACTACATAGACGATAGGTATATAGCTTCAAGCCAACCACATTGTATAGAATTTGATTATCTTTTGAACATAACCAAACATAGTAAGGTTTTATTATTTCTCAAGGAACATTACTCTATCGAAATGATTAGTGTCAGGTATCATCCATGACTGACATCAGTTGCATTATAACTCTGCTCTTAAACGTATTTTTCCATAGGCGCTCGCTAATTATTGGCTTGCAACATATTCATTTATCTGGCAAATGGCTTCCAATGCTTTGGATTTCGATCATAAATAATACCTGACACCATTTGTTTAGATTATGTAATTTTCCACGACAAATCTTAAAATCCTGCTATGTTTTGTTTAGAGAATTAACCTTCTATGAGGAAGAGATAAAGTTGAACCTATCAATAAATGACAGTGTACGTGGTCATTACTGCGTTAGGCTTGATTAAAATATTTCCTATTATACACACGTCGGTAGATAAATACGTTCGTAGTCTGCAGCGTAGTTAATAGCTCAATTTTGAAATGAAATATTCACAGCAATATGTTCAATCTATGTGACTAATATCCATTACTGAATTAAGTGCACGGACCAGGAATGATATCATTATTTTGAATAAATATTTATTGCTTGGTAGATGCATTTTCTTTCGTTTAGATGCAGATAAATTGATGTACCAACGCACATTAAAATATGTACGTAGTCATTGACAAATAACTCACTGCCATAGTTTTTGCCTATTTTGACACGTGGTCTCATCATCTAAATAGAGCTTGATTTATTTGTATCGACTTACGTATGAACATAAAGACAAAATAAATCAGATGTTGGACAATAAATGTTATTTGTGGTAAATGAATGGTATCTTCATCATCAAGCAAAGGACTCATTAATGTTCTTATATGTATACATACGTGATTATATATATATATATATATATATATATATATATATATATATATATTCATCAACATACACATATGTACACATGTATATGTATACATAGTCATGTAGACACGCACACTTCTATGTACATATATATACATAAATATGTATACATATGTGTGTGTGTGTGTGTGTGTGTGTGTGTCCCATTGCTTTCCAAAGTTTACAAAACACCATTTTTACGAAAACAGGCAAGACGGAAATATTTATTTGGTAGCAAGACATTATTCAAATGGTACAAAATTATTATTTTCCGTACTACACCACAATATCCTATATCCCAGCTATTTACGATCTAACCTAACATACCTAATCCATATGCATACATATATGTGTGTCTGTATGAGGGACACCCAAAGAGACAAAGAATGTCTTTATGCGTGTCAAATTTAGTGATGCTTCTATGAAGTCGTCTCAGCTGTTCGTCAGTTGAGACCAATATCAATTGATGATGAATCCGAAAAAGAAAATAAACGAATGATTGAATGTTTTTCCAAAGTCGTTTCGATGATGCACGGATGAAAAAAAGATGAAAAAAACAAAAACATGTAAAATCATGGACTCTCGCACAACATATTAATAGTAACCAGTTATGAAATAGCCATTGGTCTGCAACCGTTGGAAATCTCAAGCATTGTAGTATCTAAAAACCTCAAGGAGTTGCCCGATAAGACCAATCCCAATACTCAACCTAATCCTTTGCTCACAGATTCTTAAAAGCAAATTATTTCTCTACATTCCTTCATTTTCATCGTCTGATTCCAGCCGTGTTCCTTTATTAAATATCTCTATGTTCCATATGCTGCTGCACTATACTCAGCTCCCCCAGTCCTATTCAAATTATTTGTATTTGAATCTATTTCACAATTCTCCCTCTGCCCTTCCATAACGTAAAATTCCAATTTTTTAAAGTTTTGTAGATGGACGTTTGGGAGGAAGATAGGTAGATAGACAGACACGTAACTTACCATAATGTCCAAAAAATGTCATGTCCATTCAAAATCAAGTTGCAGTTACAGTGGTTTTGATTCGAAGTAAGCATATTGAACAGCGAAGCTTAGAAAACAGGGTTCAAAAATAAAATGCATTTAAATTAGAATCATCAGTTAAAATAAGTTTCTCTTATGCATTGCAACATGTAGACGCCTGTACATTATTCTAAGTGTGCATATGTGTTTGTATGCATCTATAAGAATAGAATTATGAGTTCTTCCCATCTCTGAGCAAAAAGATATAGGTCAAGCAGCATGTCATTTTGTAAAACAAATCCTGGGGATGTTTACGATTCTTTTCAGTTAGGAATAAGCAGGCTGATAAGCGTGGTGAAACCGCTTGCCGGGGAATGTTTGTGTATATCTGCGTGCGTTCTAATACACACCACGTGATGCACACCATGTGTTATCAGATGAGTACGTTTAACTGTGTGCATCATGCATAGAGATCAGGGGATCATTATGAATTATAGAACATTTTTAAAAAATGAGTTAAAATAGCAGTTTGTAGGGTCATAATGAAAATGTCGTCTCTCAAAGAGGTTTAGTAGTTTTGAAATTTGCCACCGTTCAATATGTAGAACGGAAATTATTTTTGCACTTTAGCTCCAAATCATTTCAACAATGCTTCAGGAAAAATAAACAGAGTATGTTCAAAAGCAGAGTACAACAATATGGACTTTTTTTATGAGCGGACTCTTGGTAATTAACATGAAACTAATTGTTTCCCCTTCAAAGTTATGTCAATTCCTTTTCAGAGCAGATACTATGCCCCAGCGACCTGTCTGATATCGCAACGGGTTTTTTACATTGAGTCGTTGCACTGGCTTATGTTCACAGTGTGGATGCAATGAATGGCACGTTGAAAAATATTAGTATCCAATATGTACATTATCAGGACTCACAGAAACTCCACTATTTTACATGGTCGAAATCTCAATTATCTTACATGGCAGGAATAATTCGCAAAACAACGTTATGTCACAGCAGTTGAACAGTCTACTTATTTATATAGTGAACCCTATTTCCACTTATCTTACTTTGTGGCCGACTAATACCACCTATATATATATATATATATATATATATATATATATATATATATATATATATATATATATATATATATATGTGTGTGTGTGTGTGTGTCTGAGTGTTCTGTTCGTTTTCGTGTATTTGCGTTAATCTCACAAATATCCAGTCCCTGAGTACTGATTGGTAGTTGAATTTATATCTTATAAGTACGTTCAAATTTTGAGTTCCCTGTAATCTGTGGTTCTTTATAGACATTAGAATATTTGCTAAGTGAGTTAGATGTATTAGTTCCAAGGGCAAATGTGACGTAATCAGGCGCATGCATAAATGTATATTGATCATCAAAGGATTGTACTTGATCAAAACGTGAGAAAAGGAATAAAGAAATAAACATGGAAAGTTAATATAAATATCCGAAATGAACATTTGATATCCAAGTTCCAAGAAGACTGTGATACTTTATAGATACCGAAAATGTTTACTAAGTGAGTTAGACATATGATTTTAAAGAATAGATGTGACGTAAGCAGGGGGGTTGCATGAATGAGTATTGTTCACCGAGGAATTGTAGTTAACTAATCAATCACAATACGGGGAAAGTAGGAAGAAAAAAAGCCAGAAAATTAAATATTAAAGAACGTGTGAAAGATAACAAACGAGCAGAATTAGGAAAATATGGAAGAAACGTCAAATAAGAGCAAAAAATATCGTTCTCAAGATCTTAAAAGGTAATTTATTTGTCTAATTTAGCAGCCCAGAAAAAGTAGACATTTTCCCGTCTTGAGAAAAAATGGCGTCGTGAGTGTGAACATTTGAATTTAAAACTGTATTTCTTTATCTGAAATCCTAAGTTTATTTTTTCACTTTAACCGTTGAAGTTTAAATTTCGCCAATAATTATTTTGCTGCAGTCACTTGTCGATTTCTGGTTTCCAAGTATTTTTTAAAAATATTCTTTATCAGTGGTTGTCAATGCATCAATCATTTTTTTAATATGCTGATCTTGAGAAACCACCAACCAAAATTACTACTTAAACGACCAACATAGGTTTCTTTCAGTCTTGAAGTAGATCCTACTAGCTAAATGACTATGTGTGAGTTACACGTAAAGGCTGCACCTCAAATGATTGAAATAATAACATTTACATCTTAATACGTCCAGTAAGAACGTTTTTCTCTGTCTTTTTTTTTTTGAAAATTCCTTCCTGAATAGATTTGAAGTGAAGATTCTAGTTTGCACTGTAAGTTTGTGTTAGATTGGTCCCCGGCTTTTGCTTGCTTGTTGAGTTTGTTTTTTTTTTCCTTTTTTTCTTCTCGATTCAGACATTGTATTGATTACTGCTAAAAATGTAAGAGAAACTACTTGTTCATCATTTTGTTCCTTTTTTTTTATTATTTGTAATTGATCCTCCCAACACAGATTGCAGCCAAAAATTGTCGATGATGAGACGGTTTCTATCGATTGAAAAACAACCCCTGTTCCTTATCTCTTTTCTTCTTCGATAGAATTGTTATGCTTATTCCTTTTCTTGCATAACATGAACATTCACCAACACCGTCATTTGGTTTCTATTAGTTAAACAATGACAGTTTTTCTCATTAAGTTTCAACATTACAGACGACAAGAAATTGGTTCGTTTCAATGTCAACGGTAGAAAAGGCAGGAATAGGGAAAAAATCTAACAAACTGAGAGAAAAAAAAGTTAATTATTATCAGTTTCAGTCGAAATAAAAGGGGACTAACACCAGAAAAAAGTTCCGTTATGAATTGAATTAATTCAATAAGCCAGAAAACAAAGTGTAAAAACAAATAAGGAGAGATGTGTGAAAGGAAAGAAATTAAGGAATCAAAAAGCTGAAAAACAAATGTGGGAATTGACAGAAGGAAGAAGGAAAACAGTAGGAAGAAAGAAAGATGGAGTGAATAATGACAGGACTGAACAAAACTGAGACAGGTCTGGTTGGTTTTGAAAAAGAAAGAGGTGATTAATGAACAAATTATTTTTATCACCCTTGTTGGGCCGTAATCATTAAAAAGGTCTGAATTTAAAAAAAACAAAAAACAAAACAAAACACTATGAACGATGGTATACACTGGGAATAGATTTATCATGAACTTATATTGCAAATTCAACTCCACACCCCAACTAAAAACCCTTTTCTCTTTTTCGGGGGGGGGAGTTATTTGTTTACAAAATAGGGATTAGATGTCGATATTTCCAGTCCTCTAATCCATTGATGCATAGCCAGCCAGCCAGGCATTCGGACTACCCTAAACACTGAGAGAAATCTATGTCGATGCGGTTGTTTGACAGTTTCTGATAGAGGGAAAAAAGAAAGTAAAACAAAAAGAATAAAGAAGAAAGAAAGTGAGATGAAGTAAATGAAGGAAAAGTTAATTAAAAAAAAAGACTAACAAATGAAACGAAATTAAATGTAAGGAAAACTTTTTTGCAAAAAGCAAGGTTAACTTAAATATTGAAATCAGTCCGCCTATGTCAGTCGCTAATAGTTATTCTGAACATTACTCTTTCCATTGCCCTCTGTACTGTACTGGGGTGGCTTTGTAAGTCTGCAGGATTCGCATCCGTATGTTGATTTTTAAAAGTGTCAGCACAACTGTGTCAGACACTTGTCGGTCGGTCTGTTGGCCAATCCCAGTACCTCGAAACAACAGAAAGGGAAGAAGGCATGAGTGTGATGTCTTAAAAGGAGTGATGTCAATAAAGGATGTGATGCCAATAAGAGATTCTTATTCCGATCCATTCTTTTTATCACCTGTAAATGATGTAATAATAGATTGTCATAGGTTTGCATCAATCAATTTTCAAAAAAGCAAAACTGGCTCCGAATCACCAAATATCACTATTTGGTATTTTTATCAAAATATCAACATATAATACTGACATAACTTATCCATGGATCAGTATTTTACACGTATGATAACCGATTAACCCAAAGAAAGACTACTTGATCTTCTCCTTCCTAATCCTCCTCTTACTACCATGTATGGTTGACACATAGTTGAAATGATATTTTTTTTTTTATAGAATCGTTTAATTTTTTTTCGGTGGTGTGGCAATATGTATATATTATGGTAACTGTAGTATTGAGAAATGGATATATTATCTGATAGATTGATCATTACCTGCGTTATGTGGGCTTTTGCATCACCAGCGACTGTTTAGACCAGTGGTAAGAAAAACGCTATCGGTTGCAAGTTCAACGCCTGCAGCAGCCCCATTTTCTTGAATTGTTCATTTCATTCAGAGTGTATAAGCAAAATAAAACATTAGTCGTTCAAATATGACAAAACACAATTTATAAACATTTTGGTTTGATCATATATCCATTTTTCATGCTATAAATGGATGCATTGGATGAGACAAATAAAGGAGATATAAACCCTGACTAAACAAAATGAGAATTTGCAGTTAAAACAATTATTTCAGTATATACACTAGCAGCAACAATTTAGCTCAACGATATGTGTAATACTACATTGGAGAAGCAATCGTATCGGTCACAGGTTCGATTCCTGGAGCAGCCCTATTTTCTTATATTGTTTATTTTAAGCCAAATGATTTAGTCATCGTTAAATAACCGGAAAATATTTTCAAATTGTTTCAGTATAATATAACACAATTCATGATTGCAAGTTACCATATAAACATTTATGAACGTTATATAGCAGGACCGGTTGAAAAACTACAGATGTTCAGAGCTAACAACAGAGAAATGTCGGAAGAAAACAAAAATACTATAATCATCAACAAACAATTTCAAAAGGAAAAAAATGAAAACAAATCCGGTTAGTCACTCAATATTGACTGTCACAAAACCAACATATTTTGGCAACGGGCCTTATTTGCAGTGATGAATGTGAGAAAATATTGGCATTCCAGGTGACTAATGAATGTTGCTTCTCTTGCATTTCGTTGGGAAGTGATCATAAAAAAACACTGCTAAGTCAAACTCTGGGATACCTATTGCATAAACTTACATTGCAAATCGAACCCCAGGAAAAACCTATGGAAGGGTTCGCTGAATTGAAAAAAAATGCAACATTTCATTTAGATAAAAACGAGTAAAAACTTGAATTTTTAGCCCCCAAACTCCAGCAGCTTAGATGAGTGATACTTTTCACTGATAGTTGCCCTTAGAGCTGGAACATGGGTACTTACCAAAAGCTTAACCTTTAAACTGTGAATTATCCAACGTGCATAGGAAAGAATCCTTCTCAGCATCACATCAGAAGATAGCCAAATATTAAAAAAAAAAAGTCGTAGACAGAGACATCATGGAACCCATTTGAAAACTCAAATGGCAATGGGCAGGTCATGTTGCAAAATGGTATAGAGCCGATGGACCTAAAAACGTGGATCCAGGTGATCATATGGGAAACAATGGGCTGCAAAAATAGGATGGCTTGACAAACTAGACTTGTTCCGAAACTATATTGATCACTCAACGTCCATGTTAGAGTGTTTAGGTGTATTTTGGAAAAGTATATATCCAACAACAGACGGTAGAAGGCTGCTGCTGGTGCTATGATGATGATGATGATGATGATGTTGATGGTAATATCAACTGTACAGGTATCTAATCAACTTCACTACAGAGAATAAGCAGTGGGATTCTAGATAAGCTTGGGACCCACCAACATTTACGTGTTGAAACCTAATTAGGTAACGATAGAGCATCACTGAGGGCCCTTTTCGCAGACCGATTCCCAAGTGTAGTACAGTCTTCACTAGGTGCTTCATTACCGTGGCACGATATCTTGAGATTAGATAAGTTGAGTAAATAACATTGTACGCACTGCAAAGGTTCACAGGCTAGACCTACTGACCATTTCCAAGTGTAGAGAATTCGATCTCCACAAGGTGACTCACAACTTTGGTGTTATATCATTCAGATAGGATGGCTGACTTGCATTCAGGAGACGTACAGACCATCCATAAATGTTGAACGTTTGATTATTTCTAAGTGCTTCTTCACTACTGCTTTAGCTTATGTAAGCTGGGTAAATATTATTTTGAGGACCTGCCTATTGCAATTATTGAGAAGCCTGATTTACAAACTGTGAACTATCATGGAGAGTTCCATTCTTACTTTATACCTCACTACAGTGGCTTAAGATAAACTAAGCTGAATAATTTATATTCAGGGATCTGCTCATTCAAATGGATTAAGATTTACTGGCAATTTGTCAGCCTAGCATGTTTGATTCTTACAAGGTGCCCCACCTGTATGATTATGTGTCCTACCTAGTTAAGCTTAGCCGAATCCTGTGTTATACGCATTGTCATTTTGCTGCTACTTCTGATTCATCCGTTTTCTCAGACCTTTTCATATGAATTTCGAATATCGTCAAAATGATATTTTTCCCTCACATATTTTCGGTTACCTTCTGCTCGCTCAGCGACAATAGTTTGAAATTCAGTGAGTGTAACACTCTATAGGAATTAGAGTTATATCCCTTATCAAGTTACACTTACGAATCAGCAATAACATTTTTACAGAATGCTGGGTCTGTGCCTACTCCATTAACTGCGTTCTATTTTGAGAATCTTAATTATTCATCCGCAGTGAAATGCTTATTAAGTACATAAAACTTTGCCGATAAATTAATTGCTGGTGGTATATCAAAGTACTATATAAGGAGATCAGCCCTCTTATGAGAAAAGTCATGATCACAACCAGAGTACAATAATAATACCGTTACCACTGTGGTTAAAAGCTACAAGAACGAATGGGAACAGTGTTCCACTAATTTGTTTTAGGGGGAAGGGTAAGTGTACATTATCGATACCAGCGTTTCCAAACCATTTCATCCTTAAGGAACCCAATTAATATGTTCACTGTCTTAAGTAAACCTGCATAGAATTATTATACATCTTTTGATTCCTCTCTCAATGATATCACGAAACAAACAATATATTTTTCTAAAAACTTTATTAAGCAGAGAAATATCTCAAGTGTTTTTTAAGTTTATTGACAACGTTAATTTCATGAGGCAAACATAATATATTTTTCTAATAACTATATTAGCAAAAAAAGATATCTCAAGTGTTTGGAAGTTCATTGACAACGCTAAAGATAACGATAATCAAAATACTTGTTCAAGAGACCTCGTGAGGAGGTTTTCATGTACACAAGGAGAAAATCAAGCATCCATTTTCTCTATACAACACGTGAAGCAGGCCGGAAATACGTAAAACCTACTACGATGACAATGTTTTATCGACTATGTTGAAGAGGCAAATCACAATGATATGTAATTTAGGTAAAGGCAATGCTTTTTTGAAGCTGAATATTGATATTGAAAATTTATTTTCCGATGGTGAACATGTTCCTATCTTTTAATACCTGCATGTTCTCCATATGAGTCGAATAAGAAGAATCCTGTTTTCTCATATGATATATTGGAAACTGCGACAACATATCTTTTTTCTTTCTATGAATAGTATGCTACTCTTTTTTTACATAGATTCAGAGAATGTCAAGTGATACGTCAGTAAATCTCATCTTCGGTGTACGATTAGAATACAGTTGACAGTTTTTCCTCTTCTCTTAAAGTTTTATGGATGAACAGTTTTAGAGTATGGATCCCTCACCAGATCATACAACTTTGTTTGAAGGGAGACAAAACCATGTTCGAATTTGATCAACAGTTCTGCAAAATATCCTTGTCAATTCTTAATTCCAAGCTGTAGGTGAAACATTTCAAGATTTTTATTTCGCCACATGATTCGTCCAAATGTTTAATTCTAATCAAGAGATCTTGTCAATTGAAGACAAATCATTCTTTTTCAGGGCGTCATATTGACGTGTTTGACTGATTCACGATGGAAAAGTTTACCAAGTAACCAGGCCGCTGCTATCTTTGTTTTCGTCCATAAATAACTTGGCAATGTATGGCTATTGTTTTCTGGCTAATTGTCCATTCGAGAGAGTAATTTTGACTTTTCAAAAACAAAATTAATCCCGCTAATTCTTTAAAAAAAGGGTTTATGACCAATGTATATTGGCAATAGTCAACCATGGAGCCTAATTGCGGAACATAACCGAAAGAATAACCCTCAAACTGAGAACCATGAGAGACTCATGCTCAACTTTGCATGGAGAATTCATAAGACAACATAGAATATAAGGGAAATAACAAGAGTCTGAAATATCATGAAAACGATTGGAAAATCTCACATGGCAATTTGATTGCCATATTACACAAATGTCAGACCATTATAACAGTTAGATATTGCAATTCAAAATATGGAAATCCAGGGATCATCAGCGAAATTCTGTCCGACGAAAAGTAAGACGGTGTGACAAGCTAAATGAATTCAGAGAGTAATACAACTTGGCATCGACTATGATAGGAAGTTCCGTCGAATCTTTGTGAAGGTGTATTTCCAACGACGAAAGCTAAAAGGTGATAATGATGATGCTGATTCCAGCAATTCATCCTTCTGTGTAAACACCCTATTTGGGACACTTTCCCTATCCAACAGATGTATGTACGTAGCAATAGATTTGTGTGCTCTTTGTCCAAGCTCTTACTTGATGTTTTGAAGTTGTCATCTTACTTGTATAAATATATATCATTTTTTTGTACATCACGAATCACGTCAATTCATCTACAAGAAATTCAGGAACCAGCAACCCTCTGTCAGGAAAGCAATGTTCTGAGGCGAAATCGACATTATCGTGTTCTGCAAAGGAAGCAAAACCTCTTTTAAGACAATCCACCGATGGGAAACCGTCAGTGCAAATACCATAGCTGCAGTTTAGAGCTCTGAGTATATTTCTGACCATATTCCATCGTTTCCATCGAAGTTGACCCCAGAAAAAATTGAGTTGAGTTTATAATGTAATCGAAAAATTCGATTTAAAAAAATTAGTCATTTGAATTATCAATAGATAAAATCTTAGGGATGTAAAAAAAAAAGTCAATCATTAAAAGCAGTATTGTTTACAGGTGAGCACAGTTCAGAAAGTCAATTAACAGAATTTTTACCTCCCGTACCAAATCCATTGATAGTGCATATTTTGTTTTTCTTTTTTTTTTTCAATGGATAACAGAAAACGCCGAAAACTCATCGAAAATGTGTCAACATCCATTGATATATGCAAGGGGAAGTAAATCACACGCTCTAATTTTTTAAATTCATATCATTTAAAATCGTTGATCTGGATCATTATCGTTAAGTATATCAACACTTTTTTATCCGGATAACAATGTTTCATGAGGGTTGAAGAAGGTCGAAAAAACATAGACAGTAATAATTCAATAACCACATATTTCTAGAAAAAATATATGAAATAGATCTCCAGCAGGTCTGTTTTTAACAAAAAAACAAAAAGCAACAAAGACTTCTTTCTTTCTTTTTTTTATTTCATTTATTACCAGTTCAAAAACAAGTCAAACGACTGGTAGCAAAACTAATTCGAACTGATTTTGCTTCTTGATAATTACCTTCACATAGATTGTATATACTGCTGGAGATTCAAAAGATATTTTATTGGGTAATAACAGTTTTGAATTGGAAGAGATTTCTGAGTTGAAAAACAATATATTTACAAGATATTCTCACAAGATACCTTTCCCACAAGAACGTCATTCACAATGAAATACATTCCGGACATGTTATCAAGATCACCTCAATGGTGTTCTTTGATAGAAGTTCAAAATACGGGTTTGAATCCGCGAATGCAAACTGTATTTGTTCACTGATCAACGAATGAGAACTAGTTTTTGAACTAAGTTATAAATTATTAACATTAATAGCTCCAGTTGATCATTTTATACACTCCACTGACAACACAAAGACTATTGCGATACCAAAAAAAATTTCAAGGTTCGGACGATGTTGATTTTTCCCAAAAGTTAATTCCTGAGACTATTGCTTCGATGAGCCAGGTAATTGTGGGAAGCCTAAAAAATACATCTGATATTGCTGTCGTGAAGAAATATAATGCATTATTTGAAGTAAGCATGGAATATAAAGATATTTTTCTCAGAAGATGATTTTTTGTCTATCAAGAAAATTTATCTCGAGTGAATAAAAAAAAAAAAATATCCGTGGGGGAATTTTACAAATGATCCAATTTGTTCAAAATGAAAATTTATTGAGCTGAAGTTTAATACTCTCTCACTCTTTCTCTGCTCTCTTTGTCTAACAAACAGATACTCACTCTGTCACTCTCTATTTTTAAATGATGCTTTTAAGAAGAAAAAAAGGATTCATAGATTATAGCTCAAATAGTCCTTCAATTATCAGTGCTCTTTTAGTGGTATACAAATTTTATGTGCGACCAAAATTTTCCTCAAATAAGCCGATAATGTACATTGTAAATATAAACATATATATATATATATGTGTGTGTGTGTGTGTGTATGTGTATGTATATATATATATATATGTGTGTATATATGTTTGTATATGTATGTATATATGTATATGTGTATATATATATATATGTATGTATATATATGTATATATATGTATATATATATGTGTGTGCGTGTATATATATATATATATATATATATATACATGTATTTATGTATGTATGTATATATATATATATATATATATATATATATATATATATATATATATATATATATATATATATATATATAATGAAGTACTCTCAAAACGCAAAGGCAATCCTCTGGTTCCTCAGTTTTTTTAGCAGTACATCATTGCCAGGAAATAGTGCTGGTTCTTTAGTTTGAGTTAGGAGAAACAGAGCCCTGACAGCAGGTTGTTCGGAACAGGGCAATAACTTTATCTACCGTCTCATTACGACCAATGCTCACTTAACTCTACTAAACCCTGGGACGAGCTGTTCAGTTCAATAGAATTTATGCTGAGCAATTGGTGGTGTCTTACACAGGAATAAACATACAGCAGTATCCACGGAAAAAGATAGTGATTTTAGTGACAGGAACTAGGATGTTTATTAGTGTTCGTTATCTGTATTGGACGTTGGAAGGAAATTTTCAAAGCTGTTGATTATAGATCGCTAAAAAAGGAATAAATATGGATATCGATGTTTGAATAAAGCACAATAAAATTGTTGGAAAAAGGACCCTAAAGAATAGGTGTTATGAGGACATACCACATCGAAGAAGAAATCAAAATTGAAATACATCAACGGTCGTATAAATAAATTTAAACAGGTATTATCAGTCATTTAATCGATATTGGTAAGGGATCAATATGTTTTTTAGCATGTTATGTTTGGGGTGATCAATTCAAAAATCGTTGAATAACTGCTCGAGCATTTTGTTAGGTATAAGGGTCAATTTAGACTATTTCCTTTTAAAATGTATTCAGGCTTAGAAAGGATCAAACAAATCCTATTTTTTCTACATACAATAAGAGTAAAGGTTGAGAAAAAAAGTCCAAGAGAGCTCGTAAGTGTGTTCTGCTTAGAGTGGGTGGACAAAGCTTTTTGGGAGACACTGAGAATATTCAATGTTTTCATCGTTTCCTTGTCTTACAACTCACAAAACGGCTAACAGGAAAGCTCGTCTTCCAGATTTCAGTGGCAATCTGCATAATAATGTAAATTTGGAAAGCAACTTAGAGGAAAATCAGAACATAAGAAGGACATGACAAAAATAATCTAACTATATCAATAAATACCTTCTTCACTTTTCCTTCCGGTTTTCTTTCCTTATTCTAATCATATTTTGTTTCTTTATATTCCTTGTTATCATTCTTCGCTTTATAACTCTCTTTCCTGTTATATATGATTTTTGGCGTTACTTTTCTCCAACTTTAATTTTCATTCATTTTTTTCTCACCATATTCTCCGAGTGATAACTATTTTTCCTTCTCTGTCCAATTCGGTCAAACAAAAAGAATAAATTGATACGGTGCTTTTATGCAAATTAAGTAATCCATATCAGTTGCAAGGAACAATCTTCCGACTACATCACTCTGAGGTATCATGTGGTGAATATCGATTTCGCTTCGGTGGTCTCCAGGGAATAAACTATCTTTTGAACTGGTCATCAGTGATAACTAAATTCAATGTTATTTGATTGCATTTCATCCCATTATGCTGAAGAATTTTTATTTACTAGCTCCATTGGCCAAAGAAACAACTACACCTGAAAGCTAAAAGAAATGTCCCAGCTCCAGCAAGAGCTTTCATTACAGGACAGAGGACTTAAATAAACGACTAAACGGAGACATTTTCAATTGAACAGCTGTAGTACAAGTGACAAAGGATTCTGTTCATGAGCGTATCTTTGTATGTATTAGTGCTCAAGCACTCCTGGTCAAACAGGTCTACGGTCATGAAAACTGGCATCAGTGCTTCATCAAAAGCTTTTCAAAAATGTTTTTTGGTGAGTAAGTGAGAAAAAAGCTTCCTCTTTTTTTTAGACCTTTTTTAGTTTACGCATGACTTCGAACTTTTAGATGATTTTGAATGATGTTTTTTTTTTCTCAACTCTTTTTTACTTGTTTTTTCAGTGGGAAGCGCCAGTAATATCAGGAAAAAAAATATTCTATCATATTTATTCTTTGATGGAATTTTTTTGGTTACTTCACATGTGGACGCTATGGTAGTTCAATTATTGACTGTAATTGCAAGTTTGCTTTAACTGATAATCAAGTGATATTTAATACCTGTTCTAGAACAAGAATAATATAAACTCTAAAATAATACCAGACCATGATTTAAGTATGTTAATCGAAGTGACAATAGAAACGCCCAAAAGTTTTTTGTTTTTTTTAAATGTTTTTTTTTTCATTATGCTCAGTGGTCTATTCATCAATGCTATATCCAAAAGGATGTGTCCATCAGTGTCTGGAGAGATACACACACGAGCAGTGAGAAAAGAATTTGTAGTTCTCAAGGTTCGTTTGTTGGACGGACCATTTGTAGGCCACGACGATTTGATAACTCTACGAAATATCTTTTATCGAATAGTTTCAGTGTTGCCAAAATAGTTTTTGTTGAATTATATATAAATAGTATTATTTATTATTTATTGAATTTACCAAGCTAAATTCGGTAAAGCAGGTGAACTCGAATGACGACCTAGCCTAAAACAGTAGATTTTTGGGGGGTTTTCTTTTCCAATGAGTCGAGTTTACTCACGATTGCCGCACAGCAAGCCACCCCTAACTTTTATCAACTGAATTCAACTTGACCAAAGATAAATCCAAGACAATGAGGCACCCGGTAAGAATAGGACTCAGTACACCTGAGAATTGGTCTGAGAGGATGTCTTGCTGATAATTAACCTTTAATGTTCAGTTACTCCGAAGCATCAATTTGGGTTTACGGTCAACTTTGAGACGGATGAGCTAAAAAAAAAAACATCTTCTCTTCCCAACAATACGACTACAATTGAAAACTACACAATTTTTTTCCAGTTAGAGTGGCTGTTATAGTCAACGATTTGAATTATTGAATAAACTAAACTAGATAACCACCCTAACAGGTTGGGTATATTATTGTCCAAAAAAGGAATAGAAAGAAAGATAAATGAAAATCGGATTGCATTCAATTTAATTAGGTTTTTAAATTGAATCAATACTATTTTTTTACATAGTCAGATAATAATTATGATAATTTGACAGATGACAGGCTGATGTTAAAGAAAGTGGATGTTAGTATAAGAAAAATATGTTAGAAATAAGTTAGAGAAATTAATATTAATAGATTTTTGTGTAATGCATATATGATAAACACTAAATTATGAAATATATTTCGAATAATCCAGGAACAGCAACAGGATACAATCATCAGGAGGAAAATTCAATGAATAAACAAACAATCAAGAATGAGACAGACTGGTTGTTATATGATTAACTGAAATCGATTGATAAGATATTGAACAGCGAGAAATAATTTGCAAAGAAATTAAGGCTGAATATTGAAACAACATGACTGTTCAAACACCACACCAACTTCAATTCTGATTGAAGTTGATTAATGTAAGTTACGTATTATATACATGATGAACAAAAATCATAAATATGTATCTTCTTTCAGCAATAGTTTATCTGAATGGAATACGCTCGTGCTTATGTGCAAGGTAGATTTCTGTTAAAATGTAAAACTTGTCAATGTAACACTTGAGACATTTTAGACAGTCTCCTGGTGATCAGTTGATCGTATGTTCAAATCATGGTGGGGATTTTAAATCTCACATATCGGTTCACACCATTTTAGTTAGGATTGTTTTTGTCATCATTATTCTTGTTCTTGCTACAGTACAAAAAAGGTGAATTACACTTCTGGTATTCTACAGTAAATTCTGAATTTTGGACATTTTACACAACCTCTTCGTTATCAGTCGGTCCTGAGTTAAAATTGTAATATGGACTTTGAGTTTTACATATTTGTTTACATCCCCTAGTGAATGATTTTAAATATTCAGATTACTTGCACGTAATCGATTTGACTCTTGGAACACCAAAGTGACGACTTAAAGCACAACATTGTAGATTTCCCTGTAAATAAATAAGAAAGGGAGTCATGACCCCTGAATTCTCTTGGAACCATCTAACAAAGTTCAAAATCGTTAAATCAAAGTGAAAACTTGAAAATAAAAAGAAAAGGCAGAAAAAATTAATAAAAATGAAATAAGCGTGACAGTTGCAACGAAAAATCTTCACTCCTTCTTTTATCCTGACTGAAAATGATTACTGCAACTTTTGTATTGTATATATGATAAACATTGATTATTATATATTCTTGAATAAATGTATTCATCAATTAGAATAAAAGTCCTCGCGTATCCCTGAGGTAGTTTCTTTAAAATTATCAGACTTTTCAATTTAGCTCATACATCAAGAAGGGCTCAATACCATTCACTTGGTTGTGGTTTCAAACATGAAAGAAAAAAGGGTAATTTTCAGATATATTGCAGATTTTTTAAAAATGGCATGATATATAAGAGTTGACAATTTACAATGAACTAAATCAATAGCACTTTAGACATTTGACAATAAAATCCGAATTTTAAACATTTTATTCTGCCTCATGGTAATCAATCGGTAAGAGAATCAGAGACTAACCATTTGTTCATCATTTCGAATAGAGAAAACTTCAATTTTGGCTCTGCTAAATTTGATGACGATTTTTTGTTGCTGTTCGTGTTACAGGAGAAAAAATAGAGGGAAATCCAATATTGACCTGGAATTTATCAATAGGTTTGCTCAGTTTGAGAAATATGCAGGTCAATAGGTTGATAACTATTCACACTAACTTGTCACACGGATGAACCGTCTCATTCACAAACGGTATTGGAGTTATGTAGTGCAAAAACATCTAACACAAAATACGCATTGTACACATGAAAATAAGCAGGCTCAACGTTTTTGTAATATATCTATGTTTTTAAATCTTGTCATCACAAGAATCAAATAACAGCATCAACTCGACCCCCCTGTCATGCAGTCCAGGGATTCCCACAGTGGGTAAAGCAAAACATTTCTTGATTTCCGTGAGATGGGGTGCCTTTCAAAGAAATTCTATACAAAATTGATCCCATAAAAAGGGGTTTTGGCCATTTCCTAAAAAAAAAAGTTTTTTTTCTTTTTATATGGATGATTTTCCTTACTATAACTACTTTGCTTCATCGAAAGTGTTTGGGAAATCAGGATGAAGATAGATGTCTATGAAATATGGATCCCATTTTTTCCCATTGGGTAAGGGTTTTGAAACAAAACAAGTCCGGGTGTGAATTATTCAGCCGTAACAATCATCAGCGCCAGTCCCCTCTCTTCCTGAAATCTGTAGATTGTTAAACCTTTGTACCCGAGAACGTACAATATGCACCAGCGATTATGAATACCATGTACAGTTTTATAATTCAAACTTGGGTGTCGTGTTGAGTCAATGACTTTGTACAAATGTGTCAATGTACATAAATCAAGATACACATAAAAAAATTGAAAATAAAATCGAAATTGTAGCTAGCGATGAGCACATATCATTATCCCTGGTGCAATTTGCTGTAAGTTCACAGGAAGCAGTGTATAACAAACTGAGAGATGCCACTTTGGGTATTTGACTATGAACTCTAATTTCACGTGTCGTAAAAACCTCCAAGACAAGCACAATGTGAATCCTTGGCTGGGACAGCTGTTGCCGTGTCCAGAGCAAGAGCAATTACTTTCTTAAAGGAAAGAGCATATGGATGTGTTTCTCGACATTTTTGATGAAGATTCAACGCAAATATCCAAGCATTTGGCTGGCGGCCAAACCTAGTAAGATACGACAAATCTCGTTGAAATTAAACAACATGGAGCCAGGTCAGCATGTATTTGGATGACTGCTCAAGAATACCAGGTACCCCAAGCGAAAACAGTGAACTGAGTGACAACACCTCGGATGAATGCCACTTGTTAGACTATTTCAGATATTGCAAGGTGACAAGAGAAGGGTACAGAGAGCTGATGCCGTATCAAACATAAAGACAGAAGCAATCTCGGCATTTGCAGGACTCTGTGAACTTGGATGAATGTTTTCTTTTACTCACTGGGGCCATTCAATCAATTCTTTCATATACTTTTCATCCTCTTCTTCCGGTCAGACTGCTTTACAAAGATATCCCCACGGTTGAGCTTCCGATTATGGCGGGGCAGCCCGTATAATTACAATTCTCGTTGAAATGCACCAAATACAACGTATCAACTCCAGCTGGAGAGTGATAGTACCATCTGTTACTTGCATACAATACTCACAACAGTGACCCACAGACACACATTCACATATATATTAATTCGGATGGGCACTCAAACACACATGCACAGACTGACAGACAGACACACATACACACATATACATACACACACACAATTTAATATTAATGGAAATAAAAAAATAAATATATATTTATATATATATATAATTTCTTCAGCATATGTTTAATTGATTTATATCATGAAAGTGCCCGATAAAAATATATACAGTATAATGGTAGATATGATGATATCATAAATTTGCTACACAGAGAAACAAACACAAGCAAAGTTGTAGCAATTCAATTATTTTATTACAAACACACACACAAACATACACAAACACACACACACACACACACACACACACATTTTTATAAAAAATCGACGGACAATGAATTCAAGGAATATTCTTTCCATGACTTAGTCTTTTTTTGGAACACTCATTGGACTTAAGGAGCCATTTACTCGTTCGTTCGAAAACGAGAAATGATAAATAACATAATTGAAATTAGTTATTCCTCGTCTGCCACATCTAATGAAATACGATATATATATATATATATATATATATATATATATATATATATATATATATATATATATATATATATATATATATCACACACACCAATGAAAATACATATATATATATTCATATATAGATAACATATATATATATACACACACACACACACACATAAATATATATATACATACAAATATATATATATATATATATGTATATATATATATATATATATATATATATATATATATATATATATATACATACATATATATATATATATGAGTGATACATGTCTCCGTGAAATTGTTATACATTCAATTTGTCAAGTGGAGCAAAACATAACGTCAATTGGCTTCCGCTGAAGTGCCTTGTGCCATCTTCTCTCATGACGAGTGTCATTTTCAGGAGAAAGCAAATCGATTGGAACAAGAAAAATCCATTCAGCAATTTCTAATATATGGTAGAAGAAAGCAGACGCCAACGAAACAAATTAAATGGAATCCGTTTCCCGAACTCTGCATTTAATTTCAATCGGTGTGACGATGTCTCTGGTCTTTTTTTCTTCTTCTAGTCTTTATTCTTTCGTATTTTAACTCTTCACGATGAATGAAATTATACGCATTTTTTTGACATCTTGTTTTTTCCTCTTTCTACGGGATGGGGAAGGGGTTCCTTTGGTGCGAAATTAGTGTCGTCATATTGCTTCCCTTAATATCCTGTTTTTTCATATTCTGATGTTTTTCTCGATATACCCGTCCCCTATGCATCTCTTCTTAATGATTCTTCTTTTCTTTCGCATAGAAACTGTCGAAATAGGTTTCTTCAGTTTTGAAGTTGGTGTGACTGGCAGGGTTTCAGGCTGATAATGTGAGTATGAAATCATGCATGGATATGTATGTTACAAAGAAATGGATATGTAATCATACAGAATATTCAAAACCGAATAATATCATTTGAAAGTATATTTGAAATGACCTCCTATCGTTCCACGGAGAATGAGTCCCCACGGTCAAGTCGGCGTAAATAGGATAAATAATTAGAGAGATTTAGGCTGTATCTGAAAAGCTTGCCGCTTTCACGTAGCATCACTCTTTCCATTGTGCTAAACGGTACTGTAGAAAGGCAAAGGCCCAAATAACTGCTTTATCCATATCTCCTCGTCTCGTTCATTCACTATGTGTGTCTACACTCTTGTTTCTCAATGCAGTCCATTAAACATATTTCGAGATATACGTATGTATGAATGCATCATGTGTACAGGCCATTCCTATCGACTCAAAGGGGTACAAAAATTGAATGCTTATTACTCGTAGCAAGGTGTTTTTGATTCGTTTCTATTCCCCGATAATACTCTTTTTTAATTTTGTGTAGTTTTTCTTTCATATGGAGGCTTGTATTAACGTAAATGTATGGTAAATTGGTGCTTGATCCTTGCCCACTTGTTATCCTTGTAAATTGATAACTTTCAGTGATCACAGCGTAAAAAAGGTGAGACAGATAAGATATCCATTGATTATTCATTCTCCCATTTCTTATCATTGATTATTCAAGATATAGCATGCTGCAAAATGTATTAATCATATGACAGCTCTTATTGTGTGACTAACAAGACCTGTATGATATATTTTGGAGACTGCTTTTTCCAATAACCAGGATGTTTTCCTGCGTTTTAGAATTTGTTTTGTGTTCATTTTGACATTGAAAAACCATAGCCACCAAAAATGGCAAAGGGTGCATGTGCTACGTGTGTTCTAACGCTCCTGACTATACTTTCTTGTCTATGGACTTGAAATTCAGCTTCAGTATCCCACTAAACACCTTCTAAATGCGTTTTTTATCGTTGGAATTAATTTTCTGGGCCTTTTTGTGTCGTACTCTGACAAGTTCATTATTAACCTGTTTGGTCTTTGTAGATTATTGTCTACTTTATTGTAGATGTTTTTTAGTTGAAGTAACATGGGGATGATATTTTTTATGGGAATTTCGATTCTAACGCTAAGGTTTTTCAATTTTTGCCTTTGATGATATCTATCATTTTTTTTTCTTCTTTTGTAATCACTTTACTCCATTGGATTTTGTTTTCATCTTTTACTTTATTTTTCTTTCTTCTCTTTTTCCAATTCCTTTTTCCTCGCCTGCTTGTTGTCCTATACATTCTTCTTTTCTTTTACTTTCCTTTCCCATCCATTCCCTCTCTTTCTTGGTTTATTGCCTGATTTCATTCTCACATAATTTTCCTTTTTTCTCTTACACTTTCTCGCTATGCAATAGTAATTTTTCTTCTTTTCATCTGGTTTCACTTTTTTCTCTTTTAGAATAGTGTATTGCTCTTAGCCGTTATTCCTAATTAATTCTTCTATCTTTTCAATATTCATTTTTTCATCTTTCTATTGATTTCATCTCGTTCTATTTTTTCTCCTCTTTTCTATTTGTATCTTTCTTCCTTTTTCTTTTTCCATACCATGATTTTCCTTATCATCCCATATCATTCATTTTATTTTGATTACTCAGATTTCTTTCTTCATTGACCGCTATGTGTTTCTTCTAATTTTTATACTGTGTTTTTTTTTCTTTCTCTTTTTCCTTCTTTTTTCTTTCAAAGGCATTTATTTATAAGTTTTTTATTTTCCTCAGTTAGTTTTTCCCCTTTTTCTTTCATTCTTTCTCTGAGATAGTATTGTTCTCCAGCACGGTTTTGTTTAGTCTGTTTTATTCTTTATAAAATCACCCACAAATGACCTACCTCAGTGAACAATCCAGTGGGTAACATGTTTTACTTTGCTCGTCTGTCTGTGCACCTGCACATCAGTGTTTGTGTTTGTTAATTTGTGAATGTGAGTCCCGGCGTTCCTGGTCACATTTTGGGGTGCTACAACAGGGAATGAAGAATAAGTTCTCAGTGAAATTCGAACTTGTGACCATTTTTGCCACATAGAGAGACTAGTTGAAAAGAAATAATGATTTTTGCAACCGGCATACATTACTCACCGTATGCAAAAAGTAACTATCTGAAAAAATGACTAAAATTATGGAAAATAGATCTTCCAACTGAAAAGAAATATCTAAAAAATACCAGGGCAATAATTAATCAGTCTAGTCCCAAATGACCATGCAGACACAAGAAAAATACTTTTATGCGTATTGATGGTCATTCTGGAAATGTTTTTAGATAGTGCCAAGATAGCTGCGAGTGAAGTACTTCCTTTTTTAGACGGTACTAAGTCGGGTACTCATACAAATCTTCAACGTGGTAACCAAAAAAATGTGACCAAGAACATACTCACACACACACACACACATACACACACGCACACACACATGTCTGTATGTATGTATGCATGTATGTATGTATGTGCGTATGTAAATGGAAAAAAGACAGACACAGACAATAAAAAAGGGAAGAGTCTCTGACCCACTTGGTCGGTAACACAGGTGAACAATTTATGGGCTAGTGTAATTTGATAAAAACGGGATAACTACCTATCTTTTTTCTTATCGGAAAAGTTTTTTTGTTGCAACTGGTCTGTATGAGATATTTTCATTGGCAAAATTCTTACCTACAAGTTGAAGTGTATGTAGTTTTTGAAATACAACCTAGAAAATCACGCCGCCAATTATATGTGTAGATTCATACTAAAGCGGTTGGTTTCAGTGTCACAGGCCACATTTCCTTCCTGACGATGCCACATTTTCCTTATTCATGAAAAATTTTATAAGCCAAAGTTGGAGCTAAATTTCGGCCTACTTTTGATACCGGCCACCAAGAGTTTGGTTGGTTTGAGAACTTTGGAAATTTAAATAGGATTAATTTGTTTAAGATGCCAGTTGATGGGTCGTATTTAACTGGAATGATCGGATCTGTGTTCACAACGATTAACAGTGATCGTTTGCTTAGATTCGTTCAAAGAAAATCGTTGAACAGGAACAAATCTTCTCTTTGAAGGTAACAAAGTGTGACTTCATGAATTTGGCTTCATTGTCTCAAACTACAATGTACTTTATGTACTTTAATAATAGGAAACTTTCACCCAGTTCCTGAAACCATTTTTTCTAAAACATCTTGGGTATCGATACTACCTGTATCAAATAAAATAAATATTAAGTAGTTATTATAGTTAAATTAAGAGAGCGATCACTGCAAATCGTTGCTAAGATAAACATGAAATCCTTCGGTTCGAATCATTCCTTATTATGGAACAGACAAAAATGAAATTTCCAATTAAAAAACCTTCATATAAGCAATCTACAGAACTGGAATCAACGAAACCAACAGATGTTCATTTTCTAATCCATAAAATCATTGATTTGGTGGGACCATCAAGAGCCATATATAGTCAAGAATTGAGTTTATGTCCGATGCCGGAGTAATTTAGTCAATTCACTTTCTGTTTTAGCTCGGATAGTGCAATTGCAGCACGTCTGTCTTATACACAGGAGGTTCTGGGTTCGATTCTCGGTATGAACAGAGTTACCTCTACACTCAAAACTGTATCATTAAGGTTGCATTATCCAGTGAACTTGCATCCTTTCAAAATAGTGATCATTATAATTTGTGGATATCTCGACCCGTACCAAGATTTGCAATGATCAATAAGCTGGCACATCCAACAGAAACCGGCCATTTGGTGTTGGCCTCTTAAAAGACCTAACTGTTTATGTTACACTTAATATAATACGTCCCTCCTCGGGCCCCAATCCCTCTTTTGGGAGCCGGGGGGCTTCCATTTGAGAGATTTTGTTTTTTTCCAATTCTATACTATTAATTATTTTTACTTTTAATATTTTCATATGATTACCGGGTAACTTCAAAACAGCTCCCTTTTCATCTTTTTCTCGGTTAGAAACTGTTAACCAAAACTGCCATCGAAACAATCAAGTCTTTCCAGTTTTCAAACCAGTCTACCTGATTTGTTAGTTATGCATGTGTCATGCGTTTAGGCTGAACTGATGGGACTACAGGGCTGAAAATCTAAATATTTACTACTTATTAAGACGATAAAACACATCACCCCCTCTAAATAGGTCAGGGATTTCAGTTTTCAATGCCATCATCAGCTTTAAGCGTCCGTCGTTGGAAGCAAACCTCCAAAAAGATTCGTCGGAGCTCTCTATAGTGGAAATAACGGAGCCACTACTTTTTGAACTTAATTAGTCCATCCCAATTTCTTATATTTTGTCGGCCCAGTTCTGCATGTGTTTTCCTGGGATCCACAGAGTGGGTAATGATTTACTGTGGCTGTCTGACATTCTTGCAACATTATCAACCCATTGCCATTTGATTTTCCTATGGATTCTATAGTACTAAGACACATGTTTTTCCTTTAATATACGATGATGTCGTTTATTTCCTGTGCATATTGCATTGTTCTCACCTCAAGTGCCAGTCTCTTGGTTTGGGTGATTTTGTGTTAAATTGACGACTTGGCTTGTTTTTGAAAGTTCAACCATTTTAGCGGGAAGAAGACAGGGAAAGAGAGAGAGAGAGAGAGAGAGAGAGAGGAAGAGGAAGAGGAAGACATAGAGGGAGCGGGGGAGAGAGGGAAAGAAAATGGAAGACGAAATTGATTACTATGGGCGCTAGTTTTCAGTTAATGTTTGAATCCCGAGAAATTGTATTTAGAATAATCTAGATTTTCCCACCACTTATCTAAAAACATATCAGCATATTGTTCAATTGTTTCTTTCCATGGCCAAATTTGAAAAAGATGTTTATACAGAAGTCGAAATATTTTAAAAACATTCAATCATTAGTCAGGATAAAGTTCGATACTTCATCAGTCAGTCTTGGGATTCATTCTTTATTGTATTATATTTTAAATTTCGTCTCAAATGTCTTATTTTGGCCCGGACACGCTCATCCTGTTATCTGTGTCAATAAAGTTTAAATATTTTCCTTTGGTTGTGTCTGCCTGTTTGTTCTTCTGTTGGTTTGTCTGTCCACGCGATATTGACAATAATACGGGATGAAATTCATTTTCATTTTCTGATATGATGGAAAAGTCGAAGGAAAGCCTTTTTTCCTGACCAAGAGATATCTTTCCTCGATTCTTTTCCAATCAAATCCCGTGCAAGTGTGGACCATAGGCTACGTGAGAACTGATTACAATACTCAATTATACACCTAATGTCTAAGTTATATGGCCATAACTCATTTGATCACCAAGATGCTATGTCTGTCCTCTTGAAGTCTCCAGTTGTTCCCAATGAATTTCGTGTCTGGATGCACAATAGACTACGGATGAATTGATCAAATTCCGAGTGGATCCGTGCACTATTATCTTCCCTACGTCGCAGTTATGTCAAAACTACAAAATGTTACCGGTTTTCCCCGGTTTGCAACATAGCCATGAAAGTAATGAATGAGTATCGAGGATAATTCGTACAAAAAGTGGACAATCCGTTACAGAAGAAGTGCTTGAATTTAGGAAGGATCCATGCACAATTATTCTCCCACCGATGACGGCGTTGACAAAAGTATACGATCTTAATGTTTCTTCTCTCCCTAGTTCCTTTTTTACACTTCTTCCTGTCAACTCAACCGATTTATTTCATGCTTCGTTTCCTGATTTCTTTTAACGATGTCTTGTCTTCAGATTTTGAAAGTCTGTTCATTTCCTAAAATAATTATCATTTTCCCCTGAATCTTGTAAGAAAAGTTCTGTTCTTCTCTGGAATTCTATTGCTTACCTATACATATATTGTTTCTATCTAGCTTTTTATTTTTTTTTTTTTTCACTTGAGCACATTTCTTTCCTGTACGCATCGGCGGGTCACAAGTTAATGTACCGAAGTAAAATAACGAATTTTATTTATATGACACTGAAATATAAATCTGTCATCACTTAGTGTCTGCTTAGAAGTCATACTTACATACAGACATGAGTCGCTAACTTCCCAGGGGCCAATATCATATCTCCAAAATTGTGAGAGCCCTGATGTAAATAAAAACTACAGAGAAAGATATAGAAAACAGAAATATATATATATATATATATATATTTTAAAATTGTTATCGTGTCTAGAGGTAGTGGATCTTTCTATTAAAAATGCAAAGCAGACTACCTCATCTTTGTTCAACTGACCAATTGATATGAATGAGTTTATTGTCATCATCAACGACAGTAATTGCAGCAGCATATCTGGTATTTTCTCAATGCATTTACTGTCCTTCATGTACCTATCGGTTAGTCATTTGCTACATCTGCCCTCCACTTTTGTTTTGCTGCAATCCTTCTCAATTTCCGGTTTATTGCTCGAGTGCTCATACAATATCTTTCACCCTAGTCTGCTCTTGGACCCATTGATACTTTCCTTTCGCTAGGAATTACTCGTAACATTTCTCTCTCCGTTGTCTTTTGTCTTCCACAGAAATAGAGTACTATGGTGGACGGGAAATCTCGTAGTAAATAAATATATCGCATAAATTCAGCCTTACCGACCGTCCAATTCCGTATCCCATAGGTAGGATATCGGTCTTCTGATCTGAAGCGATGGTTTCAATCCTGCCCTGCGGTACTGGATGGGTTGACAGAAAGTCTGTAGCCACACTGAAGAGATGTAATACATGGAAACAGCTGTCCATGGATGACACAAAAATATGTACATATATATTATTGTGTTATCCGCAGACAGCTGTTTCCATCCATTACATCTCTTCAGTGTGGCTATAGACTTTAACCCATCCAATACTGCAAGGCAGAATTGAAACCCTCATATATATATATATATATATATATATATATATATATATATATATATATATATATATATATATATATATATATATATATATATATATATGAAATTATTAATATTCTAACCCCATTATTAGAAATGTCATTGGATTTCCTACAATTTTTTTATTCAAATGTACATCCTGATGTTAGGAAAAAGTTTCCTACCTGAACCTGATCCCTTCCTTTGCTGATAATAAAATTGTTTGAGGTCAAGATAGTCATCACTGATTGAAAATCTAAATCTTAAAAATCTAAAGAATCCGGAACACAGAAATCTGAAAATAGCCTTTAAGATCTCATCCTAAACGGAATATTGTGGTTGGAGTGTAGCTTTGAATTGTTAATTTTGAGCGAACGTCAGAAATATAGAAAAAAAATGCCATAACAAAAGGTGAAAAAAGCTGCAAAAAAGAGGCAAACACTAACTTTTGTGCAAAAAAGTCAACATAATAGTCAATGTAGTTTGAGCATACTGTCACCAGTCAGCTGGGTGTGTGTCCTACAGGGACAATGTCTGGAAATCGAGCCCTAATATGGAAATGAGAGAGAAAAACAAGCAAAAAGCAAAACCATTCTGACATTAGAATACATGTCTGATATCAGACAGGAAAAATCAGTTCAACACCATCGAATTCTGGTAATATACCCGAGGGAAGTCAAAAAATGGATTAAGCAACACAAACTACGATCCGTCCAATCGTTCAAAATATCAGAATTTTTCAAATTTGTTTCAAACGTGTCTCTCGAATACTTGTATAAGTATTATACTTCAATTTGATGTTAGAATTTGATTGATGAATAGTACGTAAGCAAACCTCTTTTTCGACCCTTGTTCCTTGTTCGACATAAGTTGTATGTGCATCATATTGACAACCAAAACATCACTGCGCATGTATATATATATATATATATATATATATATATATATATATATATATATATATATATATATATATATATATATATATAAATCGTGATCATGAATACATGGTAATTTTTGCTCCATGGGGACGAAAATATTCTCTTTGGAATGAAAAACAAGTGGGCTTATCTTTTTGAAGGCCCAGGAATCCGTCTCGATTTTTCTTTCATCTCCCTTTTCTCTTTGGCAAAACACTCCAAGTGAAAATCCTTTTAACGCAATAACTTAATTCTCAGTGACTCTGGCACTGACTAGATATTACAAACGTTGCCTTATATTAAATAGAACTATTCCATCTATAATAATATTTCATCTTATATCTGTCTTTAAAAACGAATTAAAAGCCTGGCCCTTTGGCAAGTAAGGATTATCAGCATCTTTTATTGTTATCAATTTCCTCAACACACCTACACATAATTATATGTGTATGATTTTACACAAATATAATAGTACTCAATCGTCCATAAATATGCATATTCACTATATATATATATATATACATATATATATATATGTATATATATATATATATATATATATATATATATATACATATATATATATATATGTATATATATATATATATATATATATATATATATATATATATATATATATATATATATATATATATATATATATATATATATATATATAATATGAACTGTAAAGAGTGGGTAGAACTCAGGAGATAAAGTATTTAAAGGTCAGATTTATCGATCCTTAGATGTTACAGGTCCAGACATGTTTCAGGATTTTTCCCGTCTTCAGTGTTGCGTGCTGTGTGAGTACATGTTTTTAGGGTTTAAATTTCCAATGTTGAACTAGAGTCTATATCAGGAGCTTTGCCTCAAGGGTAGAATATTTTATAAAAGCTGCTACAGGCATCCCGTTGTGTGGGAGAAAAGTCCAGCTCGTGATGAAGTCTTTGCTTAAACAGCAGCAGTTGGTCTTAGAAAGCGTGAAGTGTCTCACGGTAGGAGGGAATTGATGTGGAGATTGACTTTTGGGGTATGTTAGAGATAGTGTATATGGAGGGGTGATGAGGTTGAGGGGCTACATAGGTATCAACCATACTAGTTATCAAAAATATCCTCATGTTTCTCTAGAACTTTAGTTATGACAATTGGAGTACTTTTTTTTTCTATAATAGTAAAACTAGCGTCTATGGCAAAATTGTGGCCGAGTGTGCAAAAGTGTAGTACTACGGGGAGTAAGCTGTGATTGTTTTGTGACTCGATCATATGTCTTTTATTGTTGAGTCTAACATTAAATTGCCACTCAGAATTGCATATATACTTTAACTTACGTCTATTTCATTCTAGAAGGTATATAATGTTCTTACTACGGCATATATATATATGTATATATATATATATATATATATATATATATATATATATATATATATATATATATATATATGTATATATATATATATATATATATATATATATATATATATATGTATATATATATATATATATGTATATATATATATATATATATATATATATATATATATATATATATATATTGTTCAGGCGTATATATTGATGAATGAATATAATTATTCTCATATATATATATATATATGTGTGTGTGTGTGTGTGTGTGTGTGTCTTCGCGTGTCCGTGTGTACAACAAACCTTCTGATGATAGAAAATCTCGAAAACCTTTCTTTGCAAGAGTGTCTGCTTTTCAACAAAAACACACACACGCACACATACACCCACACACACAAGAAGCCTCTCCAGAATATTTCCAAATACTTATCTATTGCAGTACTCATCACCTCAAAAATGGATTTGTCTTCTTCCAAATAGACCGCTCTACTCTTGAAATCTTGATGCGCTGTTATGATGGGTTTTTCCAGCTTTGTGATTCTTTCTGGAGGCCGTTGTGGGAAATCGAGTGCATTTTCTTCTATTTTCTATATTGCCTGGCATACATGAATCTTCGCGGTAGATTCCAGCTTTGGGAACAGAAAGGGTCCAAATATGGGAAGAGCGGTTGCTAGCGGATGAGAATTGTCTGCAAAGAATTTTGTTCCAGTATCAGCCGATAGCACTCATATTTTGCAACGAACGATGCATCACCAATTTCCATCTGAATTTTGTTTGACGGGATGTATCAACCATTGTGTAGGATATGGCCTGACTATTTCCCCTGTCTTAATTATCATTTGTCCTCCACGTTTCGGCCGAGTACCCTCCAGCGTTCAACAATTCCACATTCTACGACCAGGAAAACCCGACCAAGGTACTTCTTTATAAAGGAGACAAAATATCAATAATCGTGTACGGTATCATCATTATTTTGTCAATCTTTAGCCTTGGCTTGACTGCTCCGAAATATCCACTAATCTTGAATTTCTATAGTCCCAAACTCTCTGATTGGTGAAGTTTGATCTGTAACCCCTTTGCCGACCTCATCTGGGTACTACCTCACAATCGTAACCAAACGTATGTAATGATGAACGAGCGTAACATAGTACGTAGCATATTGAGTAATGTGTGCAATGCTTCCAGGATCTATCCCCTTAGGATAACTGCCGCCGGAAAAATGCCCCGAATGATTGCCCCTGCCAATGGCATAGCAACTGTAGAGCCTGAGTTAAGTTGATAGGAATAGAGTACTTGCCTATGTAAATGATCATACCTATGATGAAATTGTCAATGATGAAATTGTCCATGGGGGAATCGTCAGTGGAAGGTGTCTTCGGGGGAATTATTCCGGATACCGTGTGCTACAAATGAAATAGGAGATCAACTGCGAGAGGGGCAAATCAACTATTGACAATCATTTTGACTCAAGGTAGTATAGAGAACAAGTGACTAACTGAACCAATAGGTTTATCGAGGATAAAAGTCTAGTATACAACTAATAAGCCCTAGTATAAACTAAATGTAATATATTCAGGAAACATCTGATCGAGAAAACATGAGTTAAGTACAGAGGATTATCTGCATCACCAAAATTTTTATTCCTTACAGTCGAAATATTTGCATAATATTTGGTACCATACGAAAAGTATATGTTTTTCTTGTAAGTACCTACCACACTAATCAATCATAGCCGTTACAATCCAACGGATATTTGCAATATTCGTTTTTTTGTATGTGTGTGTGTAGTCAAAGGATCCCAGGGAAATGAAACTTTGACTTGACTGACTGGTTAACCTTGAACCCTGACGTGGGTTACCTCCAGGATACTTTAATTGAGTTTCCTCAATATGCTTGACTCTCTTTTAATTCACATTTATTTACTAAAAAAAAAACACTGTCTGCTGCGGTAGCTCTTACTATTTTGTGCGATGGGGACTAACGAAAAAGACTAAGAAAGTAAAACAAATAACTAATGTCAACGACATACAATTGATTGATACTCAAACAGAATTCACTGGCACAGTGTGCTGCTATTTATATCAGGTGTGCTATGTGTTAAGGATGTACAAAACACAAAATATCTTGATGTCTGTAAATAACAACAGACAGTGTAATCTTTTTTGTTTCAATGTACGGAAGGTAGTAAATTGTCAAGTTTGTCACCTTTGCCCATGATAGAAACAGCTGAAAAAGAAATAAGAGAATTAATCAATGAAAAATGAAGTTTGGTTGATGCTAAGATCCGTCGATAATAATGATGATGATGATAATAATATTATTGATGATAATAATAATGATAATAATAATAATAGTAATAATAATGATAATAACAATGATAATAACAATAACAACAATAATAATAACAATAACAACAACAACAACAATAATAATAATGATAATAATAATGATAATAATAATAAGAATAATAATCTTGAAAATGATGATAATAATTTCTTATCTAAATTCTGTTGTCTATTTTTCCCCTATCAACATCCCCAGCATGGCACCAAAAAGTCTTCAACTGTCCAATGCTTTTCTTACAAACACTAAAATATTTTACGCTTTTGTGCGTCCGTAGCTCAGAGCACAGCTAAAATACGGAGTACTGAACGCCATTGAACACTCGTCGACTCGGAAACAATCAAGAATAGCAGAATTTTGTGGGGTAGTATTTTGAATTGTTGACGTTGTCTCTTTTGACTGTGTTGTTTTTACTCATAAGTTTTAGCACCTTTCAATGTAGCCCTCTGTACCTATGTCAATTTCTCTCCTCCCAGAACGTATGTGTCCTGCTTAATATTTAAGTAAAGATCTTGTGGGTTATATTGATATGAATCGAAAAAAATGTATTGTTATTTTTGTTAAGGTGTTGATTGGGCTCATCTGGGGAGAAATTTATTTAATTTGAACTCTATTAGATCTCGTTATATAGACATCCCTGTGCAATCTTTGTCGAATCACGGTATTTATGTAATGAATGACATCTGTCCCAACCATTACCCCATAGCCATTACTTAACTGTCTACTTTGCCATTTTATAACACCAATAAAAACGTATTAATACAAATACAGCTTGAACCCGTGGATATTCCATGGGTATTGATCTCATGTCTCTGCTTTTTTTATCGCCTTTCGCTAGTGTTTTCTCATTCTCTCCTCTGTCTTTTCCAATGTTGATGATTGTATCTATCTGTTATACAAAAATTGATCTGTTTCATATGAAGGATATAATTTCCTTCTCCAGTAAGTTACCTAACATTCTTTTCTCCTCTCTCACTTCCTACTTCCTCAGTAAACTTCATAGCTTTCTTTCATCCCTCTCTTCTTTCATGCCCCTCAGTTAACTACCTTTCTTCCCTCTTTTTGTCTCCTGCTCTCTTATTAGACTATCTACATCTATCTTGTGTAGTCTCTCTCCCCGCAAGCCTTTCAATTTCAATAAAGTAAACAATTTTCTCTTCATTTCAATCATTGTACAGAATAATTGAAAAAAGAGTCTTTGTTAAACAGAAACTTGACCCAAACTAGCAAATCCGTTACCAAACAAAGAGTTTTAATCAAATATCCGTGTCCTAAAAATCGTATATATCCCGATTGCTTACTCTTTTACGGAATGATCAATCACAGCGTAACGTCTGGTGATCGTGACAAGCGTATTTGTATTATAGACTAATATTAATTTTGTCCGTTTGAATTTTTTTTCTTTTCTTTTTTTTTTTTTGTAAAAATGATTAAACATACTGTTTGTCTGAACTCTGACTGAAGTTGGGAGTCCTCGATAACAGTGTTTGAAAGATCATCACCTCTTCGGCGACATCTTTCTTCCAGTTTGGAAGATACGATAAACACGGGCAGCTGCTTCCCGGTTGCAGCGAATGAAAAGAAAAATGTTGTTTTCTGTCTGGAGAGGAAAACGGAAGGGAGTCATTTATACTCTTTTGGTCTTACAGCGATAGAAACAGAAAAAAAAAATCTTATGAAAGAGGAGAGAGAATCGAGAAAGAAGGGGGAAAATGATATCAAAATAAAAAAAAAAGAAGCCCCCTCGCAAAATAAATTATCGGAAGTAAATCAGAAGACAATCTTTTTTCATTTCCCGTTTTCCTTTAACGCAAGGTACAAAATAGAAGATGCTAAACTATCTGTTTTCATCATATTGTCGAGCCTCTAAGCATACTGACTGATACAATTACCCAAACATGTTTTTGTCAGCCGAGACTGATGTTATAAAATTCACTCACGAGCGAATAATTCCTATCTATGTCTTGATGAAAATGATTCGTCTAGTCATGACAGGAAAGGGCGCCTGTATTTAACTTGAAAGATCGTGATGATAATTCATAAATATTAGTAAGGCACGTATATAAAAAAAATGATATTTTACGTCAGATTTCTCTTTTCTTGTTTGCTCTCTCTTTTCCACGCTTTTTTAAATGCCTTACAGAAAGTTTCTGGTGTTTCCTAGATAGGTTTTTCCTTCAAATTCCATCATAGAGTGGAAAAGTGTGTCGTCATCAACCGGCTTCTGGTTCCAGTAGTCAGAAAGGTAATACTTAAATAAAAGTAAGGAACGTTTTGTTGTCGTTTTTTTTTTCTTGTTATTTCTAACTTTTTGATTATTTTTCGTTTGGAATTTTTGAGCAAACGACAACCTTAAGCGAAACAGCTGTGGTTCAATATTCCGTTTTCGATTGCTATGATCGATCAGAGAGTCACCATTGCAACTATTGTAGACTCTCTGAAGATGCAAAACGACTCCAACGTCGGGAACCATTTATACAGTAGACCTAATACATTTTGTTTGTTTTCAAGAAATAGTTTTAGGCTGAACTGTACCGAATATCATGGCACAGCAACAAAATCGAGTGTTTTTTTGGTAATACACGAATATAGAGTCTACGTTTATCGTGTGTTATGTCACCTTGTGGTAAGAAATACTGAGATATCAGCAACAATAGCTGCAGTCTCCCCCAGGATCTGCTACACCTATGAATCATAGACGTGGTGGAGCCAATATTTTCTGAACTTGTGAAGCTTGTCACGGTATTTTATTTTGCCAGCCACCTTTTCGTATATCATCCTTGGCGATTCTCCTTGTGAGTAATGATGTCCAGCAATTATATTCCATTATTGCTACAGAACAAGCCAATTGCCATTTGAGGTTTCTAATGGATTCTATGATATATCTGACTCCAGTGTATTTCTCTAATACACTGACCTATCTTGTGATCTTTTTATGTGATATCGAGCATGATTTTTCTTTTGTGCGCATTGCATCATTCTCATTTTGACGATCTTCTGGTGAGCCCTGGGAGTATGGACTAGCTGCCTTTGTTTTCAGGATTTATCGGATTTTTTGGTTATTGTAGATTGAACTTGCTTTACCAAAAGACGTTGCTAACTCAGAGGGATCCTTGGCCTCATTCTTTTCTTACATCGAGGATTCCTTGGCGATTCGTTGACCTGTAAATTTAATGGTCTCCTTTGTTAAGTTTTGCCTTTTGCTCGTTGTGTTTGTTATACATGACATTAATTCTACTGAAGTTCATGTGGAAGCCAACTTTTTTGCTTTCTTCATTTAATTCTTCTAGCATTATTTGGAGATAAAAAAAAGAAATTTTTTTTTCGAAAATCTGGGATTACTTAATAATTCCAAATCTTTTTGGCCCTTGTATTTTCCCCAGTCTAGATTCGGAAGACAATCCCAAGACAGGCTGTGGAGAGTTTAAGCAAGCTGGTATCATCTTACCTTACCTTTTTCGAACCGAAATGAGCCAGAGATTATAAGCTAAACTCAGGCATTAGATATTGAAATTCGTTTTGGAAGTTAATCACCATCATCTTCCTCATTGTAATAGTAATTGTTACGTCGCTTATGCTAGTGCTGGTGGTTGGAGTAATATACTTACTGCTTGGCTCAATTTCTTCATTCTCCCTCACCATATGACGAGTTCTATAACCAGTGTTGTTCACCGGGCGCTAAATTAATTTGGATGAAGCGTAAAATAGTGCAAGAACACACTTAAATATACTTAGCCATTTCATAACGATTTTTAATTGTTAAAGAGGTTACACTGGTCCAGAATTTCTAGAGAGTATCCAAAAATCCACTGAAAAAGATCGGATATCGAGCTAAAAATGGGCTTAAAATCACTCCTAATGCTGGATTTTTACGCTACCAAAATGGAAAACGTGCAAAATCTAGCGCAAAATGTGCTAGATTGGCAACCCTGTCCGTGATGCAATCGTATTTTCCTTGATATTTTATCCTCCTCAACGGCTCTTACTGATTTCATATGAAATCATATTCATTTTGGTGTCGTTTTAATTAATTCACTGAGGACCAAATAAAGCATTTTGGCGTCTTAATAGCATTCAGTTGAGCAAAGCGTCCCAAGAAATGCTAGCAGCAATCGAATTAGACGGAATGGAAACATAAAGAAAATGAACAGAGGGCAATAACACGTAAAATTCTTTGAAAAAAAAAATCAAAACACCGTCCACCTAAACTCCCGAACTCTCCCATCTTAACATCACGCTAATAGATTGAGAGATAAATCAATAAAATTAATTTAATAATTTCCACCACAGAAGTAATAAAATAATGACGATAACAGGTCTGGTTTGTCATTCAACAGAAACCGCCACGTGACCAACGTCTTTCGGCAACATGCTGTGTTGGGAGAGATCAACTCGAAAAAAATAATAATGAATCGTTGGGTGATCGATGAATGAGTCCATTCTTTAGCCCTTTTTTAGTAAGTGATCACTAAAAAAGTCTTGGTTCTTAAAAACCATCAAATAAAAAAACAAGCGTGAATGCTGCAGGGCACAAACCGATAGATCAATTTAGCATGAATTTACTTTGGTGATTGAACCCCCCTATCGACTGGAAACATATTTGGGGTGATTTTGAAGCAAATGAATAAGACATAATGAGGAGTAAATAATTAGACTTTCTGCCCAATTACTCAATTACAGCAGTATATCCACGACTGACCCATAAGTACGTAGCCAGCGAGCAAGCAAGACAAGCAACAGGATGAACCAACATGAAACCTGCATTTTCAGTCCTTTAGCTCTATTACCTGATACATACATACATGAATGCATAGTCAACTAGACCGACTCAAAAACTGAAAAAAAAACTCATGTCGACAGTGCTAGTGACAGTATTTGTTGATGATATCTAATAGTGACATTAATCTCCATAATGCTGACAATATTAAAGATAATTGAAAAGATTCCGATCTTAAAACAAATGATTTTAATGTTTTCTGTTCCGATAACAAGATTAGCGCGTCTAATAATGGGAAGAAAACAATTATAAGGCAACTACCATTAGAAATGTTAATGAATAAAAAATCTGGTATCAAAATAGATATCTTTATAACGAGCATGTGTTGTTGGGCGGGATCAGTAAAACGATTTGGAGTAAGAAATGATTGATAGATAAGTTCATTTTCCCTCCTTTTGTTGGATCACTGAAGAATTTGAATTTTAAAAAAAGTGGGCACAAAGTAGTGACCAACTTACCATAAAATTTCATTATAAATTTGAATTACTACTTGATACCAGTTCAGGCGGAATCAAAAAGGAATGGATAAACATGTAAAGGAGATGTAAAAAATTCCAGCCCTTCCACTCCATCGATGCAGTCCGTGGGTATGATACATTCATACATACAACCTGTGTTGATTTTTTAAAAAATTTACAGTTTCTAATGAATATTTAAATTCTATTTGAACACATGTTCGTGCTGCTGTGGTTGTCATCAAAACCTTTCAGCCGACCCATTCTGCAGCCTTATTGATGTGTGTGATCCGTTACTCAGTGATACAGCAGTGAATACTTGTTGTTATTTGATCTTCCATAGGATCATCAATCTGATTGGTGCTATCGTCAAAACAAAGGGAAAGGTCAATAGAAATCATTCAGAATTTTTTAAGATATCATATCGACAGAAATCAAATTTTTGTAATATTCCATGCTTTGGACTTAGGATCACAGTGGGAAATAATTGGAGAGATAAATGTTCATGGATCCACTCCGGTATATACATGGATCCGTTACCTGTTGTCCACCCCTCAATAAAATTCGATTAGAATTCATAGTGAACTCTCGGAAATATCTGGCTGGTAGAAAAATGTGATTTGACATAAACTGCCACAAATGGAAGGGAATTGTACAATGATCCGTTTCAAAATTAAAACAGTTTTTCTGTAGCTTATTTCCCGCCATTATCCAAAAATAATTAAAAATCATTGAGAACTAACGGAGATATCACGGAGACAGATATTGAACTATGGCGATATGATACGGTTACTACATATAACTACAATGTAGATGCAGTATATGTGCTAAGAACCCTAATACAGCCTTTAATCACCCTACTGCAGAATTTAGAATAGATTTATTTGGGACTTTCAGAGATATTGTGAGGATGGATATGAGTTTATACATAAATGTAATTCAAAATAAGAAATGGGAATATATCGCTCTATCAAGAAACTCCTGCAACCGTCTAAAAGCTTTGCCACTTCTTGGTGATGCAACAAGTCCTGCAACCCTTCAACAAGTTATTGTTGAAAATTAATCAGGGCTTTCAGAGATAACGTTTTGAAACACAGACGGATAAATAGATAATACATATACATATATATCTTTGGAACGTGTATCCATACCCCCTCTTGCTCTTTATCTCTCAATATATATATATATATGTATATATATATATATAAATATATATATATATATATATATATATATATATATATATATATATATATATATATGTAGAGAGAGAGAGAGAGATATGTATATGTACATATATATATATACATAAATACATATGTGTATATATATATATATGTATATATATATATATATATATATATATATATATATATATATATATATATATATATATGCATGTGTGTTTATGTAAAACTGCACATTTGAAGAATCGTTCAAGGAGTGCACATATATCACACTCTCATCAGAAGCAGAAATATCCAAGGAGTTTGCCTCTCTTTTACGGATAAGGCAATGAGGATTAGAAATATTATGAGCTGTGCTATTGACAGATACTCTAAATCTTTTACATCATATACTATATGGTTGAAAAGTTATATTTTTAGTCTGTTCGATAACTAATAAATCACAAAAGCTGGTCCAAATGTACTTTTTTTTTAATCAATAATATTAGCGCGGTCATCAGTAATTGAAACAGTCGAAGGAAAAAGAAATTTTGCTATTTCTGGTTTCGACGATGGAATAAATTTGTTGTAAAATGATGATTTTCACGACCCCATTTTACCTAATTTCATATTATGTCAGACTTGGTTAATGTCAGTAAATATTGTCATGAGAAAGATCGATAGATATCGTCTAGACTTGTCTGGCTAATTTGTCATGAAAGGTGAATAATATTCAGTGACTGGACCAAGGGTTCCTTGAACCCTGGCAATACCTACTTCGATGCTCATTAAATGATTGTATTATCTTATTTATTTATGTTTTAAAGTGACAAAAATCGATTTACAGGATAAAAAAGCCATGAGAAATTCCTTTCCCAAAGGTTTGTTGTAGATTTATCACTATAAAAAATATTTAACTATCGGATATTCCCTAAAAAAAAGACTTAACGTCAGGGAATTTTTTTTTTTTTTGTTGATGTTTTGACTTATCTTGTTATGTTCATTCTATTCAATTCTTTTTTTTTCCCACTCGTATTTGGAAATGTAAGACATATTGCAGGCGTACCCAAGCACGTGGCGTCCTCGGCAACTGACTGTGTTGCCTCCACCAAGGACTGGCCCTGATGATATCCCATCATAAATATGGCGTCCGTTCAACACATACTTGACGGGAGGCCGATAAAGAGAATTTATTGAGATGAAATGATCTTGTTATCTCTCTAAATATTCATGTCGATTGGTTACAAGTTTTGGTGAGAGAGACAGAAATTATTCGTGGTTCCTTAGATTCTTATCGGAATAAACCGACGACTAACAGCCACAAAGTTTATTATCTCGATCTATAAAAGGATATTTTAGGTAAACACAACAGAAAAGATTCCCCAATAACATCACAACAGAAAAATTCAATGTGTGAAAGGTTCTGAAGTCCAGACATCTTAATTAAAAATATTAATAAGCTTGACAATAAAATCCTGAACAAGCTAACAGTGATATATAACAAGAAGGTTTTCAAAGATATTTTGATATATCTCCATTGTCCTTGCACTGGCTACGACTTCAACTGCTCAAGCTTGGGCTCCATATATCCAATTATTACTTCTTTGACCCATGGGCAATGTACAGGATAAACTTTGAGTGTGACGCAAGGTGGACCAATGATACTTTTTGCACCCTGACATGGACCGGAATACATTTTGCCTTGACACCGTCTGATGTCATCTACAAACGTAAACAAACACATATTTTCGAGGGATGCTTTAGCATCAGACAAATTAGTAGTTTCCTGATTGGTAAAATAATCTATTGTGCTTTGTATCCCTTAAAATGTCGAATAAGAATGAAAAGTATTTTTAGTGAGTTTTCTGAACGTTGAAAAAAAACAATTTTCCTGACTTTTTTAAAGAGGTTTCTTTTAAGCAAATACATTTTTTCAAAAAGTCTCTAATTCTAAAAGAAAAAAAAACAAGTCTCATTCATGCTTCCAATCTAATTGCATTAAAAAAAAAGACAAAAAATAATATGAACCATATAAAGCTAGTGTGATCGTCGAAACATTTTTTAAAAAGGATGATCAGATGTACAAAATTTAATTTGGGATAATTTCAAAGGAATTTATGAAGCATGAAAGTCACAAACAGGATAGTTTTTTGGGGGTTTTTTTTGGAATTTTTTGAGACAATGACTCGGCTAGATCCTCTGGATTAAATTAACATTTCACTTTCGATCATTTGATCAAATTAACTTTTATTAATTCGAAACTGTGTATTTATTTTTGCTAAGACAGCGATGACAAGCACCCAACAGGTGGGTTTTAGGTGACACACAACGAAATTCGAAAAAAAAAAACCAGCTTTTTCATATTTTATTATTATCTCAGTTTTGTAAGTATTATTTAAAATTTCAAGTTATATTTGAAGATTAGTTTTTTAAAAATCTCAAATGGCGGTGGGCTGGCCATGTTGCAAGAATGGCAGACAATCGATGGACATCACAATTCACAACATGGATTCCCCAAGACCACATGCGCAACCGAGGCCGGCAAAATGTACTGGTTCCGTGACTCCCATGATGGAGAAGTGTGGCAAATCCTGGTGAGGGTCTATGTCCAACGATGGACGCTAAAAGAATGATGATGATGATGATGATGATGATGATGATGATGATGATGATGATGATGATGATGAAATCAAATATTAAATAGAAAATCAAAAACCTTTCCGCTTTCAATTCTCAATGTCCTTTGTTACTTCTACAAATTTGTCAGTTATGAGAAAATACATTTTTCCTCTCTAATAGTTGGATTTAAAGCATGAAAAATCCTTTTTGTATCAATCAGCTTTTATTTTTCTGCCAGTAAGTACCTTGACCTTGAATAACTCAACATAGACTCGTTTGAGTTTTGATATACATGTTTCGTAATTTATCATCAGTGATTTGATAACGATTCCATTGTTTTAATTCTATTGGGGAATCCCCTGCATAAATAAAAGAGGGGCAAACTCCTCAGATTATATTGTTTTCATAAAAGTATTAGGAGCTTCCGTTTAAGGGTATTTATTTATCTCTGTAAAGTTGACAACATGTATATGTTTTTTATTGGGGGGGGTGTATGTTTGTCTGCTGGTTTGTCTGTTTATTTGTTTGCTTATTTATGTGTTCGTTCGTTTGTTTGTTGATTTGTTCCTTTATTTACGTGTTTGTTTGTCTGTTTGTGCGTCCGTCCACATAATTTTCCCGAATAAATGGAATGAAATCTCGTAGAAGCGTGCGTTGTAAGTAGAATGGGCGGACCTTGAAGGTATTTCCCCTGACTGATAGATATTTTTCCATTTTTCTTTGAATGAAATTGTTTCATTCACTCATGATGGTCCGTTCGATATCTCAAAAGGTTCTCAATAGATTCTCAAATCATGTGTATGTCGGAGAGAGTGACTATATGCTATGTGGAAATGGTTATATCTAGGAGCTGATCCATGAACTGTTTTCTCCCTACGTTATAGCCATATGTCCAATCAGTATGATATAGCCAAATATCTACATGCTAAGTCCAGAAGTTTTCAAAGATTCCAAGAATATTTCGAATGGTCAATAAGCTCAGAAATCACTGATTGAATTTCCAAGCAAATCAATTTACAGTTACCCCTTAACAATGGCGGGGGCAGATATATGACTTTCCCAGTTTTTATTGGAGCAGCCAACTATTAAAAACTACAAACCGAAAGTACCAACATAAACGCAGATTCCTCAAGTTTATAAGTCGATTGAGCTGACTTGCTAATTGGCTATTGAGGCTTATACAGGTCATGCAAATGAGGTTAAAGGTCAGGAAATTCAATCATTATTGTGCCTAGGATTTTTTTCTTGCTTTAAACCTCCTTGAATAGGGTTTTAGTAAGATGTTCAATTTACAATTTACGTTTATGCCAGTTAGGTATCTTAGTAAGTGGCCAGCAGTGTTCATGCTTTTGCTGGTGAAAAAATGTAACTTTTTAGTGATCACTGACTGACAAAATGCAAAAAAAAACTGACTTAATCATTAGTCTCCAATTTGCCCAATTTTTAATTGATCACCCCCAACGCAGAGTTCTGACAAATATTTTCTGTCGAATTATAAATCCATTTCCTGCAGCAGCCCAATCTTTTGTAATTGTTTATTTCATTTAACCTGTCTGGGTTAAATGATACATTCCCGTGTAATAACTGGAAAACATTTCATATACGGTTTCAATCCAATATCTTGTAATAATTACTATTTTTTGATTATATATATGTATATATGATTATCAATTAATGCTTTTTTGGGGGAATTTAGCACTCTGGTGGATGAGGGATTTCTGTGTAATCTAAAATATGACGCTTAAATTCAGTCTTACTGCCTGTCCAATTCCGTAGTTCAGAGGTAGGATATCGGCCAATGGGTGAAGGTTTCAATCCTGCTTCGCAGTACTGGATGGGATACTGAAAAGTCTATAGCCATACTGAAGAGATGTAATACATCGAAACAGCTGTCTGTAGATGACACAATGATTATATATATATATATATATATATATATATATATATATATATATATATATATATCAATCATGTACATGTGTATGAATAAAAAATGGTCCATTATCAGACTTATCGCGTCCGTAGTCGGGCATAAACTTTACCCTGAATTTGCCAGATATCTTCATCATGGACGTCTCAGACGTACTTCCTAAATTCTTCTAGTTCGTCATCACATTTTCATTCTAGCCAGCCACAGTTTCATATCTGATTTCTAGGGATCATCGTTCTTGTCCCTGATGTCCATTCCACGTTCCAATCGAATTCTATGATACCTTGGACTTGTTTTTTCTCTAATGTACTTCATGGTCTTGTAAGCTATCCATATGACGTTGAGCACAGTTCTCTCCTGTGTGCGCTGGAAAAATCCTAGCTTGAGGGTCAATTGTCTGGTTAGGTTCTAGGTATTAGCTCCATCAGTGACTATCGAGATAGGTGCATTGGTTGAATACACTCCTTTTTGGAACTACTGTTAAGTCATATTTCAATACTAGTATGGTTATTGCTAGTGCATGTAACACTACACCAGTGGAATTACTTAATCAGCGGAATCTGCTTTGAAATTTGACTGCATAAACATCCGGTCGTAAAAGAAATATTTCTCTCATATACTTGCTCCTTCAGTATAATTTGTTCATTAAATAGAAACGTGTAGTTATATATTTTATGGCAAAAGTTGAAGCTATGTATATAACTTAATTTCGTGAAAAAGTTGGATTTCACGACCGTTTGATTCAAAGAAAGTTGATTTATATCATTGTTTAGATTAAAACGTATCGTATTATTCTATTTTTTGTAAAAAAAAAAATAAGTTTGATTACACCAATTGGATAATTTCGAGAATTCTGTGTAAAGTTTACATATATAAATGTTTATATAATGGATATTAAGTTATTTGACAGAATGTAAACGAAAATGACAATTGGGAGAGGAAAACTCTTAATTCTCTATTTTTATTCTGTTGACGTATTTCAATGCATCTTGACGAGGGCCAACCATCTTTATCAGACATATATATTTGCAGGGGCCTGCAGACGAAAATATGCTGTCCATATTTCAACGATGAAGAGGATAACGTAGTTTGGTTGTTTGGAAACAGTGGAGGGTGGGGGTATATAAGTTTGATTGAGGGTGAAATCAGGTTTGAAATGTGTTAAGCCTAGAAGAAGCGGGACCAGGGTTGCATGTTTCTTATCTCTTCAGCTCGTCTTAAATAAGAAAGGCAGTGATGGGCTAGAATGGTCGTTCCTCTTGGAACCGTGAATTTTGTTGTTTCTATTTCAAGATGGAGGGATTGCGTCTAGCAATTATTGGGTAAGTCTCGATAAATTTTTAGCAGGATGGACGTAGATAAGTAGTTATTTTTCTCTGTTATTTTGTCCCTGAAAAAGGTGGTTGGCCCTCGTCGAAATGCATCAAACTACGCCTAGGGAATACTAACAAAATCAAATTGAAATGTAACACCGATTCCATGAGTTTATCCCTTTACCTTCAATTTGTCATTCTCATCAACATATATATATATATATATCAATGTTTTTGTATGTATAATTTATGTATGTATGTTTATGTATATGAGTATGTTGTTATCAATTAACTGAGTCTCGTTTACAAAAGGAAACTTTGTAAGGACCAAACTCATTATTCTTGCAGATGATCAGGTGAGACTAATTTAGACCCCTAGCGTAAAATGGCGATTACAAATATATTATCGCTTATTTTTAAGTTATGGGATTGGTTTATCTTCACAGAGCGCTCTGGCGTTATGGAACTGAGTGTAACTCGGTTCTGTTAGGTAGATACCTATATTCGTTTATTTTGTTTGTTGGCAGATAGTGAATTGGTTTGCACGTTCACTTCATACACAGAAAATTCAGGTTCTCGTTGAGTGTGTGCTGAAACTCTTCATCAGGATGAATTTCCACGTACTAAGTTTATCCTCAGCTGTCTGAATGGCGTCATGCCTTTCCTTATTCAAACGGGTAGTAGCGAACCAAAAGAGTGTCTCTGGGGAGCCTCTGACTGCAAGCAAAGTACAAGTCTTCGAATTGGACTGATATGCAGAGTCTTACATAATGAGAAGTGTGACTTTCCTGTTCCTCTGTTCATGACGATTAAAGTAGACTATTTTCCTAAGATGTCGACTTTTAATCATTATATAATAATAATAATAAGTGTGTTATATCTCTAAAAAATCTTTTGAGAAGCACAACAATCAATTGATTGCATGTATCCGTTACACATGACTATGATTCTCTAACTTGTAAAATAATGCAGTATGAAATATACTCCGAGTATAATTTTAAATGAAAATCGTAAATGGATATTTTAGGCCTTTTTTTAACAATTTTGTGTTTTTATAGAAGAATTATGTGACTTGTGCATTACTCTGTCTGACTTTTCACTCGATATATCCGGGAGTTCTCAAGAGATTTCGATGTAATTCTGTGAAATGTTTAGCAGCAGAGTATGGGGAAATTAGTTAAATATCGGAATGAATCCAGAAATATTTTATTGATTGAGGAATATTTTCTCCATCTCTACCCATACAATCACGTATTCGCCCATGACAGCCAACACGTTGTCCCAAAAGGTTCTCCAATAGAAAATTTGATCTAACGTTGTGCAATAAGCTTCCACCCCACCCCTAAAAAGGATTAGATTTCGGGGACAATCCCTGCATACTTACGTGTTCTGAAACAATGGCGTGGCAAAAAATATGATCGTGCTGTTTGCCAGTTAATTTACTTTATCGACAGCGGTGAACTATCAAGTCTATAAATGAGAGAATGTGGAGAAAAATATTGAATTCCACAGAATCAGGGTGAATATGTTTACTTAATATATAGTGTCCAACATATATATATATATATATATATATACTCGAACACAGAGGTATGCACCTATGCACATATAATTGTTAAAAATGGTTGCTGTAATTTTGAGAACATTGAACAAGTTTGAATAACGAGTATGGTTTATCTCTCAAATATCTCCTTTTGCTAATAAAAATAGTTGAGATGTAAAACATTTGTTTCCATGATATTTCCCTACCGACATTTTCAAATTACCACAAATACAAATACGCATAAATATATATATATATATATATATATATATATATATATATATATATATATATACGTAAATTATTTCACAAGAAATAAGTAGTAAATTGATAAAAATGGATAACTATTCTTATAGTAATCTCATCAAAAAATACACACATATACATATACACACACGCACACACACACGCACACACACACACATATACGTACATACATACATACATACATACATATGTATATGTATATGTGTGTGTGTGTAGGAATGGTTTGTGATTCTGAAGACATGAACAGCATTGAATACTTTGATTCATTAATGGATTATCTAAAAATATAAACGTTTTTCTATATTTCTGTCGTTGGATTTAAGGCCATAATATTTTGGTATACTGTTACATTCTAGAGCTAAAGCGAAAATAAACTGTATCTTCTTACGCCCATATGCACCAATTTCAAGAGATCAGTGGCAACTATCAGAGTCACAACTTCTGCTATTTTTGAGCTTGATGCAGAGTTCATGTGGCTGAAAGAAGGGGAAATGTTTAGCTGAATACTGAATATAAATTGTATATATACAATGATTTTCTTACCTCATGAATGGAAGCCGAAAAAATCAGACCTTTTGATTTTTAAAAATGGCCGAAAAAACTAACAACAAAAGTTTTTTCGATTTTAAAGGTGATCGTCTCATGCTAACTGTTAACGCTTCAAGATCTTCAATATGCGTTTATCATCATTCGAACGTGTTTGTTTTTGATTCAGACTTGTTTAGCGATCACCCCCCAACAGTAGGTGAGGGAAGTAATTAGACGATTGATCAATCCCTTTTCTTTCTTTTTTTTTTCAATTGATCATCCCCACTCGGTGTGTTCTCAAAACACGTTATGTATGTGATGGTTTCAAAAAATCGGCCAAATTTGGGTAATATTTGGTTTGAATTGGAATTTATTGAAATTCATTAGGGATTTTAGAATGAATAAAAATGAGGCAAACATTATTGAATTCCCCATTGGTGCAGGTGAATTAACGAAGTTTTCGGTCCAGGGGCAGCTGTTTGAATCCCCTACTCTAATTATGGATACGCATTGCAATCGTGTC
>OY735225.1:41553782-41576282 GCA_963457665.1 Thysanoteuthis rhombus | reverse complement strand
CCAAAGCTCGGGGGAGATCGGATCATAATCATTTAATGCATATTCTTCTGGTACTTTTTATTTGGTTCCTGTTTGGACAATCTCGAGCAGTAGTCCTGTACTAAACATAATCAAAATGTTTTCAAAATACCAGACACTAAATTTCAAATAATTTCAACATCCACTTACACAAGCATGAGAGTTTCCAAAATGAAAGCGAGTGTGTTTTCATATTTTTCAAGTTTTCAGAGAAAAATATCAGGCCTACATACATATACCTAAACTCACACATACATACAGATGCCCTGGAAAGAGTATGCAAAGAAACCCAAGAGTATGTATTTTTAGCCATCGGGACATTCATCGTATGTATAAACTCAGCCGATCATATATACATGCACGTTATCTGCATACGTGGGTATGTGTGTCTGTGTGTCTGTGTATCAAAAAGTGGACGTATATGTTCCAACAGAGGGATTATAAATTGCGTTGTATTATACAAAAACTCATTGTGGATGAACTTCTGTCATCACGTAGTTAATGTATCACTCGCTCTAGACATGTAATGTAAATGGAAAAAAAACAATTGAAGAAAATCGGGAAATTGCAGGAATCGAAACTGCTGCTGTCAGGATAGCTGCTTCAACGTATCACCAGTCTTACCATATAGCTACATATTCCTGCAGCAGCCCCATTTTCTTTAATTGTTTGTTGTATATATGCTTGCTTGGCCGAGTGATACATTGATCGTGTGATGACGGAAGTTTCTAAATAATATAATGCAATTTATAATCATATATATATATACACATACACACACACAAACACACACACACACACACACATACACACACACACATATATATATATATACATATATATATATATATATATATATATATATATATATATATATATATATATGCAGATGAATCTCACCTCAATCTACGCTCCCCATTCATTACAACTATTAGGCACGACATATTTCAATTTCCATTCATCATAGCCTCTTCTTTTAATATAAAAATGCGGGATTTACTTATCGTTCATTGACAGGAAACTAATCTTAAAAAATGACAGTTGTGAAATATATATCATTTATTTTAGACTGCGAGAAAATGAAGCCAGGGAAACTCCTCTTAAGCAAAACTAAAAATTGCAGCTTTTTGTCTACTTTCCTATAATACACATGTCAAGCCATCAAGAAGTTATCAATCATACAAAATTCATGTTATATTCATCATTCAGTGTTATTTATTTTGTATTTATTGGACTGTGAGTCAAAGGTAACCGGATAATTACATACCCAAATTTGTATGGTTTATATTGACGTAGTCTAATGTTCAAGACTTAACATGTTGGAAGAGGGGTTGTTTAACCCTTAACCAATCGGTCACGTAGATTCCTTATGGCTTACTGATCCAAGCAGGGCGTTTAGGGGTGGAGATTTGAACGTTCATCCATTCCAGCTGCTGTTGATTTCAAGCTGAAAAACGTTTACGGTTCCCAAATGTAGTCGTGACTTCGCAGAAGGAAAAAAACATCCGTCAGTTAGTTGTATGTTAAACTGAGCTATTGCTCGGTGTGATGTATGTTATTATAATAATAATAATAATAATAATAATAATAATAATAATAATAATAATAATAATAATAATAATAATAATAGTAATAATAATAATAGGTCAACCACTTAATGTACATGGACGATATTAAATTGTTTGCAAAAAACAGAGGAGAGCTTGAGACTCTGTTCAACGAAGTAAGGGAATATAGTGAGGACATCGGAATGGAGTTCGGGATAGAAAAATGCGCAATCATGGTGATGCACAAAGGAAGGCTTTCAATGACTGAGGGAATTGAACTTCCGGACAACAACAAGATTAGGGCATTGACTGCACAAGACCGATACAAGTACCTAGGTGTCCTTGAATGTGACACGATAAAACGGGAAGAGATGAAGGAGAAAATTAAGAGAGAATACCTCAGAAGGATAAGGAAAATATTAGAAACCAAATTAAATAGCAGAAATCTAATAAAAAGAATGAACACCTGGGCTGTGTCAGTAGTTAGGTATACAGGACCATTCCTAGGATGGACAAAGGAAGAGCTCCAATCAATGGATAGGCGAACAAGGAAACTTATGACGATGCAAAAAGCATTACACCCTAGAGATGATACAGATAGACTATACGTTAAGAGAAAAAAAGGTGGTAGGGGGCTCATCAGCATAGAAGATTGCGTCCAGAGAGCTAAAGTAGTCCTAGATAGATATGTGCAAACAAATAGTGAAGAAATCATAAAGAGCGCGAGGGATAGTGCAACTAACAATAAAGTAGAAAACAATGGAACAGTACAGCAAACTAGAAAAGAAAAGTGGGAAGGGAAAAAATTGTACGGCAAGTTTAAAAGACAGATAAAAGATATAGCAGACGAGAAATCATGGACGTGGTTACGAAAGGGAAACCTTAAGAGAGAAACAGAATCGCTCATCATGGCAGCCCAAAACAAAAGCATAAGGACAAACTACATAAAATCGAAAATCGACAGAACACAGACAAACAGCAAATGCCGCATGTGCAGTGAAAGAGATGAGACGGTAAATCACATAACTAGTGAATGTAGTCAGCTCGCCCAGATGGAGTATAAGCATAGACACGATAGAGTAGCAACGATGATACACTGGGAACTAAGTGAACAAATGGGATTCAACCATGGGGAAAAGTGGTATCAGCACAAGCCAGAGGCAGTTTTGGAGAATGACAACCCCAAACTACTCTGGGACTTTGACATCCAAACTGACCACCTCATCCAGGCAAGAAGACCGGACTTAGTAATAGTAGACAAAAAAAGGAAGGCCTGCCAAATAGTAGACGTTGCTGTACCTGCAGACCATAGAGTAAAAAAGAAGGAGGGTGAAAAAAGGGAAAAATACCAGGACCTAGCAGGGGAGTTAAGGAAAATGTGGAACATGAAAACCAGGGTAGTAACGGTCATAGTGGGAGCACTAGGAACTGTCCCCAAAAACGCTGAGGGAGAGACTGGAGGAGATCGGGATTAGGGGGAGGATAGAGACCGTACAGACCACAGCGCTACTTGGAACAGCACGGATACTGAGGAAGGTGCTAGAAATATAAATACTGCAACGAATTGTAGCTCTGTCATGATATGCGAAAGAGAGAGGGGACGTTAGCCGAAGACCTGACGAGACTTATCGTCAGTCAGCCTTCAGCGATAACCACTGGGCAACCAGTGTGAAACTGTAAATCGCAGAATTACTGCGACCTACGAGTACTGGGAGAGAAGGGCTGGAGACTTGAGGAGACTTGCTGTCAGTCAAACTCCAGCGGTTACCACCAGGCAACTGGTGTGAGATTCCAAATAATAATAATAATAATAATAATAATAATAATAATAATAATAATAATAATAATAATAAGAAGAAGAAGAAGAAGAAGAAGAAGAAGAAGAAGAAGAAGAAGAAGAAGAGTCAGTAGAAGAAGAGTCAGTAGAAGAAGCAACAGCAGTAGAGCGACTTTTTAGGATCCGTCATTGGACATAGATCATTTATTAGATCCGTCAGATTTATTGCTGCTGCAGAGCCATTACAATCAGAATCTATTTAATTCGTCAAGTTATCCTATTTATTGACCACCACAGTTTCATATATGATTACTAGGAATACACGTTGTGAATTGTGTTGTCCAGCGATAGTCAGACATTTTTGTAACATGACCAGCCTGTTTGCAAATTGAGTTTTTTTAATGGATTCTATGATATCTCTGACTCAAGTTATGTAGAGATGTTTCAAAGGAGTCATTAGTAGTCACTGGCTATAGTTTTATGTATTATGAACCGTTCAAAAAAACCTTTCAGCTTTCACATGGTTCTAGCTGGCTCTGTATGTATGTTCTACGTTTACAGGCCGCACAGATGGACCTAAAAGACTGAAGATTTCAATATTTGCTCTTTATTACTAATAAATTTTTTTCTATTTATTTTTATTTGACAACCCGACACAAAAGGTTCTGATGGTTCTGTAGTTCACGATGTGAGTTTATGATAAATTGTTCCTTTTGAGGAATTGGTATTTTGGGGGGAACTATTGGAAAGTCAGGGGAGTTACTTTTCTGCTGATCATAGATTTTTTTTTAGTTCTTTGACCCCCTCACTGCATGTCGTCAAAAGACATTCCTCATGTAGGAGGGTTTCTAATTAAAAACTAACCAGATCTGTTTTCTCATAAATGTGAAATTGTTTTAAGATATAAACAAACAAAATTAGAAAATAAATATAGATTCCTTGTAATTTTTTTCACCAAAGGTCCATAGCATTTATGTCAATACTGGAAATATATGTTCAAAACGTACCAAATATAAATATTTATATTCTGGTACATTATATTTGTCATTACATAAGTCAAGATATCAAGGTCAAGTTAGAGTTCATATGCATATAGTACATATTGAATTAATGGCTAAATTTCAATTGGTGGAGAGGAAATATTAGCTATTGTATGTGTTAATACGCACACTAAGTTATAGGCAAGAATCTGATAGTTTTTGTACAGAAATATCTGAAAAAAGTGATTCAAAATTGAATTGAAAATCGATGTAGATTTGAATTTGAGTGCAAACAAACAAACACACACACACACACATATATATATATATGCATTGATATTTGTATATATATATATATATATATATATATATATATATATATATATATATGCGAATATATGTATATACATATATGTATTTACATATACATGTTCATGTATATATATATGCATATGTATATTCATGACAACCTATATGCATAAACATATATGTATTCATGTATATATATATGCAGATATAAATGCATATATATATGAATACTCATAGATACATATATGCACATGCACATGCACATGCATATATATATATATATGTATTTATATACATGTACATCCATTGATAAATGTATATATATATGTATATATGTATATTTATATATGTATATAAAACTATATATATATATATATATATATATGTATATGTGTGTGTGTGTATACATATATTCATATGTACACACACGTATTTGTATACATGTACATCCATTGATATATGTATGTATATGTATATATATATGCACATTTATTCATGCATATGTGCATGTATATATGCACATATATGAATATATATATATATATATATATATATATATATATACATATATATATATATATATATATATATATATATATATATATATACATATATATATATATATGTTACAATAAGATGGAAACATTTGAGTTCTGAGTTTCACATTTATGTTTTTTAATGGTAATTATTGTATTTAGAACCTCTCTCTTCTCATGTTTACGTATATGAGTAATTCTAGAAAGTGATGGTTAGAAACATGGTTGTTCTCATCGAGGGACCAGCATTATTTTGATAATGTATATAAGTTGTATTTTGAAATATTGTTATTAGATTTAAATAGCCAATACATTGCAATTCATTCTTGCTCATTCATGCTACTTTTTCAGTTTCATTTTTTCTTTCAAAGCATTTCCATGCAGACGAACTTTCTTCGAGAGTTCGATATACCTATATATACCGATATACCTATATATATGCCAAACCTTGTTCTAGGACGGATCCAGTACTTTCTGTATTCATGTCATGTCCGTGGTCTCTACCAGTAAACCTAAGGAACTCTTCCTCCCCCTGACTCAAACCTGTAACCCTTGAGCTTCTAGTGAATGTGGATGACTTTTACAAGCACACTGATATTTTTCGGACGTGTTTTTGCTACATCAAATATATTTTTCCATTAGAGCCCAACAAGCTTTTGAAATCTCTTATTAGCCTGCTTGTTTGTTGATTTGGATTTACTATATGTACTGATTTATCTAATATTTTACTTGGAAAGTCATTTTTCTGTCTGATTCAATTCTATCGATTTTATTTTTATCTCCTTCTCTCACTTTCCGTCTGTCTGTCTGTCTGTTTCTCTCTCTGCATGATTTGTCGTGACCGTTTTGAAAGTTCTTCTGCGGATTATGACTTCAGTTTTCGACAAGAGTCCATATTCTACATTTTAAAGTCTACTCATTATGTTAAAATGAGATTTAATGTAAGAAATGTACGTTATCGATTTTTGATGCATGAAAATAGAAAATGTCTTCAGCACATGTTGTAATAATTCCAGATAAATAATGGACCAAAGAAAGAAAAAAAGTCAAAAGAAAGAAAAAGAAACTGATTTAAGGAGAGGTTGGAGCAGGGAGACATGTTGTGAAGCGGGTGCAACAGTTAATAAGCGAGAAAGAGAGAGAGTGACGGACAGACGGACAGACAAACATGCAGACAGAGACTGAAAAAGACACAGATCCAGACTGAAAAACAGAAAAAAAAGACTCAAATATTAGAATCGTACGATTGGAATAGATATGGTAATTGAGGAGAGCCGACTCTCTTCTGATCAGTAATTTTTCAAAGCAAAGGGATTTTTTTCATCTTGGCGGGAATAGTTGGAAAAAAAATGTTTGTTTATTATCCCGTTGAGGTTAGGGCACAAGTGAGCGCAGGGGCTTAGGGCCAGTAAGGCAGATAGATGATATGAATGCACATAAGGACGAGAAAAAGAACATTGAATAAATGAAATACGAATTGCAGTAAGTTTCCTAGCCGTTATCGTATTTTGAAAATGATTTGTCACGCTGGAGACGGACGCAAGCTAAATTCTAACAGTTCACTTTTTGTGTCGCCTCACATTCTTTTTAAATATGATGGACGCGTTATTTTGATCAGTCTGTTGATAATTTCTGCTGATCCTATGAGTCGAGCCGATTGTTTAGACAACACGCCAAAGACTAAGGGTTTTCGACCGAAACAGAGAACAAAGGAGAATACCCCTTACAACCTATTCGGTACCAGTGGGTATAAGAGAGAGAGAGAGACAGACAGACAGACAGACAGACAAAAAAGGAGGAAGTGAGTGTCAAGGACCTTGTCAATTCTGAATTGCTTAAAGGTGGTAGTGAAATGATGATCAAGGAACCAACATCTCTCTACCATAAATTCAACAAATACAAAGAGATAGCCGGAAGTGGCAACAATATCCAGCGTTACCCTTACCAAAAAGTTTACCTTGGGCGATTCCAAAGCAACACGACAATGAGCACGATCTGCCAGGCAAGCAAGGTCACACTTTGCATCGTCTTTGACCAATGGAAACTAAAGCTGACGGGTAGAGGTATTGTCAAGAGTGCAAGTGGGTTTCAAGGCAGGATAAAACCCGGTTGAACAGATCACCGATTGAAAAGTCATCACTGAATATCACTTGCAGCACTTATGTGACCTTTTCTATACCTCCATTGACTTCAATAGGTAAGGCAGCGGAGATTGGCAAGTTTGGCCTCTGATATTAATTCCTGAGTTTCAATGCTAAGAAAGATCTTGACAAAGTTATGTGGGTCCTTGATGAACATTCCATCATCATCATCATCGTCGTCATCATCACCATCATCATCATCATCATTGTTTCAACGTCCGTCGTTGGACGTAGACTTTCTCCAGGATTCGTTACACTCCTCTATCATGGGTGTCACGGAGCCAGTACTTTCTGAATTTGTGAAGCTTGTCTCTCCATCTAATATTGTACCAGTCTCAGTTCTGCATGTGATCTCAGGGGATCAATGTCGTGAGTGCAACGTAAGTCAACACTCTGTGACAGAGGGAAATATTATGTTATAACCACATATGGAGAGGTGCAGGGGAAGTAACGAACCGAACCCTTCATTTAACCGACAGAGGTATATAGACTGCACTCACTTCTTAGCAGTAGTAATGCAGTCTATATACCCCCGTCGGTTAAATAAAGTGTTCGGTTTGTTACTTGCCCTGCACTTACCAGATGATACCTGATGAAGGCCGTAGAGTACAACGGCCGGAACATTGTATGAGAAACAACCAAGATGAGGATAGTCCGAATAATAATAGAAATAATGATAATACCTCATCTCAAAAATTCAGAGAAACATTTGAACACTAGTTGGGCTTATCTATTTGTTTGTTTGTTTTTGTTTAGTTTTGTTTTTTATCATTATTATTATTATTATCATTATTATTATTATTATTATTATTGATATTATTATTATTATTATAATTTAATTGTTCATCTATTTTATCACACCCAATTTCGAGAATTATATCCTGTTATTTTCTGCTCAGCCAATTTTTTTAAATACTTTGATTTTTAATCAGATATAATTTCATCAACATTGAACGATAATTAAAATTTTTTATGAGTAGATCCCGATCTATATATAGGATAACTGAATTTGCAGCATTGAAAAATGGTAGCCGGAATATTCCAAAGCCAAGATTCTGCAAAAAAATCCGGAAAAACCTTTTACAAGATCATGAAGTCCGGCCCTTTCTAAACATCCACATTCGATAGTGCATGTCCCAGTTCGGATGAACCAGCTATCTAGCGAAATATGTTTTGTAAAATCAAATTATCCGAAGTAAATTTTTGTTTTGCATGAAGAATATGTTTTGAACTAGACTGAAAATAAGTAATAAGGACCCCCTAACGCCATGAACAGATTTATGTTCAAGAATCGATGTCCAAAAGAAGTATACTCATTTCTTTTATCTCAATATTCTCAGAATCAGAGGGCTTGTAACGTAGAATAAAAAAACTTTTATTGTATAGTCAAAGTTACTGTTTAGAAAATATCGGCTCTGCGACGCAAATGATAAGCTCCAGATGATCCTACGGGAAGGTCTATGTGCCACAACAGACGATGGAATCCAGATGATGAGATTTGATTCATGCACAAGTTTTCTCATGTACATGAAGAGAAGAACTGCAGACATTTGTGAAAGGAAGGTTAATGACAAATGTTTACAATGCAATAGAGTGCAGTTCTAAAACAAAAAAGCAGTACATACAATAGTATGTGTTTTCTGAACGGAAGGTAGGCCCATCAAAATCGTACGGCCGTGCCAACTGGCTCACCTAACCCTTCTTTGTTCTGGTTTGAATATAAGTACAAGGCTATGGTTAGAAGGATGACTATCACCTGTGCCAAAATTATCATGCGTCCAGCTTCAAATACTTAGGAGAGTGAATTCAGATTACCATAGCAACTACAGCGGTTGAAAGAGAGTGTTGAGGAGCGAAATTGACATCCCCATCCAATAAACGCTCTCCATCCTAATTTATTGGCGTTAGTCATAGACAACACTGACAGAGACAAAACGACAGATCCAGGCGCTAAGAACAAAATCCCCGAGAAGGCTGCTCCGCATTATTTACTTAGATTACTTACCACAGAGAGACTGAGATGTATACAGCTTCGTACGAATATCTCTTTGCCACCGTTGAGCAACGGGACATGACGTTGTTCGGCTATACGTAACGTGGCATGACAGTCTATGTAAGACCATCATCTGGGGTAGTTTAAAAGGGACGTCCAGGGGAAGGCAAAAATGGATATGCTGGATTCAACCACGTCAATGAGTAGACTGACAAGACCATACCATACAAAAAATACGGTGCAGGTCTGCAGACTTGCATTGGGGATAACCCACCTTCCTCTGCCCTTGCCAGCCCTGGGCAACGGCAACGGTCAAGACACTCAAATGAACTGAATGAGATCTTATGCATTGGGACTTTTACACTTTTATTTACTCAATGATTTGTGTGGCTTGCCTGTGGCAAGAGGACCGGCGAGGAAGAACTGAAGGACGGAACATATATTGATGGAGAAAACTCAAGGAAACATCGATAAGACAGAAAAAAAGTGAAGAAAAAAATCGATTAGATAAATATTTGAGAGATAGTGGAGAAAGTGTAGACGAAAGCAGGATAACTGGACAGGGTGGGTGAGGGGAAGAAAAAGACGAATCAGAAACAATGAAGCAAATGGTTGGATCTGGAAAGATTTCTAAAAGATATATATATATATATATATATATATATATATATATCACAAATACGTATAGACCAACTGATTGGTAGATGGTTAGATGATGGAAAAGGATAAAAAGGATCATACGATTCGGGAAAAAAAGATTGAGTTCCTTGCCAGAACCAGAAATATCTTGAAACAAAAAGAGGAATGACGAATTGAAAAACTGAAATACGTTCAAGTAATGGGAGTAGAATCTTGATGGAATGCCCCCGTACCATGGAATGAGAACTGCAGATGTAGTCAAACTTCTATAGGAAAAACCGCTGATAAAGGCTGCCCACTGAAAGGAAATTACATAATAGGAACCATAACGAATAAGGAAATTACGGAGAAAGGCAAACCTCTAGAATGTCAACAACGTATAGGGATTGTCAACTGAAAGACGAGCTGCATCTGAGTGACAACGTTGAAAATGGACACTGCGAATGAGAAAAAACTCCTGAGAGGTGAACCACCAATATGGATTGCCCTCTGATAAAGAGCTGCATACGAGAGACACCACTGAAAAGGAATACCGCGGATAAAAGCAGAATTCTGCGAGGTAATCAACGGATAAAGGTTACCCACTGAAGAAGAATTGCATATACAGGACACCCCTGAGAAGGGACACTGTTGATAGAAGTGAGTCTCTAGAAAGCAAACTGAAAGAAAACCTACATGTAATGAACACTAATGGAAAAAATGCAGATGAAGTCCCACAGAAAGAGAAACTGGAAGGGACACTGCAGATATAAGCAAAATTCTTGAGAATAAACCACGGATAAGGGCCGTCCAGTGTAAGCGAAACTGCATGTGAGGGATGCCATTGGAAATGAACACTGCGGATAGAGACCAACCTTTTGAAAGTAAGCCTTTGAATAAGGTTTGCCCATTGAAAGGGGAAACTGCATATAAGGGACACCATTGAAAACAGACACTGCAAAGCACTCGGGGGCAAATCAAAGACGAGGATTTCCCTACTGAAAAGGAAACTAAACATAAGGGAAAGCACCGAAAAGGAATAGCGTGAATGAAAGCGAACCTGTGGAAGATAAACCACAGATGATGTTTGCTCATTGAAAAAGAGGCTGCATCTTGAGGTCACCACTGAATTAAGACACTGCTATTAAAGGCTAACTTCTGGAAGGTAAACCATAGATAAAGGTTCCCCACTGAAATCTGAATTGTGTATAAACGACACCACTAAAAGAGAAACCACGGATGGGCAGCTAACAGAGAAATGACATATTACATAAATAATACAATTTGAGGAAATGAATCGAATTTATTCGATATAATGATGAATGTAATTTATTTAGGCAGTCTAGAAACACGGACGTTAAACGGAAATATATACGATTCCGGTTTCCAAACTGTCATGTTTCTCTATCGTCCATGAGATTCACTATATATTGATAATTCAAAAACATTCCAATCGATAATCCTTAGTTTGTGAATGTTATTTTTTATCATGCTAATCGATCAATAAAAAAAATGCTAACAGTAAATCGCAGACTATTTATTAAAAAAGGAGATAAGACATCGGTTAACCTGGGGACAGACGGAGTGAGTCATAGAGATGCCCGACATAGTTAGGAACAATATTTGTAAAGAAAATGAATAAAGTGCGTGGCTCATTACTGAGATGATGGCACATTTCCTAACATTGTCGGACATCTTGGTTCAGTTTTGACAAAGAGACCCTAGGTCTTGAATGGGCATTCTTTTGGCCATCCTGAATCCCCAGGAGATTAGTAAAGCGTGAGATGTGTTTCTGGTTGAGCTTGCTCACTAACCAGAGCTAAATGAATTCGCATCTTACTAGGTTGAAGCTAAAAACGTTTTGCCGATTATTCTTTAAAAAAAGAAAAATGTTTTGTGGTCATTGGGACCAAGTATGCTAAAAACTTATTCTGCTATCTTTTTCTTTCGTTTTTTTTTCGTTTTTTGATAGTATTAAGTGACAAAATCCATCCAGTGTAAAAAAAAAAGATGTGATTTTAAGATAATTTTAGATACTCTTTTAGATAATCAGTTTTTAAAACTCAAGGGTTACAGTGATTCATCTATGCAAGGTACAAATATATTCTGTTTATTTTTTTTTCAATTTATTTACTTTGAACATACCAAATTTATATACATGAATAACAGTGAGAAGCGAATGACATGATCGATCCGGTACTTATGTTAAAATTTAAAAAATTCAAAAAAGATGTCTGATTTCGAGGTCTTTGAATAAGAGATTGTGTACTTATATGCATAATTCAAATGATGGGAAAAAAGTTTAGATGGGAAGATGGAAAGAAAAGCCAAGTCATGAAACAGATTTCAACAAGCTAGTCTTGAGGGCTTCTTAAAAACCATCAAGCAAAACTGTCACCAAATGTCTCTTTCAGTTTTTAAGTTGGTCTGACTGGTTGGCCATTCATATATCGTGTGTATAGGTCATGCCATTGCGGTTGAAGGACAGAAAATAAGAATATTCAGCCCTTATTATGTTTACTACATCATTTTTTCATCTCTCCCAAACGTGGGCTTTCGGTTGGGGTTCTATCTCTAATGTAGGTTTAAGCTAAATTGACCTCTTAGTTTGTACCTGATTTTTGGAGATAGACTTTTCTGTAGTTTAGCAGTCCCTTACCGAAAGACAAGAGAAATAACTCATTCACTGACTAGGCTCTTCATTTTTTCTTTTATCACCCCTAACATGACATACTGTCGAGAGACATTGGTTGTATGATCCTTTCTTTTAAGTGACCCAACAGACCTGGTATTTTTGCTAATTTGGTCCTCACTCAGCGCCCCGTAAGTGTAATGCTCTGCCATACTAAGCTCAGTTTTCTAAATACCTACAATGTGACTTGCCGTGACGGAACGTCTATGAAGCAAGATATCTGAACTTTTATCCTGGCAAAGAATTCGATTCTACTGTTTAGGTAACTTTTAGAAGTATTTAGTACTCTTCGTTGGGGAACCATGGTTAGCTTACTATTCTTGGAGTTCAATAGTGTAGTGGGTACAATCCTCAGCGGGATTGTTTGCAAAAGACACTATTTGAGCACAGTCGCACTTATGGAGCATGGTTCAGTGGCTTCCTGTTTGTGAAAGAATCATATAAAAATTCCCGAAACTCCAGTTTTTAATTAACATTTACTTGCACCTCTGACATAATCATCGTTTGAATATGCACAACAACTTTAGGACCACCTAATATATATACATATTTTTATATCCATGCACACACTTGTATAAACATATAGAATTAAAAAAAGAATAAGTATATGGACGAGAAGATAGCATCACTTTTATATTGTAAATAAAACCCCCTCTGAAACCCTTTGAAATATATTTTCCTTAAAACGTTTTCTTTATCCGCCCTTGCGTCCATTGAGAAGGCATGCTAATTTCATTTTGGCTGCATCCATGTTTAGGTACTTATAGCGTGACAGACAAACATACAGACGGATACCTCGATTATATGTTTAAGATATTTTTTGTAATAGAGGAAAATGTCCAATCCAATGTCAACATATCCCTGTATAAAGATGTTAAACATCGAAACGCACCCTGGAAATAAAGAATAGAAGAAGGTATAGTATTTTTCCAATATTTTCTTTAAATTCATATATATATATATATATATATATATATATATATATATATATATATATATATATACAAAAATGTATCATGAATTACGCTCGTGATAGCATGTATGTAGTTTGTTTGATAACTTACTGAAAATGTGTATTTTCCCACAACACAGTGGTCGATGTTCGTATTTGGAGCAAATTCTGATTTTCAAGGTGGATAAGTCCTACCCAGGTGAAAGAATTTAGCAGCACAAGACTCTTACATCTCTTGGAATGATTCTATATTCAGCCAAGCTTAACTTAGGAATAGGTTTATCTTTTGTCAATAATTATATGTTGGTACCGAATGTTTCACCTATAAGTATGTTGGTCCGTGTGTAACGTTTTAGCGTATGCCTTTGTAGGTTCATAAGTACATATTAGTATATTAGTTTGTGTGTGTGTGTGTGTGTATTCTCCTGTTTACCTGTTTACCGGTTTGTCTTTGAGAAGCAGCCTCAAGTTTCCCTTTGACCCAACAAGCCAAACATTCTTCAATCTATCCCGAATTTTGCCCGAAGTACGGAGACAAATAATTTTAAACGGGTCAGAGTTCATTTTTCAGCGCCTATTCTCACATTACTGAGAGTTCCCTAAGGGGGAAAAGGGAAAAATCAACTTCCATTGTTTTGTCTTCTCTTTCTATAATTCATTCAAGTAAGTACGTCTCCAGTGTTTTTGTTTTTATTTTTTCCATTATTAGATACTGTAAACCAACCCTGTCATCAAACCTGTCTGAATAGTTTTCTTCAGTTTTCAAGTTCCGGTCTTAGCAGCTATGTAAAGATTCATATACGTATGTATCACACCTACAAGCTGTATCTACAGAGCTAAGAGGCTGAACATTTAAACGCTCACTCCTTTCTAGGCTTTTTAACCCCCCTCCAAATATGCTTTTTATGGGGGCTCAATTTACAACGTATATTTTAACTGAACTCGTACCCAGTCTGTGTCACTTGAATTTATTAAATTAAGACTTTTTACTATCAACAAGCCTGCAAAATCTGGAATTACCTATGTATTGATCACTCCTTCTTCCACTGTATATATTGATCACCCTTAGCAAGGTACGCTGCCAAAAGTGAGTTTTATTGGGTTTATGACCAGACTTTTTTATTCCTGTTAATTCACTTTCGTTTCCCTTTTTCTTTTTTTTTTTTTTTTTGAAAAGTAGACATCTTTCTTTTTTCAAAATATTTGTTCCCCTCTTTTATAGACATATGAATGATTTCCGATTATTTTACAAAGTTTTATCTATATTTTTGAAATCATCCCATACTTCTACATTGACTTTGTGTTCATTTTCCCCATCTTCCTGTTATTTTCTTTTCCATCTCTCCAATCCAATTTGTTCGTTCCGTCTTTTTTCTTTTCTTATTATCAATTCAATGTCAATCATTTTTTCATTTTTTTTCTATCTTACCTGTTTCAGCTCCTCATGTCTTCCTATATTTTCTTTATTTTGCCATCTTTCTCTTCAAGAAAACTGCCACTAAGATTGACAAAATGTGTTTCTTCAGTTTTTGAGTTGGTTCCACTGGCTTATTATGAATATACGTTAAATATCTATTGACCATACCAAAGAATAGAGAGCTGACTTTTTTTAGTATTTACCGTTTGTTATTTCTTCGAAAAAAAAGTTTTTTAATACATCCCCTAAATAGGGGTTCTAAGTTGTTTTTTCTTTATCTTTTTAATTTTATTTAATTTTTTTGAGAGGGGTAATCAATATGCAGTGTGAATGATCCGTAGTTTGTGCCAGCCTCCATACTTGTTTTTGTTTTTTTTAATACGCAGACTTTCCAAAAGAGAGGCGAGAAGAGTTACTTACTCATTGATGATACCTTTTTTTCCAATTGTTCTATTGATCACCCGTTACATGACATGAAAAAGACGTTGGTTTCTATCAAATGACTAACCGGACCAGTTTCTCATATAGCCATCCTTGATTCCCATTTATTTCATTTTTCTCATCCTCCAGGTAATTCTTTATGTGTTTTTTATTCTGTTGTTTTCACTTATATTTCCCTTCACATTCAGTACTTCTCTCGGTTTGCCTTCTTTCATCTTTTCCCGATTGAACTTAGTCTTTAATTAATTTCCTAATCTTTATTTTCAGTACCATTGAGCAGAATTGTCAGGTAATGGTCAACAATCAAGTCGCTCCAGCTGGCTGGCTGGCTGGCTGGAGACAGGCATCTGCCGTAGCCCCCTGGTCACTCTGACGCGCTGAGGGTCCAGCGAGCGAACGAGCGACTGGTTGGCTGACTGGCTGGCTGGCTGGCTGGCTAAGTGTGAATGCTTCCTACGTAAAAGATTCACCGATTTAGTTGGAAAGCTAAAAGTTTAAACATTCACTACACATGATAAACACCTCTCTATCAATTCCTCCATCCGTTGGTCTTTAGAAGTGGTTCAATTTACATTGTAAGTTCATGCTAATGCGGTCCCTAGTTTGTGCGTGCTTATTTCTTTTTTTAATCATTTTTTTTTTCGGAATTCAGATTTTTCAGTGGTCATTGCCGAAACAAAAGGAGAGAAAAGTAACTTATTCATTGACCAGTCCTTGTATTCCAATTTTCAATAGATCTCTCCGAACAATAAATGATTAACCAGACCTGATTCCCATTTATCTTATTTGTTGGCTCCCGTTTAATGTTGTCCTTCTTCCTTTCTTTCTTATGTCTCGTCTAATCTCTTTCCTACCTTCATTCTCTGTTTCATCCTTCTTTCTTTTAAACATCTTTCATTTTATCTTTTTTTATTCAATCCTTTGTTTTTTTTTTCTGTCAATTCTTTATTTCTTAATCCTTGTCTCTCTTCTTTCCCCCTTCTTTCATTTTTTGTCTCATTTTTTCTTCTTCGTTCTTTCTCTCATTCCTTCTTCCTTTTTCACGAATCCTTGATTCATTTCATTTCTCTGATCCTTGTCTCGATTTCTTCCCATCTTCTTTCTTACTTTTTTCTTTTTCCCTTCCTCTTTCTTACTTTTTTCTTTCTTTTCTTCTTCCACTTTACTAACGTCTTTTCTTTTTTCTTCCCTCTTCCTTACTTTTTTCTTCATTTCTTCTTTCTTAATTTTATCATTCTTTCCTACTTTTTTCTTACTTTTTGCTGTTTTTCTTTCCTCTTTCTAACATTTTCTTTCCTTTCTTTCCACTCTGTTACTTTTTTTCTTTCTTTGCTTCTCCTCACATTTCCCTCTCTTTCCTTCTTCTTTCATACTTTTTCTTTCTTTCCTCCTTACTTTTTCTCTCTTCCTTTCGTTTTTCTCACCTTTTTCTTAGTTTCCTTCTTCTTTCTTAGTTTTTTCTTGATTTCCTTGCTCTTTCTGACTTTTTTCTTTCTTTTTTTCCTCTATTCTTATTTTTTTTTGCTTCCCCTTTCTTACTTTTTCCTTTCTTTCCTTCTTCTTCCTTACTTTTCTCTTTTTCCTAATCTCTTCTGCTGTAATTGATAATTTGTTTTTGCAAAACCCTATTTCAGATCACATTGTATGAATTTACTTTAATTTCGATTGAAGCATCACTGATAAATTGGGAGTTCGATTAAGTAGTAGTGTACTTACCTCAAGTTTGTTGGATACATATATATAAATATACTTTCATATCAGGTGAGAAAGCACACAAGTATTCTTCTTTTCCCCTTCAGGCAATGAATTATCAAGTGTCTTTCCGTTTGTCTTCCAACACAATATCTCCAGAAGTTCTCAGATAACTTCAGTAAAATTGATGAACGGCTGAAAATAGTAAAAAAAAAGTGAATAAATTTGTTTTCCGAATAAGAGGTATTATACAGTCACAGAAGCTCCTTTTTCAGGCTACATGAACACTCTGAGCCCCTCCAGCTCCGGGAAAGGGTGTGACAAAGAGATACTACCTCACCAAAAGTCACCACAGTCTGCCTGGAGACGATGTTCGGAATCAAAATAGACCACAAATATCTGAGCAACTGCAGATTTGTAGACGACATCGTCTTTTTCGCCGACAACTTGCACAACCTCTGACGAATGCTAAATAAACTGAATGAAAGAAGAAATAAACTCAGCCTACACATGAACTTCTGCAAAACAAAGGTCATGTGCAACAATCATGTTGGAAATAAACACACAACGATCAAAATCGACAAAGTAGAACTGTAGAAAGTAAACCACTACATCTTCCTTTGACAACAGATCTCTATGAAATCTTAATCAAAAAAGAAATCTAGCGAATGATCGCTTTAGGATGAAGAGCTTTCGGCAGGGCAAGCTTGAACTTCAACAAACAGAAACCACCACCAGTCCTAAAACGAAGGGTATACAACAGATTCAACTGATTCAGCATTTTCCTAGATTTTATATTTTGATCATATTGCCTAGGCAAAATGAAATATTCACTGTGTAATGACAAATCATTCCAAATAGAGTTCTGAAATTATATAACGCAATTTATAAGTATCTATGTTTCTATCCAGTACTCACCTCAGCCTTTACCGTTCATAGTTGAACGAGGGAGGAAAATGTTAGTTTTTTCGAAAGTCCATAGCAAAATATATTTTTAGGGGGTTTAGTATATAATATAAGTTTATCGTAAATGGGTTCCCAATGTAGCCCACATTCTTATTGAAAATTCAGACATTTTTTTACTGATAAGACCCCAACGAAAAATGAGTGCAGTAACTTACTAATTGATCATCCTATTTCCGATTTTTCAATTGGCCCCACTAAACAGTGCATGTGGGTGGTTGTGATTCATAATTTCCCATGGAATTCAATTTTTCTATAGAATCATTATATGACAGAATCTAATTTGTGAGTTCCTATGGAAAAAGTTCCGTAAGCTAGATTAGCGTGAAGTGTTGCAACATGTATAGAGGAAGCATATGAGCGTTCCCAGAAGAAAAAAAAAACATCCCTGGCGTTGGTATGATTGCATTAGTTGTCAGAGGTTGAGATGATACATGGAGAGACAGCGAGACAGAGACAAAAAAAACAGGGTGCACGCACCCTCTAAAACAACATCCTGCTTTTTTTCATAACAACAAAAACTGTGGCATTCTGTAAACATCAGAAAACACAAACTGGGTAACTACTCAGTTTCATTTTGGTTATTTAGTCTCATTTACCTTGGAAAAAAAAATCAGAACTTTCTCACGGAACTTTCTTGATCTACAGTTTCTTATCTATAGTTCTTTCCTTCCTTTTTTTTTCACGTCATTCATTTTATTCGTTTTTTTTCCCCCTGAATATTCAGTATTTTCACGTAGTCTTTCACTAAATTCAATATCATTTGTCTCAAGCTTTGCATTATTCTTTCCTTCATTTGTTTTTCCTTCCCTCACTAAGATATAGCATTATTCTGTTTCCTTCTCAAATGGATTCCTATACTTCATTATACCGTCCTTTCTGGTTTCATCAACAGTGCTTACGCTTCATCTAATTTAGTTGATCTTATCTTCTTATCACAATAATCTCCTTTCTTTCTTCAAGACCATTATACATTTTTTTCTTTCCATCTGTTCTTTTTGTCTCATTTAATTCTGTACTTCTTTCCATTACATTTTGGGGCTCTGTTTTCAGCCAATAATGAGATCATTCCTTCCATATAACTGTCATTTGCACCGTCATAGAATAGTCTTGCGTGCAGGGAAAATTACGCACAGAAACTCATCCAATATGAAATCCAACCAAATATGTACAGACAAACACACACAACCATGAACACACACACACTAACAAACACACAGACACACATATATATATATATATATATATATATATATATATAGAGAGAGAGAGAGAGAGAGAGAGAGAGAGAATGGGAATATAGAAGACAAAACCAGTTACAATAGTGTTCCCTGAAGGACGTAAACAAATACCGGAAAATTGCTTTTTAGTAAGAGACACTAGTGTAAGAAATTATGTTTCTGTTACTTCTAATCAATTGATGATTAACACAGTTGTCATTTTGACCATTGTGATAGAAAGATTTGCGAATTTTCTTTGATAATATATATACATATATGTATGTGTGTGTTAGTGTGCATGTGTGTCCATGTGTATATATTTATATAAATAAAATAGTGATGCTGCAGGAATCGAACATTGAATCAATAGGGAAATCATTCTAAAATCAAGTTTTCAATACAAAATAATGCAATATATCATATCTCTAAATACATACATACATACATATATATATGTATTTATATATATATATATATATATATATATATATATATATATATATATATATATATATATATATGTATGTATTTATATATATATATATATATATATATATATATATATACGTGTGTGTGTATAAACTCATGTATACATGTATGTATACATAATTATATTTTTCGTATAAATACACAGATGTGAGTCTGTGTGTGTATGTGTGCGTATCAAGAAATGGATATGAGTGATCTAACAGAATGATCATAAATTGCATTATATGATATTGGAACTTTTCTGACATGATTTTCCGGTAAGTGTATCACTTCTTTCAGACAACGCAAATAGAATAAACAATCAGAAAATTGTTTATTCCATTCATATTGTCTAAGACAAGTTGTACATTAACCATGTAATGACAGGAAATTATTTCAAATAATTTCCAGTAAAATAAAATGCAATTATGATCATATTTATATATTTAAGAGGACATATGTTAACGTCCCCTTCTGAAGGGTTCAACACCCTTTAAGTAAGGAAACTTGCCCACCATAAGCTATAAGCAATGCTCTTCCAACTCTTGAATGGAGCAGTTTGATTGAGGGGGCCTTGTGCGTTAGTAAGTATATCGCTACTGACTGTCCAGGATTAAAATCGTACCTTATTTATGTAGATTGGATATTAGATAGTCTATAGGTACACTGAAGAGTTTTGATACAGCGAAAAAATTATCATTAAATATGATGTATTAATAGTTAATGCTCTCTTCTTCAGGGTTGAGCAATATATATATATATATATATATATATATATGAAGTTAATCGTATATATGCTTATAATAGATTCTTTTTTTACTAATACATTGTTTTATATTAGTCATTTATCTTTCTTAAAAGAATCCAGATCGATAGAATCTCGTTTTACCTGTTTAGGGGGTAAAGCAAAGGGAAAGTTTATCTGTAGTGGTGAAAGAAGTGGAGCTTTTGGGAATTTAATGATTCATTATTATGATTATGTTTTATAATTACTCATGATCTATAAACAGTGAAAACTCATGGGAATTTCCCTTACACTATTTGGGGGGGTAGACCACTGCATCTACCTAGGACAACGAATCTCCATGACACCCTCAAAAGAAGAGGAAACCAAGCGAAGAATCACACTAGGATGGCAAGCCTTTGGCAGAGATAGCTCAACCTTCAACAATAATAAGATCCCATTAATCCTAAAGAGAAAGGTGTATAACCAATGCATCCTCCCAATAGTCACTTATGGAGTTGAAACATGGAACCTAACTAAGAGACAGACCCGAAAATTGAGAACCATGCAACGTGCACATGAAAGAATAATGCTGGGCCTCACATGGAGAGACCACAAGACAGCAAAGTATATCCGAGAAAAGACAAGAGTCAGGGACATCATAGAATCCATTAAAAATCTCAAATGGCGGTGGGCCGGCCATGTTGCAAGAATGGCAGACAATCGATGGACATCGCGACTCACAACATGGATCCCCGAGACCACATACGCAACCGAGGCCGGCGAAGTGTTAGATGGAGAGACGAATTAGACAAGTTCAGGAAATACTGGCTCCGTGACGCCCACGATAAGGAAGTGTGGCAAATCCTGGGGAAGGTCTATGTCCAACGACGGACGCAAGAAGACTGATGATGATGATGATGATGATGATGATGATGATGATGATGATGATGATGATGATGATGATGATGATGATGATGGGTGTTCAAATTAGAAGGAAACATTTTTTTTTTCGAAGAGTCAAAGTAGTAAAAATCTTTTTCCATTCTTCGAAGACTCAAACATAAAAATTGTCCTTTTCACACCTTTAAAGTTCATCTGTGAAAAACACATTTTTTTTTAAAGAACATGAATAATGGTGATTTTTTTTCCGCCAAATGGGAAAAAAACTTGACTATTTTTTTTTATCAAAGTTGCATTGTTAGTTTTTTTTTCCCTCCATCTATTCAATATTTTCATTTCAATCGTTTCCTCCTCATCGTCATCCTCCACGATCTCTTCTTTTTTTGTTGTTCTCTCCTCTTCTTGTTTTTCTTCTCCTTTCTTCTTTTTTCTTTTTTCCTTCTTCTTCGTCTTCTTCTTCTTCTTCGTCTTCTTCTTCTTTGGCGTCTTCTTCTTTATCTTCTTCTTCTTCTTCTTCTTCTTCTTCTTCTTCTTCTTCTTCTTCTCCTTCTCCTCCTTCTTCTTCTTCTTCTTCTTATTCTTATTCTTATTCTTCTTTGGCGTCTTCTTCTTTGTCTTCTTCTTCTTTCTCGTCTTCTCTTTCTTCTTCTTCTTTTTCTTCTTCTTCTTCTTTTTCTTCTTCTCATTCTTCTTCTTCTCTTTCTTCTTCTCTTTCTTCCTCTTCTCCTCCTTCTACTTCTTCGTTTTCTTATTATTATTCTTCAAATCCCCCTCTATTAGAATTTAATTTGAAATGACTGATAGATTACTGCTACTAAACTATCAATGCAGGTAGCATCATAGATTTGTCACTTCCTGTTCAATCATGAATGCAAAGAATTGTTATCGAAATCATCAGCCGGTCGAAGTCCAAAGTTTTCTCAAGAATTGACGGAAAGTTTCCTAAAAAAAAACTCCAATATAAATACCCTACAACCTCAGAGCCAACAATTATCATTTGGCGAAAACCAGTTTGTCAGTTTACGTTGCAAAATTATTTTTTCCCAACATATCCTCATAGCACAACATAATTTCCGTTTTGATGTACTCCTCTTGCAAACTTCCTGGAT
>OY735225.1:41536282-41548782 GCA_963457665.1 Thysanoteuthis rhombus | reverse complement strand
TGGATTTATTCCATAAAGCTCTTGATAAATTCAACATAAAACATCAAGTTGATTAGCGTTAATGAAGTAAGGGATCATTACGTAAGCACGTTTATGTTTCTGGCCTGTTTGTGTTCCTTCAGACAAATCTTTCAATCTATTTTAGGTTCCTATTTGAGACATTTGCAGGGGATTTTTCTAGTTGGTACGATGTTTCTTCCATTCTATTTATATATGTTATTCCTCGCTGGTTGGTCAATGTTCATTGTAGACGTGCACTAGGAATCAGGAGGATATGGTATGGGTATTTTTTGTGATAAGAGTGATCTATCAGTACTTTTGTGCTTTGTTTCCTCTCTGCAAGTATTCTCTTCTCACTTAAATCGGTTTCCCAGTATGAGTGTTCATTTTCATATGACTCTGGTTGAATGTTTGATTATTTTGGGCCTGTTCTCACATGTCTAAGATAATTATGTTGATTTGGTACCTCTCCAAATTGGCTTGATGAATGAAACATCAGTTGCGGTTATTTTTAGTATATCTGTAAGTTATTGAGTTATCTCCGGTCCATTTGGAAGGCAAATGTCTGTACCGGCCCATTGGGTTATGCCTAGGAACATATGCTAGTCTTTAATCAAACCCAGAAAAAGGGGGCCGTATTTATTTACTGTCCCACCACAGCAAAAATTGATACAAGGTTAGGGATTTTCGCAGGGAAAATAGGACACACCCTTCCAAAAATGGCTCCAGCAGACGCGGCTTTGGTTGGCTCGGGAACCATTGCAACTACAGCCACGAAAGTGTCAGGCACGAGTCTGACCTGTTCCGTTAATTGCAATGGAACAGTGCTGCCCTAAGGCGCCGTATTCCCTGCAATTGGGCCAGGTAATACAGAAGGGAACCCAGAGATTCCTAATGCGCGTAGCAATATGCAGCCTCATTGAAACCCCATTGGCAAACGCATTCGGTCTTCCACACACACCATCTCCGGCCCATTCGATAGTGTTAGTACTGGTACCTCAGGCTATGCCAGGGAACAGATAGTACACTTTGATCCGTGCTTTTATTTATTTACTGTCACACTACAGCAAAATATGACACCAGGTCGGGGCTTAATGTGGGGAAAATATGAGAAACCCTTCCAAAAATGGCTCCAGCTGACGCAACTTTGATTGCCAAGCGACCGTAGAAGCAAAAACAACCTCCGTCACAAAAGTGTCCACTTAGGGACCTGCTCCTTTAAGAGCAATGGAGCAGTGCTGCCCCGGGGCAACGGATACCCTGCAGCTGGGCCGATTAAAACGACGTCCAAAGGCCTCCAATGTGAGTAGCAGTGCGTATCCTTAGAAAAACCTCATTAGCTAACACATTTCACCGGCGCACTCGGTCCTTGACATACACTCCCTCTCTGGCCCACTTGCAACAGGCCGGAAAAAAGGGGCTCTATTTATCTACTGTCCCCCCACGGCGGAATTTGACACAAGGTTAGGCTTAACGTCGGTAAAATAGGAGACACCCTTCCAGAAATGGCTCCAGCCGACGCGGCTACGGTTTGCTTTGCAACCAAAGCAACCTCCACCACGAAAGCGTCCACCAGGGGACCTGCTCCTTTAAGTGCAATGGAGCAGTGCTGCTCTGGGGAAACCAACCTTCTTCAGCTGAACTGAGTAATAATAGGAGAGCCGGAGGACGAATCCTAAGGCTCCCCAATGCGCTTAGCAGTGCGTAGCCTCAATAAACCTCATTGGCTAACGCACCGGGTATTTGACACACACTCCCTCTCCAGCCCATTCTGCAGGCAAGTGTCAGTACCAACTCCTTGGTCTCTGCCGTGGAACAGACACTACACTTTGATCCCAAGGGAGGCATGTGTAGTGGTGGGGTGTTCATTTCTTGTCCCACTACAGCAAAATATGACACAAGGTCGAGGCGTAACGTGGGAAGAATAGAAAACCATATGTCAAAAAATGGCTCCAGCCTATGCTGCTTTGGTTGCCAAGCGACTGTAGAAGCTAAAACAACCTCTGTCACGAAAGTGTCCGCTGGGGGACCTGTTCCTCGAAATGCAATGGAGCAGTGCTGCCCCGGGGTGCCATATTGCCCGCAGCTGGGCCAAGTAACAATAGGAGAGCCAAGGGCCAGAAAAGGGGGATGCTCGACACCTATCTGCTTGCAGACAAGAACGACATATGACACAAGGTTGAGTTTACTGTTGGATTGGCCTACCTTTGTTCTTCATATTTAGTGCAATAGTTCTTAAATAATGTCTTTTTATTTCTACTTGCACTTTATTCAGAGCAGGAAAATTAGAACAATGATAAAAGGATTACACTGATTTCACGGCATCTCTTTAAAACCATATGGAAACAGCTCTGCACGATCACTCAATGGAAACTTGTACCCCAAAATAATTTTGCCAGTACGCCCATAATTATTAAGGATTAAGTAAAGGAAACGGAGGAAAGTTGATCAATCAATTAGTCACTTCTCTTGTTTACGGGGGCAATGATCACAAAGAACTCAATCGTCAAATTTCCAAATAACAGGTGGTCGCGGAAGAAAGGATATATTTTTTATTAGCATAAACAGACAATTGACACCCCCAGCTGTAATAAAATAATCTAGGTCGATGAGAACAAAAAATATGTTTTCTGTACATATTGGGTTGATATTTTCGAATTCAAACCTACTAACGAGATCGGTCTGCCCTGAATGCGTGATCCCTACAAAACTAATGAGCTAGCTAGCCCGACAGATAGAATGATGAACTGAGAGAAACCTATGTTTCATTAATAAATCATCTGCATATATAAGTGGATAATCATTCAGGGCCCTCACACCAATTATAGTTCACTAACTGGTTAATTTTTGTGGAGCCATCTCTTAACGGTTTATCTTACGATGGTTGTTACTTCCCGAACGTTTGCTAAAAATCCCCTTTCTAATTAGCTGACACTTACACATTAGTAGTGTCTATGAAGCAAAGTCGCGCAGTCGATGATGGCTCAAAGCGCAAATGCAAGTGTTCAAGTCTAGAATTCATGTTGGGTGTATTTCATTCGTTCATCAACTGCATATCATCATCATCAGCAGCAGCAGAAGCAGCAACAACAATAACAACAGAATCAACATCGTCTTTTTAGATTCCTTCAGTGGACGAAAAATTCGCCAGATCTCCCTATCATAAGCAAAAGAGAGCCAATACTCACTGAACTTGTCTTGTTAGTCACACCGTTTCATGTTTTTAGGGCACCGATTCCATGTTGTGCGTCGTGATGTCCAGCAATTGTCTGCGAGTTCTGAGACGTATCCAACCCATTGCCATTTGAATTTGCTAATGGCTGGTATTGATATCTCTGTCTTCTGATTTCTTTTTTTATTCAAGATATGGTGCTGTCATGATCTCTCGATGTTAGGTTGAACATCTTTATCTCCTGTACACGTTTCATGGTTTTAAGTTTTAGGGCCAGTCTCTTGCACAGGGTCCATGATTCAGCTCCATAAATGACACTTGGGAGGATGCATTTTTTGTGTTATCTCCTTTTCAGCACCGACTGGATTTCTTTGTTCATTAAGAGTGAGATTCCTTTACCAAAAGTTTGCCATCCGAGAACGTCAACATGTAAAGAAGGGAAGCCAAGAAAGACGATGTGAGCTAAACTGAAGAAAAAAGTACAAGAGTGAAAAACATAAACCTTTTCAAAATATACATATCTTCTGTGAAAATATATTTTTTGGTGTGTAGAAATAGTCTTTTTTTGTCAACCCATTTCATTTTTGCAGTTATTTATTTTCTTGAGAAAAATAGAAAGATTATATCATTATTTAACTTTTCTCTCTTTTGTCATATGCATTGTCCCTGTTCGTTCCGCTTCTTTCAATTTCATTTTCGACAATTCTAAAATACAACAATATTTCATTTTATTCTTTCAAATTAGTGGATCAAATATAATAACATTATCATGAATTTGAATAAAAATGATCAATAAAAATAACAATTTTTCGAAAACATCATTGTATGAAAGGCAACTAATGTAAACATTAACAAGCGTCGAATATAGAATTGCAGTGAGATGTCAGCCTTTTAGCTCCACCAGTGCATACAAAAAGTTGATAGACTTACGTTGACACTATTGTTGACAGTTCTGGTTGACGGTTTTAAACGGTACTGATTTTTTTTTGCTCCAAATTCAGATACCACTTCAACATTGGAAAAAAAGAAGAAATATTCCACGAGTATCAAACAAGTGCATCAGGAATAATTTCTCAATGTGCTGGAAGACATAAGAGCGTTATCCCTTGCTAGGAAAGTATTTATTCAATAAAAGACATGGATGAAAAGCAATTGGCAGCTAGCAATATTCTATTATATGTAGCAAAGAAAGGGAGCCAATATGAGGGATCTATAACAAACAAGCAAGGTTGTATGCAACCAACCAACATATAAGTAATATAAGAACCAATATATAATATCAATAATTTTCTTTTCTGAAATTGCGTTTCTGACACACATTTCTCGCCGGACATCTGATATTAAGATATTAAGACGATTGAAATATGGATGCAATCCTCTTAAAAATCCTTGATTTGCCAAGCAAAACCAAGATTACACTCGTACATACATATATACATATATATATACATATGTATATATGTGTGTGAGTGTGTGTGCGTGTGTGTGTGTGTGCGTGTGAGAATAGGATTACGTAAAATGTATAAGTAAAAATATGAATATATATATGTGTGTGTGTGTGTGTAGGTATACTTTGTACGTCTGATGTATATATATATATATATATATGTATATATATATATATATATATATATATATATATATATATATATATATAGTGTGTGTGTGTGTGTGTGTGTGTGTCATATGTATGTCCCCATATTCCAATGTGGGAACCTAACTGGTCATGGAAATGAGCTAGATACTTTATAGGAACGGTCTGTGAAAGAGACGAATGGATCCATAGCCTATTGATGAAAAAAAACTAACATTTATTTTATACAGCAAATATTTATTTTTCAATTTAATCTTCTTCCTTGATATTGTTCCTAACCAGATCCATCCAGGAAAACCTTATTCCTTGTCCCAGCTAATAGAACACGTTTCAATATGATAATAAGAAGAATACGATTTAATATCCACATATCTCCTTGGTGGCCGTCATCATGGTGTAAAATTGCCTGTGGAAAACAACACATACAGCTCACTATACATGAGTTAAAATCCTGCACATATTATCTCCTAAGCTTTCGTGCAGAGCGGCTTTTATATTCATGTTTGTGATTGAGGTGATTCCTTTTTTTCCAAATAACATATATCTGCAATGATATGAAAGTAAAAATGTATGTCTTTTCCTCAGCCTGAACAAAAAAACATTATATCGACGCTTATAACTTACCAGGATGGGCGATCTTAAAAGAATACTTAATTTCCACCAAACAGCTATCTATCACGGCATATAATCCATTGGATATAAGTGATAGTTATGCTAGTAGTCGTGAAATAAAGACACGAACGATTTGCCAGAATTTTCAAACAAACTACTTTTTCTTTTATATGGAAGAAACTCCCCTCTGGATAATTCCCTCTTGACTACAATCTCATCATTGTAAGATCCATAGTGAAAATATGCCTTATCCAATGTTAGTTTAACAACCATCAAAGATGGCAAAAGGTTTTATCATTTTTTTCCATAAGGGCCAGTATTTGTTCGTTTGCTTGTGTGTTCTGGCGCTCCAGGCCATAATATTAAGTTTACGGACTAAAACTGTCTTTGTTTTCTATTTTCTAATAGGCTTTTCAACCTTTTGGTACCCAATTCTGGAATATTTTTTAGATGTCTCTTTCACTCTTTTTTTTTAGATGTTCTCCAGTGAGAAATGACAGAGATGTAATAAAATAATTGATTCTGACCATATTAATTCCTCGATTGATGTTTTGTACTACAGTTGTTCAATTATTGACTGCGATGGTAAGTCTTTTAAGTCTTTTTTCCTAACATGTTATTTCTAACATGTTATGTTCCCAATTAGTAATTTTAACATTGATAACTCATTTCAACTATTTTTCTGTAACAGTGTTAATTATGTAGCAGACCTAACTAAATATTTACAAGGGAAGAAAAGGGTCCTACTTACATCGATCTGGTGTATACAAAAAAGTCTTTATTCGTAACATGTTATTTTAAACATGTTATGTTCCCAATTAGCAAATTTTAATATTGCTAACACATCTCAACTTTTATTGGTTAACAGTGTTAATTATGTAGTGGAGGTAACTACATATTTACAAGGGAAGAGAAAAGTCCTGCTTGCAGTGATCTGGTGTATACAATGAAAATGTCTACAGGGAGAAACTGTATTTACCACTTCTGTGTTCTGAAATGAAAATATGCATTCAAAATTAGTATTCGTCAGTTGATCAGAAACAAAGCTATCTCAACTGGATCAAACAAAGGAAATTTGAATTTCTAAAACCTTGCAATCGCAAAATTCATATTCTGCTAATTAGGTAACCACAGCGTGTTTAAGATCACTGGCTTTGAAATACGTTCTGTCGTTCGGATCGAATCGTCACATCTACGTGTTACGAATTTATTATTGACTCGTGAGTGTATTAAAAACGTCAGTTCACCAACATCAAAGAAGAACAAGCGGGCGAAACGTTGCCTTGAAGGGATATCATACACATTTACATTACACAGTAAACATCTCCCTTTCACTCCGTCTTCTCTCTCTTTCTTTCTCTCTGTCTCTTTCTCTGTCTCTGCTTCTTTATCTTTCTCTCCCCTCTCTCTCACCTCTTTCCCTCTCTTTCTCTCCCCCTCTCCCCCTCTCTCTATGTCTCTCTGTCTCTGTCTGTCTGCCAGTCTGTCACTTTTTGTCAATATTCAGATTGTGAAACCATGTGTATTTAGGCTTCATGCTTCTCATTCCAATATTGTCCGGAGATGAAATGATCAACAGAGTGTGTTGTGATAAATGAACATCAGTTTGGTGAAGAAGAGACGATTATTAATGAGAATTCTCATCCTACTTACGTTAATGCCCGGATAATAGTCGACCTGGACTGTTGTGATATAAAGCAGTAGTAAGATGAAAAAAATGGACAATCTTTTCCAGGATAGAAATTGCTGCAAGCAAATCGAACAACACAGTGAGCAAATTAAAACCTGCATAAGATCGCATCGATGAACAAAGATAATCAAATAATTACAATCACTGCTTAATGACTGCAAATGTTCATTATTTGAGTTGAATTAGTTGATTTTTTCTTCTCATTCCCCTTATCAAATAACATATTTTCCTGCTGAAAAAGGAAACGAAATAATAAATGTAATTGCAAGTCCCCGCCACATAAAATTAACTCTATTCCTAATCCTAACCTCAAACTAACAAATCTTTCCTGATCTCAAGACTGATTGTTTAAAAGGAAAGTTCCCAGATTACTTTTCATGTAGGTTTTTGTTGAATAAAGCGATCAGATTTTTGTCAGCGTCGCTTGAAAAATCTTTCAAAAAGTTTGAAAAGTTTAAAAACACAAACAAATTTAACAATATACTGCATGGTATTCTAGGGATTTTTCGATACACCCAACAAGACCAAAGTTTTCTTTACCAGAGGGAACATATGTGTTGAGTTCAATTTTTTTTAATTAGGTTGCTGTGATTTAAATATACTTGGAAAAAGATGTAGTTGGAAAGAATCAATGCAATTAAAAACTATAATTAATATTAGTATATCTGTGAACTGACTAGCTATCTATACCGAATCATTAAACTATTCATTGAAATTTTCATGCATCGAAAATATGAAGTTGTCAAAAGTCGGATTGACTATTGATCACAGTCAATTTACATAATGTAACAAACGTATATGTATGTAGATGAGAATAAAAATTGGATGGTGATGAGAAAAAAGTCAATGGACAGTTGTTACAACAGATTTTTTTTATTATTCCATGGACATGTTTTGTTGCATTCCGACAGTAGCAAGCCATCTTTTTCAAAAGAAAATATTTGCAGCAGTTCGCAGAAAGAATGGTTATTTACATGTTTTGAAGCCGAAGAAAGGATTAGGAATATTTCTGTTGGCAGTGAAATGCTCAACACCACCTCTCCATTCTATGAATATTTTATCCCTTCATCACCTTCCTTATCTGAGACAGGCTAACAAGAAGGGAACACTCGACCCCTGACCATGCCTCAAAAAGGCTTAGTTCATTTGAGCCAAAAGTTAATCTCATCTACACGGAAACAAACACCATCCTTCTAAGTCCTACTAAACGACCAAATAAGACAGAAACAATGTAATTTTTCTCTTCAACATCAAATCAAGTAAACAGCATTTTCTTTCCATGACTGCTGCAAATATTCTCTCGAAAAAATATGCTGACCCCTGCCGAAACGCATCAAAATATGGACACCAAATACTAAAGATATTTTGATATTTAAGACTTATTTCTAGAGTTTTTTTTTCTTATTTCATTCTACCAACATTCTATCGGATCACTTCTCTTCCACAATAAAAACAAATGTGTGTGTATGTGTGTGTGTGTGTGTGTGTGAGCGCGTGTGCGTATATATGCGTATAAATAATCAGATCAGCATAGCTCAACAGATTGCCCGATGAACGAGCCAAATGGGCTACAGAATCTACTTTCCTTGGTCGTGGTTGCATGTGATCATGTGTACCCTCGGGCACCCTGACTCATATTTTTGGTACAATTTTTAAAATGTGCATGGGTACACCATTATACACCATCTAATAATTTTTTTTCGAAAGTTCATTCGGGGATGATTATTGTTAGTTTCGGCAAACATTGCCTAAATCCTGTTTTATCATCAAGATATTTTTAATGAAAAGTTTTTTTTCGCTTGATACATTTTCTGATATTCTTCAGATAAATAATCCTTGTACATACATGGACTACAATGATCCATTTACGTGACTTAAAGACATTATATCTGTATTTTTACTTGTAATAATGTGTATGACTGCATACCTAACCTTATGGAGATTATCTGTATAAATATATTTCACACAGTCATGTAAGAGTATTGTATGTATGAACAGCCACAAAACACATAATTTTATTTATATGTTGCCATATAACATTTAGTCGGAACTAAATATATTTGTACATGATATTTACCATTTATGTTACCCTAATATCAACGTAGGGTACAGAGTAAGCATTGAAAATGTATATTTATTCCAATCGGAGAGAAGCCAGTATTTACTCACCGAACCTATTTGCCATCGGGGTCAGCATCATTAGTAGTTTAATCAAACGAATTTGCCTCAGAGATCGTTGGATTGAGCTGAAATCTGGTAATGTACACGTTTTTATTGAGGCGTTACTTCAAAGCATAAGAAATACCCTTACGCTGGCTACGGTTTCATTCAATCTTGCTAAGAAAAATAATCATTCGCCTTCCCAAATGAAGACACTCAAAGACTGCTCTAAGTACGGTTAAATATTTGAATAAATATTGATTTTTAAGAATAAATTCCCTTCAAAATTAATCAGAGAAATTAAGATTATGCAAATCAGTTGACTGCTTCTGTGATACAGTAGTTTCTACCTTATAATGTAGATAATGTTGAATTTAGTTTTTTGTGTTGCAAATAAACCTTATTTTCAGATAGGGTTATCACTGTTATACCGATCGTGAGAGCTGCAATACTACCCCAGCAAGATGATGCCACTGACTTATTTTAATTTAGTTTAAGCTAATTTTGGTGTGTCTCTTATTTTTTTTTTTTTTTAGAGCGTCTTATATAATGTTGGTCTTTCTCCTCTCTACATGCCAAGATGATATGATTTGGCGTGTCTACTGTCTAAAAGTGCGTCTTATATGCTGTAAGTCACTGTATGTTGATAAACGACCCCTACACAGTCAAACCTCTCATCCATTATCGAATCGCCTATTACATATGCCCAAAACTAAACTGATTCTACTGAGGGGAAATATGCTTCCTCATGTCAAATGTTGAACGAAGGCATATGTATTCTAGCCTTGAAGTCCGACTAGAAAGGCCGATAATGCAGTTGGTTCTTTGCCAAAAGGAGAAGCACCCAATAGGCAGAGACGTCAATCAAAGATTAGGCGAAACGCAACCCCTGTGGCACCCGATCTGTAGAACAGAGATTTAAAGCTGGTTAGGAGAATTTAACAGCGTTTTCCCGATGGTTCTACAACGTCAGAAAGTCGAAACCGTGTGATGTATCGAGTGTAGGCTACGGTAACGTTTGGAACACGTCTCTCCTAGAGACAATTTGTGTTTTATATTATCCGGGTCATGCAGCTGACCCCGGCTGGACGACACAAGATAGTCAATTTTTAAAGATGTACAGGCCAAAGCAACTGGCACTGAACGTTGCTTATCCAACAGAAGCCGAATAACATCAAATGGAAATATCTCTTATGGCCTTACAGGGGATGGATTGCTTGACACAGCACATTTCAATAAATAAGCATATGGTTGAACACACATACGTATACACACACACGCACACACACACACACACATATATATATTAGTATGTGTCTGTGTTTGTGTGTGTGTAATATATATATATATAGAGAGAGAGAGAGAGAGAGACAGAGAGACAGAGAGAGAAAGAGAGACAGAGATAATATTTGGCAGGGGATCTGCATCATTAGCAAATTTCAAACGAAGTTGCCGTATAGACTGTCAGATTATGCTGAAGTTAGTTCAGGAGAATTTTTGACAGAGGCCGAAATTTGTTCACGTCAAACTATAAAAAGTTCCCTCACACTGGGTACAATTCAACATGTGTGTGTGTGTGTGTGTGTGTGTGTGTGTGTGTATGTGTGCAGGTGAATATTCGTGTGTGTCCTCTTTTCATCACTCCAAGAACAGGGCTACAGTTGAACAGCCGATGATTGCAAAAACTAGAAATTACATTTCAGCCATAAATCGAAATACAACCACATTGCAAGCTGTACAAGCCAAAATATTTATTAAAAAGTAGTTTTGGGAAACGTGTTGAAGTCCTTATGATTTTCAACCAAATGACTTGCATAGCACATAGTCTTGGATACATACATTTCGACTTATAAGATCACATTTTAAGCAGTAAAAAAATTGGAAAGTTTACATGGCTAAATTGAGCATTGTACAGAGGAAGATTCAGATCAGATTCCAGCTCATAACTATATGTCCGACCGTATTAACCCGTTGCTTCGTACTATCTTCATGTGTATCGGTGTGCAGTCATTTATTTCATATAATTCAGTTTCCGGTAAGAGGGCACTGTGAGGCTTCAACCCAATGATCAATTATTAAGATCTTCATGACTAAATATTTCCCAATGATATATATATATATGTACATACACACACACGTGCATATATATATATATATATATATATATATATATATATATATATATATATATATATATATATACACACGCACACATCGATTCTGTTTGATCGTATATCCAATACATGTATGTGTGTGTGTGTGAGAGTGTGTGTGTGTGTGTGTTTATATATGTTTATGTGGGTTATAATATTTGAAACTTAAATAACATTATTACACAGAAAATGAGTCATTTGATTTGGCCAGTGTCAATAGAAAAATCAATCAAAGAAAGAGGGGTTGCTGCTAAAATAGAATCTGCAACTGATGTGGTAGATGCTTCAAATTTGCGCGTCTTTTCCAATTGTGCTAAAGAGACTGGTGGAAAGGCGATAGCCAAAAAAACCGCTTTATCTCCATCCTATCATCTTGTCCATTCACCGTCCATGTCTACACTCTTGTTTCTCAACGCAGACCATGTCATTACTAGGATATGATGTATAATCCAACAGAACACCCATCATCGATTCTTGTAGCCAAATTTTATTTAATGGTTCATTCAGCTTACCATCATCATTACCTGCGAAATACACAAGTAGAAATAATGCTCAGCATCTAAACATCAACTCACAAGACGGCACAATATAATGAAAAAATAACAGGGGTCAGTGATATAGAATCTATGATAAAAATCAAATCGCAATGGGCTGTTCATATTGCAAGATTGTTGGACAAGTGTTGAAAATCAAGAAGCTCAAAATGGATTTCCAGAGATCATATGCGAAACTTTTACTGACTAAACATAAGATAACATAGCAGACAGCACGAACTAAATGAAATATGGGCTGCGCAACACTAATGATAGAAAGGTAAGGCGAATCTTGGGGGAGAATTGCGTCGAACTGCGGTCACTAAAAAGTTGAAAATGATGAACAAACAAAATATGAAAGAATATTGTGTGGATGTCTCGTGGTGGACGGACTGAATTCGCACGTCTTATATGGGTTAAACCAAATGAGCCAGAAGCTCTAAGGACTTCATGAATATGATAAAGGATTTTACAGAAGATTTGCTTTGGCAAAGAAAGACCAGCCTTGTTGGTTCGGGACTTGAATTGTCTAAGAAGAACAAATAGTATACCACCAGTGAATCATGTCAATTAATTAGGGACAAAT
>OY735225.1:41481282-41533782 GCA_963457665.1 Thysanoteuthis rhombus | reverse complement strand
ATATATATATATATATATAAATATATAATGTGTTTTAGCGGTTTCTTCTTCTATGGACATATATATGTATGTGTATATATATATATATATATATATATATATATATATATATATATATAACAATATATATATATATATATTGTTTGAGGGGTCCTTTATATATATATATATATATATATATATATATATATATATATATATATATATATATATATATATATGTATATATATATATATATATATATATATATATATATGTATATATATATATATATATATATATATATATATATATATACGTATATATATATATATATATATATATATATATATACATATATATATATATATATATATATATGTGTACATATCTATTTATATATATATTGTTTGGGCAGTTGCTTTTTCAATGTTCAATAAGTTTTGGATTGAATGTAAAACGGTAGTTTTTTTGTTATTGATTTGCTCTGAGCCACTGTAAATCTATTTGCCCCTTTTTCTTTCTTTCTCTGTCTCTCCCTTTTTCTCTCTCTCTCTTTCTTTCTCTCTCTCTCTCTCTCTCTCTCTCTCTCTCTCTATATATATATATATATATATATATATATATATATATATATATCTTCTAGAAATGTTTACTTATTTCAACACTGAAAATATCAACAAATCTTTCATCGAATTTCTCTCTTATTCCAATCAGTTACTTCTCAAAATCCTCTAATGAAATCTAATTAGTTTATCTAATGGTTCTTATATTTCACACAGTATTTGATATTGTGGTATTGCATGTGAATTTTTATTTTTTTTTGATTGGATTATCAGTTGTTAACCACGTAACAATTTGGGGGATTTCAAACAAAAACGTAATTTTAAACACGCCCCTTTTAGTTTTGATTTTAATATGTATCTTTGTTCTAACAACTCAAGGGTCATGTCTTACGACACGTGTTTTATTTTCTGTATCGGCTATTTTCCTACGGTAATGTATATCGATGTTATTTCAATACAGCATTTAAATTTTCGATTAAAAGGACTCACTAGGTATGAATAACTGTCTGTAAACTGTAAAATTTTGGACAAAATTTGGTCAGGTCTTTTCACTGTAAAATATTTGAAGCCATTTAAATTGAGAACTATGCAACGTACTCATGAAAAAATTATGCTGGGCCTCACATGAAAAGATCACAAGACGGCACAGTACATCTGGGAAGAGACAACATTCAGGGACATCATGGAATCCATTAAAAGTTCAAATGGCAGTGGGCTGGCCATGTTACACAAATATCGGACAGACAACCGATTGACATTGCGACTCATGACATGGATCCCCTGAGATCACATGCAGAACAGAGGCCGGCAGAATATTCGATTGAGAGATGAGCTAGACAAATTCAGAAAGTACTGGCTCCACAACGCCCATGAGAGAGAAATGTGATGATTCCTGGGGGGAGTCTACGTCCAATGATGGACGCTAAAAGAATGATGATGATGATGATGATGATGATGATGATGATGATGATGATGATGGAGAAGCATTGGCTTATATACATTGATAAGTTTTGACATCTTGTCGATGAAAACTACTTCTGACTTCAAAGAACACTTTTTTTTCTATTCTGCCACGGACTTATCGAGGAACCAATGATTGTATACATGTATGTGTATGCATGTGTATACACAGGCATGACTGGGTACGCATACTGAGCAAGCTAGATAGATTAGACGGATTCGATGTCTGTATAGTATAGAATTGAGTTGTAAATCCCGATTGGAGTCTTGGCATCCAAAGAAAAATTATTTCTTTTGTTCAATTTTACATCGTTTACGAAAGTAATACTATTTGAAAAACTGACTCCTCTGAATCTTGATAATAGCGTCTTTGAAGACAGGAAACGACAAATGTTCCACTTCACGATATAAAAAAAGCAAACTAATGAAAAGACAATTTTTCAACCGTCAATTCCAATCCCCATTTTTTCAAAAAATTACTCGGCAAAGCAATGACAGCGGCGGAGATAATGGCCCCATTTTTCAAATCATTGAGAAGAGAAATGAGCCGGAATCCTCACCGCCTTTTGTTTGATAATATCTTGAACCCGGCGAGGGAAGCTTTTTATTGCCAACTTATAAGAGTTAACACCTGGCTGTTGATCCTTTGATGTCTACAGTCATTGTCGTGATACAGTGTCGATAGCGTTGCTAGACTTCAGGAAAAATATTTACGTATATCAACATGCGCGTAACTATTTCTTTGTTGAGATATGAATTCCAAGTTATCTTCTAGTTAATACCCCAGGCCTGACCTGAGGCTGTGCGAACAGTGCAGCTGCCCAGAGCCCAATTATCACTATATTATATTGAAATGTTATTTTGCACACACACGCACAAACACACACACACACACACACACACACACACACACACACACACACACACACACACACACACACACACACACACACACACAGAGAAGCGGGTCTAAAGAAGTATCAATGTACAATTCATTACGTTTAAACCCTATATAAAATATCGAACTACGTATAGTATGATACAGCCCTGGGAATAAATGGAGGGAAGGTGGTATTTGTTCAACACCACAGTGGAGCCATTTTATGAAACTTTTTTTCTCTTTGTATTCCCAAAACAATTACTTGGTAAACAACTGATGATCCCAACGAGAGATATTCACTCATGTTACCATAATAACAATTTTTGCGTTAAACATAAAGCAACGAAGAGAAAAAATTGTAAATATAACTAATGTGCATATATATATATACATAATTGATATGTATATATGTATAATATCAATGTTAATATATATATATATATATATATGTATATATATATATATATATATATATATATATATATATATATAATTATGTATGCACACGTAAAATATATATATATATATATATATATATATATATATATATATATATATATATATATATGATTATCACAAAACATTATACTGAAACTCTTAATTGAAATGATCTCCCGCCATCACACAGTTGATATATTACTTATGATTGATAGGTCGTCTGCTACAATGTATTCTTGCTCTTACCATTGAGCACGCTTCCAGAAATACAAAGTCCCAAATAACTGTTTCAATTCCAAGTTCTTTTTTTTTTTTTTGGTTCACTCAATGGTCTATATCTGCTCTAAACGTTTCTTCCAACATGATATTTATGTGTTTAAAAATAGATATAAGATCAGACCGAATAATAATAAATTATGTTATCCTATATAGATACTCTCATTTGAAATGATTTCCTGTCGTTGCATGATCAATATATCACTTAGCCTAGAAAATGTAAATAAAATGAACAATATGGGAAGATGGAACAGCGATAGGAATCAATCTTTAATTGTTTATTTTATTTGCGTATGATTAAAATATCTTGTCTAAATTTGTGATACGATTTATTATATCACATAGAGACGAATAGTCGATCTATTATTGAATTTTTTGTGAAATCAAAGACCATAATTACATGTATGTTTAATTCTCCTTAGGATCTGTTGAAAAAATAACTCAATATGAATTCACCAAGAAATCTTATACACAAGGTTCAATTCGACCTTGATTGTACAATCCCCTCACTTTCTCTAGACTGACCAATTCTTCAATGGACACACAAACATGTAGAAGAGTAGTTACCAACATATACTTAGGTACACACATATGATATGTCAATTTTGTCTGTAATCCTTGACAATTCATTTCTTCTTGATTTTAGAACACAAAGTAAGGGATGATTGCTGAAATCTCTTTGAGAAATTTCAGAATAAATTCACCAAGTAAAAATAGTTTCTCATTGTTCCTGAAGGAGCCAGGAATATTTTAGAGTTGGATACTAAAGTTCAGCAAAACAAGGCCATATTCAACAAACTCGCCTGAAATAAACACAAAATAATCAAAGATCAATACACCAAACTAGAGAAAGGAAACAACTAAAATGGCGTGAGACAACAAATATCGATGAAATCTTTTAAAAGAAGGGGAAATCAAGCAAAGAGTCACTCTATGATGGCAAATTTTCGGTAGAATATGCTCAACCTTTGAGAACAAGAAAATCCTATTAGTCCTTAAAAGAAAAATATAAAACCAATACATCCTGGATAGTCACTCAATAGTCAACAACCGAACTATAGCATGGAACCTAACGAATAGATAGACTGACCTACAAACTGAAAACCATACAACATGTCATGCTTCAACTGACATGGAGTGACCGAAAGACAACACAATATATTGGGGAAAACCAGAATTCTGAGACACCATAGAATCCATTTGAAAGCTACTAATGGCGATGGGCTGATCGTGTTGCAAAAATGGTAGACAAACTGCAGGACATCACGATTCACAACATTGATCCCGGAAGATCACAAGCAAAGGCCAGCAGAATACAAGATGGAAATACCACTTAGAAAAAGTTAAGAAAGTATGGACTCTATAACATCTATGATAGACAGGTCAAGAAAGTTTATGTCCAACGTCGGACAATAAAAGAGAGATGATGTTGATGATGACAACGATGATGATTATGATCATGATCATGATCATGAAGATTACAAAAAATAGTGGTTGATTCGTGGTAAATCAGTGACTTGCAAAAATATACAAAACTTCCAAACATACATATGCATATATTTTCTAACTGTGTAATTTTCCCAAGAATGAATTAAATTTCAAATGTGATTTTAATGTTTTCTGTCACCGCTGTCAATATAGCTAAGTTTTTAAGAATAACTAATGTTCAAATCAACTTGAGCCTGAAATACTCCGAAAACATGATGTATGAATAAATGATTCATTCGAGAATCACAAATTCTGACCTAAAAAGCTTGGATATTTAGAAAAAAAAGACCTATCAGATGTTGTAAAAAAAGGCGAGTAAAATATCGTTTTTTCTAAATTACAATGTTTCAGGAGCAATTATTCAAATGACATTTTTTCAAACCCATAGAAAAAAATGCCTGCAGATGTTTCTTTCTTGTAAAACCAAAAGGTGTAGAAAATTATTTGAAAGCCGTGTAAATATATCTTATTGAGATTTCCTGAAAGTTAACGAGTCTTTTAATAATACTAAAGTACCTTTAAATTGGGAACTATTCACATAACTTTGGAGTATTATTGACCCAACCTGGTAGTACATTGGTGTAGGCCTAACCAATGCTACACCAAAAATCCAGGAATCTCAGAAACTGAGGAAACCTTCAGAAGCTGATGCAGTCAAGTGTGTGATGCCAAATATCCAAAAAATCCTTATTTCATAGTAACAAGATGGAGGATTTATCATCAGCCATTAAATTTCCACTGCTAGAAAAAGGCCTGTCTTATCTCCTCTCATGTCATGGCGACGGTTATTGCCATAACTTATGCCATGTTTTATCTTTTCATCTTTTTATCTTTTTATATCATGCCTCAATCATGTATTTGATCTTTTTGTATCGTGTTCACTACCCAAGGTGCACTGATCTGGTAGTCTTTTATTTCATCTGCCGTCGTCCCTTCTTGCTAAGCATCTAGCCGATTTTTATTTTTATTTCTTGATTGATAATGCAACGTTACTCTATTTATTCCCCCCTCTGATCCATCTTAACACTTTTCGATCCCCTTAATCTATTCCTAACATTACCTTTTCCATTTGTCCTTGCATTTCTAAGTTGGTTCTCTGTTCTTTTTTTTTTATTTGAGTGTTTGAATCAGTGAGTTAGTGTTATGTACCCATTTTATACTTCAAGCTTCAGGCAGATTATAAGGGAGTTCTTAAATATGTTTTTTGCTCAGACCGAATGATTTTTAGTCCATCGTTTTGCGTCCTTTGATTCCTCTATCATGGTCTTTCTTCTTCTTTCTTATCCGTCCAAGGTGTAAGTATTTATCAAAACTCGTTTTGCTCTATTTGTCTTCGAACCTACTTTTGTTTATTTTCCCCATTTAGATCACTGAACATATTTTGTAACTCTCTAAATGCTTCTGAAGTCATAATAACTCCATCAGCGCATCTTACATGGTGTAAATATTCCCCAAATATGTTTATTCACGTCCCTTCCCCATCGATTCACCGGACAACATTTTTGAGGCCCACTGTGAATAGTTTAATTGATATTGTATCCCTTTAACTTATTTCTTTTTGTTATGTTTATTTTACTTGACAAAGCATTTGTCTTGACAGAAGACTTTACAAACTTGGATGAAATGCAACGAAAGGGAAGCAGACATGAAATATATATAATAAAGTTTGTGTCCTTGCATTTATCAATCTACTTCCAGCGTGAGTAAATCGTCATCAAATTTCTCATCAATTTTTGAAAAGTGTAAACATCAGGCTGAACATATCTCATCTTCAGTTTATAGCTCAGTTTTGATAACTATGTGGGTATGTATATATCGTGCATTCAGACTACACCAAAAGAGTACTAAAAATGTAAATATAGCGAGCTTTTGGCAGAGCAAGTTCAACCTTCAAAAACAAGTAGATCCCAATAATTCTAAAAAGAACCGTATACAACTAATGCATCCTTCCACTCATGGAATCGAAATATGGAACCTAACCAAGAACATAGACCAGCAACCTGAGAAGTAACGCTCACATGAGATGATAACGCTCAACCTCACATGAGGGGATAACAAGACAGCACAGTATATCAGGAAGAGAACAGGAGTCTGAGACATTATAGAATTTATTAGAAAACATTAATTGCAATGGACAGGTCGTCTTGGAAGAATGACAGATAACTGATGGGCATCATAACTCACAAGATGGATCCCCAGGGATCACATAAGAAACCGAGTTGAACGATAGTCAAGATGGAGAGATGATCAAGGCAAATTTAGGAAATACTTGCTCAGCGATTTCCACGATACGGAAGTGTGGCGGATCATAGAGGAAGTCCATGGTCATCAACGGACATTAAAAGACCAATGATGACGAAGCGTACCATCAATATGTTTATCTCTCCAAAAGAAGTATATGCTAAATTGTTACTGTATCTATCAGAAATCCTGTTTGGCTTTTAAAAATCTTGACTTTCCTAATGATCACTATCCACTAGAAGTCAACAGCAGTGATATTCATCCAACACCTTTTTTCAAATTTTCGATTTTTAATTGCTTATCCTTAAGATGACATACTTTCAAAACATGCTGGCAAGGGAATGCTTTATATTGAGTAACAATATAAACCTGTTTGATTTCACATTCCTATACAGAAATCAATGAAGACACTAGAAGTTAACTCACATTTCATAGCGAAGCTGGGAAGATTTAAAAATCATTTTGAAGCCAAACGGGGGAACAAAGAAAATTTATGTTCAAGAGACAAAATGAAATATGGAATATGAGAAAAATTTCTGTCTGAGTTTCTGAGATGAGGAATTGCTATTATTCGCTGATTAATTTTAACTGTGGCCCTCAGCTCGGTTGTTTCTTGGTTTTAACCGCCGTTCTATTTCAACTCCTTACGGTGCCCGTCGTACTCCGTAACGTTACCAGAATTTCTCTTTGAAACCTCTAGTCAATACATAGAGATATATATTCACACGTTTGTTGTTATTGATCAGTTTTATGACATTGCAATCGATGGACAAATGTTTAACGACTGTAATCATCAAAGATGACAGATGGTTCCAAATCTTCACTTTTGTCTATGTAGGTTTGTTTTTTTTTTTCATGTGCTCCTTACCGAATGGATTCTTATACAGACTTGGAAATTGGTTTTAGTACGCAACTAAAACCCTTCTAAAAATATATTTTGTTTTTACCTTTTTTCTGAAAGAAAAAAGAGATTTTTGACTTTTGGGGGGCTTCATTCTGATGAGTTGATTTGTTTGTATGTTCCAGTGATCTTTATCAAAGCGATTTGTCTCCAAACTTAGCATTAGCATTTATACTATGATACACTCTTTTCAAAAGTATTTGTTTGAATTTCAGATAAAAGGTTTTTGACTTTTTCCAATGTGTAGGGGGTCTTACTTCTAGTTGGTCCTCAATTTGTTTGTATGTTCACACGCTTTTGGCCATATGATCTATCTTCAGACCTAAAACATGCCATCACTACTCCAGTAGATCCTTTGTAAGATTTTTTCTTGGTTTATGGGGAAAACTCATTTAGGAGACTTGTTCTAAAGGGTATATGAATAATCCAAATCCTAGCTGTCTGCATAAGATTTTTTCAAAACTCAGTTTTCGATTTATTTTTAAAAACGCCAGTGATGTCATGAATAGAATTCCTTCCGACCATATTTATTCTCCGATGATATATTTTCACGTGTTTTCGAATTTCGATGCAAAAATCGTTCAATTATCGACTGAAATGGCGATTTTTCGTCTGTTCTCATCCTATCTTTATGCACAATTAAAGTGTCGTGAAAAAGGGGAGAAGGAAGCAACGTGATCAAATTTCAGAGCCAACAGCTATCATGTCAATATAGAATGCTCTGGATCTGTGTTTGTTACTTAATTTGTTTTAATTATTTTAAAATTGAAAATGGCTAAGACTGCAAAATTTGCCATTTCTGATCCTCATTCGAAATATTATTTGCAAATTATACCCGTAGCGCAAGAATGAAAATCACTCGACTCAAAGAAGGACAACATGCTTTTCCTCCTTCTGCTTCTTCCTCATGAACGGTAGACGCAACGTTGAACTCTTATTTCTTGTTCTGATATTTTTAATCCACATATACTGATGTCTAAAAACAGACATCCTTCGAGAAAAATGCCCTCATGTATCATTAAGCTGGTTCTTCAAGTTTTATTTTAGATTTTGATTTTTCCCAGGTATACATATAAATATATAAAAAAATATGACAGAGATTTATAGGGGATGGTTCAATTCGTGGTGCGCGTGCAAGCTTCCGTGAACACATGCGGAGGAAGAGACGCGTGTACATTTGGCATGATGCTGCGGAAGTTTGAATCACGATTCAGGTTCAAGCAGTACAGTGGCATAAATAAGCAGATATTGTGTTCAAAAGAATTTTCAAATTAAGCACTCACACATGTTTAGAACAAGTCACAAATGTACACACACTCATGCCCCCCGCACGCACACAAACACACAGATACACACATAAAAACACGTGTGTTGAAATATGTAAACCTTTCTAGAATATATATATATATATATATATATATATATATATATATATATATATATATATATAGAGAGAGAGAGAGAGAGAGAGAGAGAGCTGCAGAGAGAGAGAGATAGAGATAGACAGATAGATAGATAGATAGAAAGATAGATAGATAGATATAAATAAGTGTAAGCGATAAGAGAAAAGTAAGGAATAGCCTAACTGGTCGGAAATAAGTCCTTTTTGATTGAATTGGATACTTGGTAAAACTATTAGTATCCACGGTCGTATTTTTCAACGTACAAAAATTGGAAAGTATAGCCATTATTTGCTTGTTTATTCCTGAGTTTTCTGAGTCGTCTGATCTTATTCATTGTGATGGATTTGAATGAGTGTAAGGATTTTTTCGAAATTCATGAAGTATTATGGTTATAATCTTTATCCAGAGTGCTTTCAACCATTGGCTCATCAAGGTTGGTTTCAACAGGACTACGTTTATCGCATTTTTCGATTTTAAAGGTTTAAATTATGTCTTGTATTAGTTACATCATTTTAATTTGTATTAATTTGTTATGTTATTTTCTGTGTCATATAGTAATTATAGGTATGTAATTATTCTATTGGCATTCCTGAAAACTCATTAGAAACGAGAGAAAAGAAAAAAAGGAAAAACACTAGAAAGTGAATAGATGAATGATGAATGACGTCTGTACTTATGAATGATACTTGTTTGAAAGAAAGAATGCTCTCTGAATAAACCTTATGTGTGTGTGTGCATATATATATATATATATATATATATATATATATATGTGTGTGTATATATATATATATTTATATATATATATATATATATATATATATATATATATATATATATATAAATATATATATGTCTGTGTACGTGTGAGTGTTTTCGTATATGTGTATGTGTCTGCGTGCATCTTTTCCTTTGAGCACCTGGTTACATAAAATGATTAAACTAATAAAATTAAGGATATTTAGCAAGTAATTTATCAAACATTAGATACTCGTTGTGTGTTTGTGTGTGCATGTGTGTGTGTGCATGTGTGTGTATATGTGTGAGGCGCCAGTTCGCATTTGTATGTGTGTATGTTTGCCACTAAGGTCAACCAGAGTGTGTATGTTTGGGTGAGCACGTGTTTGTACATAGAATACGCTAATTCATCTACATATAGGCGTCAGTATAACTATCTACCCTGGAGAGTAAAGGAATTTTTTTTCTTCCTCGTTATGCATTGAAATAACAAAAATAAAAAGTAGTTCCTTATCTACTTAAACGACCGTGACACTATTTCAACAAAACCAATGAGTCGAGAAGGCAAATCTGAACCACATGTTTTACCGACCAGTTTATGGTGTTCTTCTGCACATACAAACCTTACACACCAAACAACTTTCGAAACTGCTATCAGTTCCCTGGGATGAAAACAGAAACAGGGTCTATTTTTGTCACAATGCCGATGTAATATTCGCTATGTAGGGTCGAAAAAAAATATTCATAGATAGCGATTATTTGTCTCGTCCTCAAACAAGAAACTATCACGTAAAACTCTCAACATCAGCATCATCATTATCATCATCCTTTGAGCGTCCGTCGTTGGACACAGACCTCCCTCAAGATTCGCTGAAACCCTCTCTCTATGAGCCAATAATTTTCGAACAAATCTACCTCGTCAAAAATCTTATATTTTGCCGGACACAGGTCGGCATATAATCTTTAGGGATCCAGAATGTGAGATGTGAAGTATCAATACATTTTATGAAGCATTTCATAATACTAATGAACCCAATTTTTTTGTTATATACTGTGCTGCCTTGTGATCCCTCCTTGTGTTGTTGAACATTAATCTCTCCTGTTGCATAGTTTTCAATATGGTTAGGTTCATAGCCGAGTATCAGGAGAATGCACTTGTTAACTCTTCTTTCTAGAATTATTTCAGTTTCTTCCTTTACCGGAAGCTTTCCAGCCTAAAGTGATTTTCCAATTTTTTTTCTTCTTTTAAGGTGATTTAAGAGCTGATAGAAATATTCATATATTTCAATTATTTGTCGCGTTTTCAAGTTAGAAACTGACATATAGCCAGTTTATTTTTCTTGTTTTGAAGATATTCAGAGAGAAGTTCAATGCTCAATATAAGTCCAGAAAAAAAATTGCCCCTCACTTTGTGTCCAGTGGCTTTAATACTTGTTTTCCTGAAAATATTTGACTTTATCTTAGTGATATTTCCTCGATGAAAAGTAAAACAGTAACTTATTCATTGATTACTCCTTTCTACCAAATCAATTTCAATATGACATGCTATTTGTGAATAAACAGGCTTGTTTGTGGATGATGATCAAGAATAATCTTAAGCAGCATTGAGCGATTTCAAGCAATACAAAGTGTGGATTTGGTGGATTGTTCGACCTCAGACTGGGGTTTTTTGAGCTCACTTTGCAGATATGCCCGTGGGAAAAGCATGAGTGTTAATTTACCAACAGCTTCCCTCATTTTCGTATATCTTGAGAAAATACATGTCTAGTTAAATTTGAATAGAGAATTTTTTTTTTTTTTTTCAAATTGTCTTCCTTTTTTCCGTACGAGTGAAAGTAAACAGGTATATTTAGAGTGATATAGTTGTATCATCATACGTTTTGCGTTCGGCTGAACAACTAGCCATGTTCAAAGTCCCTAACCATTCCACTATTCTCAATTCGGCTTAGCCTTTAGTGTGTTACGTGATGTAATGTGTGCATTAGACTTCATGGGTCCCCGCACAGATTGTGCCGAGACAAAAATAAACCAAAAAAATTCCTTGTCCGTCGTATTTAATTATATATATATATATATATATATATATATATATATATATATATATATATATATATATATATATATATATATATATTGAATGTGAGATTTCTATCTACAACAATTGTAAAACCTTCATTCAACTTTATTAGTTCTTCATATAGATAGAGTAATATAGAGTCGGCTTGCTCATTATTTATACTCTGTTAGAGAATACTTTAACTCAAAGTCGAAACGTTACAATTGGGGGTAAATTGTAATCTACCTACGGATACCTAATATGACAGAAACTGTTGCCTAATTTAAGGTGCAAGTACTCATATGACATTGGAAATTTGATCGGCATATTATATCTACTCAAAAAAATATTGAGCACTATCAGGATGAAGATAAATATATATGACGTTTTTTCCTCGAGATGATGAGTAAATTCATCGTTTCAGTTCAGAGGAAAAACACATAGATGGATAGAATAGAATTATTGTCTAAGTGTTTGTGTTCGAGCAATTCATGCTTCATGGCATTTTCAAAATTAGGAGAAAACATACATTGTATTGATTTTTGCTTTATCTTTCATACGCAAATAATTTAAAATTTGATGTATATGTTTGTTTGTGTGTGTGTGTGTGTGTGTGTTTTCGTGCACTTGCATGCAATTGTGTGTACAGTATATTCTAACGGTGATTTACACTTTAATCGATCAGTTGATCACCCGTCACTATCTTTCACTCTCAAAGTGAACTAACTCGTCCACTGCATTCTTATGAGAAATAAGTATAATTTCCAGCGGTAAAAAAATGAAAAGTCTACTTACACGCACACACATATATCTTTATATTTATGTGGTTGTGCTTCCGTGCAAATTCCCAGCATGTTCTGATAATAATAATAATAATAATAATAATAATAATAATAATAATAATAATAATAATAATAATAATAATAATAATAATGATGATGATGATGATGATCAAAACAAAAGCATCAGGACAAAACTACATAAAAACTAAAATCGACGGAACTCAGACAAACAGCAAATGCAGCAGGTGCGGTGAAAGAGATGAGACAGTAAATCACATAACTAGTGAATGTTGTCAACTCGCCCCGAAGCATAGACACGATAGAGTAGCAACGATGGCTCACTAGGAACTAAGCAAACAAATAAGATTCAACCATTCGGAAAAGTGGTATCAGCAAAAACCAGAGGCAGTCCTGGAGAATGACAACCCCAAACTACACTGGGACTTTGACATCCAAACTGACCACCTCATCCAGGCTAGAAAAGGAAGACCTGCCAAATAGTAGAAGTGGCTGTACCTGCAGACCATAAAGTAAAGAGGAAGAAGAGTGAAAAACTGGAAAAATACCGGGATCTAGCAAGAGAATTGAGGAAGATGTGGAACATGAAAGCCAGGGTAGTACCGGTCATAGTGGGCGCACTAGGAACTGTCCCCAAAATGCTAAGGGTGAGACAGGAGGAGATCAGGATTAAGGGAAGGATTGAGACTGTACATACCACAGCACTACTTGGAACTGCACGGATACTGAAGAAAATGCAAGAAATATAAGGACTGTATTGCTAACTGTCAATCGTGATCCAACAGAGGAAGAGAAATGAAACCAGAAACTCAAATTGTAGCACTAATATGATAGGCGAAAGAGAGAAGAGACGTTTGCTGAAGACCTGAGGAGACTTAATAGCACTCAGCCTTCAGCGATGACCACTGGGCAACCGGTGTGAAACTGTTAATCGCAGAATTACTGCGACCTATGATTACTAGGGGAGGAGGGCTGGAGACTTGAGGAGACTTGCTGTCACTCAAACTCCAGCGGTTACCACCAGGCAACTGGTGTGAGATTCCAAATAATAATAATAATTATAATAATAATAATATTAATAATAATGATGATGATAATGATAATGATAATAATTATTATTGGTATTATTATTATTATCATTATTATTATTATTATTATAATTATTATTATTATTGTTTGGAATCTCACACCAGTTGCCTGGTGGTAACCGCTGGAGTTTGAGTGACAGCAAGTCTCCTCAAGTCTCCAGCCCTCCTCTCCTAGTACTCATAGGTCGCAGTAATTCTGCGATTTACAGTTTCACACCGGTTGCCCAGTGGTTATCGCTGAAGGCTGAGTGACAATAAGTCTCCTCAGGTCTTCAGCTAACGTCTCCTCTCTCTTTCGCATATCATGACAGAGCTACGATTCGTTGCAGTACTTATATCTCTAGCACCTTCCTCAGTACCCGTGCAGTTCCAAGTAGTGCTGTGGTCTGTACGGTCTCTATCCTCCCCCTAATCCCGATCTCCTCCAGTCTCTCCCTCAGCGTTTTGGGGACAGTTCCTAGTGCTCCCACTATGACCGGTACTACCCTGGTTTTCATGTTCCACATTTTCTTCAACTCCCTTGCTAGGTCCTGGTATTTTTCCCTTTTTTCACCCTCCTTCTTTTTTACTCTATGGTCTGCAGGCACAGCAACGTCTATTATTTGGCAGGCCTTCCTTTTTTTGTCTACTATTACTAAGTCCGGCCTTCTTGCCTGGATGAGGTGGTCAGTTTGGATGTCAAAGTCCCACAGTAGTTTGTGGTTGTCATTCTCCAAAACTGCCTCTGGCTTGTGCTGATACCACTTTTCCCCATGGTTGAATCCCATTTGTTTACTTAGTTCCCAGTGTATCATCGTTGCTACTCTATCGTGTCTATGCTTATACTCCTTCTGGGCGAGTTGACTACATTCACTAGTTATGTGGTTTACTGTCTCATCTCTTTCACCGCACATGCGGCATTTGCTGTTTGTCTGAGTTCTGTCGATTTTTGCTTTTATGTAGTTTGTCCTTATGCTTTTGTTTTGGGCTGCCATGATGAGCGATTCTGTTTCTCTCTTAAGGTTTCCCTTTCGTAACCACGTCCATGATTTCTCGTCTGCTATATCTTTTATCCGTCTTTTAAACTCGCCGTACAATTTTTTCCCTTCCCACTTTTCTTTTCTAGTTTGCTGTACCGTTCCATTGCTTTCTACTTTGTTTGTTGCACTATCCCTCGCGCTCTTTAAGATTTCTTCACTATTTGTTTGCACATATCTATCTAGGACTACTTTAGCTCTCTGGACACAATCTTCTATGCTGATGAGCCCCCTACCACCTTTTTTTCTCTTAACGTATAGTCTATCTGTATCATCCCTAGGGTGTAATGCTTTATGCATCGTCATAAGTTTCCTTGTTCGCCTATCCATTGATTGGAGCTCTTCCTTTGTCCATCCTAGGAATGGTCCTGTATACCTAACTACTGACACAGCCCAGGTGTTCATTCCTTTTATTAGATTTCTGCTATTTAATTTGGTTTCTAATATTTTCCTTATCCTTCTAAGGTATTCCCTCTTAATCTTCTCTTTCATCTCTTCCCGTTTTATCGTGTCACATTCAAGGACACCTAGGTACTTGTATCGGTCTTGTGCAGTCAATGCCCTAATCTTGTTGTTGTCCGGAAGTTCAATTCCCTCAGTCATTGAAAGCCTTCCTTTGTGCATCACCATGATTGCGCATTTTTCTATCCCAAACTCCATTCCTATGTCCTCACTATATTCCCTTACTTCGTTGAACAGAGTCTCAAGCTCTCCCCTGTTTTTCGCAAACAATTTAATATCGTCCATGTACATTAAGTGGTTGACCTTTCCTTTTGTTTTATTATTATTGTGATATGGAAAAAAACACGGAGTAGGGGGGGGGGAGAAAAAGTGAAGTTAGAGATCCTCTTACAAACAATATAAAAACAATTAGGGTGAAAATGTCGAAATGATGGAATATCTCAGGAATCCGATGCAGTCGAAATTCAGGAACTTTAAACGAATCAAGTAAATGAAAATACATTTGTATCACATCGATTACATTGCAAGTTTCGTTTATTTTTCCCCTGGACTTTTTTCTTGTTTGATAGATTCATTTTAGTCTTCTACGATTCGGCTGACTCTTTCTCGGTCCTTCTTTCCTTTGACTAATAATGCTCAACAAACAAGAAATAACGATCTACAGGGTATACCTTTTTAAAGACTGAGTTTTATTTAAAATCCTCAGGGCATGCACGTGAAAGTCTATTACCGAACGATATTAAAACATGGAGTCCCTTTGACTCTGTCTTGTTCGCTGTAACCGGCGCTCAATTATTGGACATTTCCCGTTGTTTGCAGGGCCAAGAAATTGCCTCAATCGACAAAATACCTTGTTTTGTTTCTTTTTTTGTCTTGTGTAAATACAATTTTTTTTGCTATATTTTATTGACCTGACCCGTTATATGTTTTTGTATTCCATTTCGTTCATTCTCTTGGAAAAATATTGGTTTATCTTTTGCTTTTGAATTACTTTTCATGACTCTTTTAATAACTATCCTTCTTGGTCTCAAGCTGTAATGGATGGCCAACCCTTCACTTATAACTTTTTAAAAAATCATATAACTTTTATCTGTTTTAATCCTCTCTTCCTTTTTTTTCTTGTCAACATTCTTAATTTTGTTAAAAAATTCTTTACTTTTTCTCCCTTTCATTCATTAGTTCTTTCTTCTTTCTTTTTCTTATCTGTTTTTCCTTTGTATTCATTCCTTACTTCAATCTCTTCATAATTCCTTTCTTTTTATATTATGTTTCAACCTTTACTCTAACGTCAGTTCATTACCGTTCCATTCATTGTTCCTATCTTTCAACCTTTCCTTTTTTTCTTTTTGATGTTTTTCAGTGTTAACTTCCAAGCTTTTTTTTCTTTCTTATATCTTTTTTTAATGCTGTAACGTTCTTTTTATCCTTTTCTTTCTATATTTACTCTATTTTTCTATTTGATAATCTAAAATACTTTGTCTTTCTTCCTTACTTACACTGATTTTTTTCCTATCTATTCCTTTTTCTTTCTCTTCAATCAGTGTATTCATTCACAACTTACTTCATTTTTCATTTTGTTTTTAATTGCTTCAATGTTTTTCTATCTCAGCCCCTTTTTCCCTTCCCCTTTTTATATCTATTGACTCATCTTTTTTTTATCTTATTGTTTTTAGTTTGTTTTTTCCCCATTTTTTCATTCATGGCTTCAATTTTCATCCTCAGTTTTTCCTCTCTTTCTTCATTCGCTTTCTCTATATATTCCCATTTTATTTCTTTTTATTTATCTCTGCCCTCCTCATCCTACATTTTTCCTTCTCTACCTCCGTCTATTTTCTTTCATTTACCAACTTATTTCATTCGTTTTGATAGTTTTTGCTTCATCCTACCATTCAATCATCTTGGTATCTAACAGTCTTTTTTCCTATTCTAATTTTCTATCTTTCACTCTTAATCCTTGGTCCATTTCCCAATATTTCTATGTCTATCCCTCGTCATTCAATTTTTCTTTCCGTATTCTCTTCATTCATTCCCAGTTTCCACCATTCCATAATATTCTGCGTTCATTCTCCTTTTTATAACCCGGCCATTCTTTTTATTCTGATTTGCATTTGATTTAAATTCGTTAATTCATTTTATTTCTCGAACGGTCTTATCTAGCATTATTAAGATGAATATTAATAGGAAAAGTCTTATGCATGGTTTATTACAAGTATTATTTCTATGATTAGCGTTCTTTTCCTTCTTTTTGCCTTTTTGTCAAAGGCCGTATTCGATTTTTTTTCGTTAGAGTTCTTCATAAATTCTTGTTCATATTTCTTTGCTCTCTCTTCCTTATTATTTCTCCTTTCCATTCTCGCAAGGAAGAAATATTTGCCATATCTGCTCCAACAGATAAAAACATGACATGTTTAATAGTACATAAAATCGATTAAACACTTTTTTCTATAAAAGCAAACACGCGTATCTATATTTTTCTTACAAGCAGAGTGCATTGTGTATTGCAACGGTATATATTCTGACGTACAAACAATGACAATATAACATTCTTTTTACAAAGTCAATCTGGTTAAAATGCAATGTTTAGTATTCAGCATTTTCGTTTAACATGAACTAGAAGCTTGACAAAGGATGTTTTAAATCTAACTGATTGCTTATTATTTCGTTAATTACTACATATTACTATGTATTCTGTGCCTTTGAGAGAGAGAGAGGTGAATGTGTAGATGTTTAGAATTTGGTGTGACGACATCATAATGAGCACCAATCAGCTGGCTCCTTGCTATATCTGTTGTTATCTGCTAAGACTAAGTTTCCAGCCCATGTCTATTTTTTATGCTTAATCATTTATATTCTTTTAGTCCTACCTTTGACCCACGTTGACTTTTATCTGTCTTCCTATCCTTTGAATTGCTCATTCTATAGCTCTCTGTTTCTATACCGGTTGTCAGCTTTGTTATTTTTTCAGTTTCGAATCAGTACGATATAACTGGTATTATGCATTGATTGTTTATTTTACGTTTTAAACGCACATAAGTGCTCTCCGATATACTTTTCAATACGCCTCTGTCTATACCAAATGATATCCAGCCAATTGTTATGAGTCGTTTTATTTCAACTTCATACGATAATATTTTACGAATTGATACATTAAGCACTTTAAAAGAGCTGTATTGCTGGTTCCTGTTTAGGTTTTACTGTTTGAAGCTGTCAACTATAACTCTCATCAGGACTGTCAACATAGTTTCCTCCTGTTTTCAATTTAGTCTGCCCACGTGTCTGACTATCTTTGTATCACGTGAGCAAGCTGCAACAATGGAGGGATGAACCTTTGAATTCTTACTCCTTATTATCTCTAGAAATAGGTTTGTTTCTGTTTCTTGAATATACACACCTTCTCTGGAAAATTTATTTTTCAGCCATGGTCCAATTAGCAAAGTTTATGTTTGATGTCTGTGTTCTGCAGCAATTACATTTATCAAAATTTGGACTTTTATTAAATGGATCATCTCTTTTTCAGATTTATTACTTGATCACCCCAAACATTGTAAGTTGCCAGGCGGGTTTTTTATTGAGTCAGTAACCAATCCTGTTTTCATATATCATCTTCTATGAGTACATCTTAATCTATCCCTCTTTGGTTCTTTCTGTTTAACATACTTTCAGATTTGATCATATAATTAGCAAATATCTCGATAGATAAATATATAAATATTATCCTCCAATCTCTCTGATGTATATTTCCAGCTCTTATTTGAGCCATTTGCTTCCCAAACATCTGCCTCTTAACACTTGTACAAATAAATACATCTTCATAAATATAAATCTTTTTTACACAAGAGGCGATAAGCCGATCTATTGACATTTGCCGCGGAAATGCGTCAACGGTGAACAAAAACCGGAAACCTCCCGCAAATACATCGTACAAAAAAAGGTTCCTTTGCTTTTAATGCAGATGAAGCCTGATGTCTTCCAGTACCGCTGTGGGAGGTCTAAGCAGTGCACTCTGTGCGCATGTGCCATAATGTGCATACGAAAGCAAAAGCTCGTCTTTTTTATGTTATAACAGAACTGCATCCTTCTAGATTTGATACTGATTTTTTTACACATGAATATTAACAAAAATGCACTGAAATGCGGACGCATTCATATATATATATATATATATATATATATATATATATTCATGAATACAAATACACATTCACACAAAGCATATGAACAAAATGAATCATATCTATCCATCTATCTATCTATCTATCTATCAATCTATCTATCTATCTATCTATCTATCTATCTATCTATCTATCTATCTATCTCTCTCTCTCTCTCTCTCTCTCTCTATATATATATATATATATATATATATGTATATATATATATATATATATATATATATATACGTTCGTGTGTGTGTATTTATATCGATGTACAGAACAGTACGAATTATTGTGGGTACAACGCCTACACAATGCATACTCACACACACACACGGACACACACTCACGTGTGTGTTTGCGTATTTGTATGTATTTATATCAATGTACAGAAAGATACAAATTATTTTGAATACAAATATGCACAGACACAATGCATACGAATGGAAATAATCACACACACACACACACACACACACACACATATATGTATATATCAGCAGCCATTATGCGTTCACTGCTGTGGAGAAATCCTCCGAACATCTTTCCATGTCAATCGTGACTGTATCAGCATTTTCCATGATTTATTCTCAAGCTATTTCGTCTCAATCATCCATTGTGTGCCAGGTCCTCTCCTGCAGTGTTTGTTAACCCATTGGCACCAATCTGTCAACCTTTTTTCACTTTTTTCAGAATGGTCATTTCTGTATCCTTCCCTCTGTGTTGAACTCATTTTCTATCCTTCAAAGTCATTCCTATTTAGAACTCCCTCATATTTTTTTGTTCAAGTCTTACGAAATATTCTTTCAAATGATTTATTTATCTTTCATATTTCACGCACGTTCGTCATAGCTGGGATTACTCATTCATTTAACACTTTTCAAGGTATCAACGAAAATTAAATAAATGATTGTGATAATATAAATGAGAATGGAATTGCAATAATTCGATTCTTTGAAGATAGAAATAGGATAAAGATTGGCGAAGTTAGACAAAGAGATACAATTTTGCCTAAACTATTTACAGCAAATCTTGAAAGCTAATTTACGAAAACCACTAGGGAGAATAGTGTTTGATATACACTGAAAATATCCATGAATTGCAGATAATTCCAATGATATCATTAGGAATATCACACAAATTGCAAAGTGTTGAGTGATCGAAGTAAAGAAAGTTTCAAATTAGGGTTAAAGATGAACAGAGTCAAGACAAAAGTAGTGCTCAAAGATAACGTTCCAAAAAACACTTAAGGAATTTAGGGTAACAATTTGCGAGGAGTTAAGGGGTACATTTAGTTATGCCAGGTGATAAAGTTGAAGAAAAAATCATTAAATTAAAATGAAATGATTTAAAACAATTTATTTAAAAGTATACCATGAGTATACTCTGAGTATATAGGCAACTTTAATGGTGTGTGGATTCCATACTTCAAAAAGCCATAGTACTTTGTTACTGGGGACTTCAACGCACATGAATACGATTGTTGCCTTGACAAGTTTGGATACAAAGTACGGAACAAAAAAGAAGTTCAATATCATTAACACTTCTTCCAACAAGATACCCAATAGTATTAGACTTTCAAGGTTCATAATTATGAAAAACAAAACGAAATGGATTTTTTCCTTGCATGTAAAAGCAACATCGTAAAAGATAGCTAGGTACTGAATGAATTCATCGTGGGAAGTGGCCACAGAATAATTAGATGTAAAACCCAAATTATTACCAAGAAAGAACACAGAAAAATGTTCCACACTAAACTGATACTAGTAAACGTGCCAAAGAGCTCATTTGATCTCTCAAAACTGAACTGAAAAATAGATTTGAACTCCTTACCGAACCAAAAGTGAATGGCACTAACATCAAGATTTAGTAATTACAGTAACCAATATTTTCAAACCAAAGAGCGCACAAATCATCAGTAAAGTTCAGATACCAGAAATCTCATTAAAAAAAAAAAACAGAAATCTCGAACCACCGAGAACATCAGGAGAGAAGATCAAAGAAACTGAACTAAATAAATTCATGTAGAAAGAAATACGAAGAGAAAACAAATATTAGATGACAGCAATCATCAAAACAAGGTATTTGGTTTCAAAGTTATTAACAAAATGTTCAATACTTAGTTTACTCAAAGAAAACAGCATTTTAATAGACATGGGCCTGGATTATCAATGCGCCCTAGGATTCTACAAATAAATTGTATGACGAACAAAAATCATGAAACAATGAACAGTAAATGCAAGATGCAAGCAATCACTTCAAAGATTTCCCAGCTGCTAAGCCATGGAAAGTGAAACAAGCCACCAAATAAACAAAACAAGATTGTCCTCTGAAGCTGATAACATCACCATATACTGGTTCAAAAAGCTAGTAAAGCCCTCACGAGAAACTTAAAAATCTATCCAACCAATGTAACGAAGTGTAGTCCTTGAAGATTGAATCATTGCAATGAATGCCGTTACATGAAAAAAAAACCCGAAAGATATGAAAAGTACTGGCTGATAAGCCTAATGAAGTGCATCAACTAACTTTTCAGCAGATTTATCACCGATCGAATAAATGAAACGCTATATGAAAACCACGTGAGCAAGCTGACCTCAGATAGAGCTGCTTGACTGTTCGCCACATCCATTCAGTGAATCAGTTAAAAGAGAATTCAACTGAATATAACTTTCTTCAATGTAGCATTTATTGACTTTTAGATTGTTGATGATATCATACAAGGCGTAGATCTCGTATATGTCAGAGTATTCCAACATATATACCATCACATCTGCTCCTTTACAAGGCTTCATTAAGATCAGAGCCCTTTCAGCTCGGAAAAGGGGTAAGACATGGTGATGCCAGCTCACCCAATCACTCTACAGCCAGCTTCAAGATAATTTTCTGTAACTTAAACTGAGGAAAATGGAATCAAAATAGACGTCAAATACACAAGTAGCTTCAGATTTACCGCCGACATCGTTTTTTTTTTTATCATCAGAAAACATTGATGATTTCGAAACAAACTGAATGGAAAAAAATTGCCCTCTCGTGAATTTCGGTTGAACGAATGTAGAGTACAAAGAACATGAGTACAGTGCAAAGAAAGACACAACAATCAACTTTTTAATCGCAGAGTTGAAATAGTTGACAACTACAAATAGTTTGGTGTACGATATTCCATATAATCTTCGAAAAAAAATTAGACAAAGAATCGTTTTACGATGGCTACCTTTCGGTAAAGCAAGTTAAATTCTCGAGAGGAAAAAAATTATGTCTCCTAAAAAGAAGGACATCCTCCAAAAAGTCAATAATGGAGATAGAATATAGAACTCAACTGAGAGACCAAAACATAAACTGAAAAACAATGCAACATACACAAGATAATCATCACATCATCTGGAAGAATCACAAGACAACACATTATATTAAATTTTCTGTAGACTTCAATGGATTAAGCAAGCTCTGATCTGATGTACTTCTTGATTAAAACCAGTATTATTACTGTTCTGATTCCGTAATACATGAGTTATCTTAATCAAAATAGCATTAAATGCGGAATTGCAACTCATCTAATTTTGGGGGGAATTATTCTCGAATAAAACAGTGATATATATATATATATATATATATATATATATATATATATATATATATATATATATATATATATGTATGTGTCTGTGTGTGTGTATGTATGTATGTATGTATGTATGTATGTATATATATGTTTTGAAAAAAGATCGGTTCAAAGCACCTCATTAGAAAAACTAAATGGGTGTGTGTGTGTGTGTGTGTGTGTGTGCATGTTGTTCCGTGCATGGGTTTAGGTTAAGTATTCTAGACAAGTTTAACAAACAATTGTGTGAATATATATATATATATATATATGTCTATGCGTATGTGAGTGTGCATGTGTGTGCATGTGTGTATGTGAATATCATATATCTAAATGTGTGTGTATGCGTGTGATTACACACACACACACACACACACACACACATATATATATATATATATATATATATATATATATATATATATATATATATATACGTATATCCGAGTGTGTTAGGGCTGAATATATCTATGTGTGTGCATATGTTCATATATTCTATTCAATTTTTTGTCAGCTTTTTATTGGATGCATCACGCTCTGGAAGCAGTCGACATTTTCTTAACGAAAATAAATGAGTTACCCAGGATTTCCCCCGACCATTTCAAATACACTTTGCGAAATTCCCAAGTTAATTTGTGACGACAGCTTTGGCGCCGACATATTCAACTGTGTGATGTAAGGTTCTTGTGGAAGTTGAAAGAGGATCCGTTAAAGTTTTTTGTTTTTTTTTTCCTCTGTTTTTTACAGGAATGGAAAGAAAGCGGGGGTGAGAGCTTATCACATATACATCATCCACATTATCGTCAGTAATACCTCCCTTTTATTTACTTCTATACATGCGGCCTGAAAATAATCTAAGCTCTGATGCTAGTCCACAGACACTCTTAGTAAGAAAACCAACGAGTACATTATTATTACTGGTCTGAGCAAAGCTAAACTGGCTTTATTTCTATTGGAATCCTTATTTATTTATTCTTTATTGGATACTTTAAATCGTCGAATACGATAGTTGCTGCTTCTCACCAGCTAACGTGTATTCCTGCAAAAATTCTAATCGCCAACCAAGGCAGCTGCTCCTAATCTCAAGCTACCATTTTTTCCGTGTGAAAATTCGATTTCTCTACTACGACAGATGCCGTTGATCTCAAGCTAATAAATAGCTTTCAGTTGTAGTTATGGCGTCGTAAATGGAAGACAATTCGATGGGCACATCTTACTCAAAGTCGACTGTAAAGCAGAGCTACCTATTGAAATTTACAATTATAAATATAATAGAAATCTCAATATTGGATATATTCCAGGACATTGATGGGGAAGCTTTTAGATATGCAATGTCAGGTTTAGATTTGAACTTATAATAGTTGGTGCACCTGTGACCTTGCGATTGTATATATTTGAAGAAGAGTTGGTGCTGTCCAAAACATGCTGGGGTTTTAATCTGCACGGGAAAGTGCCGGAGTTTAGGGAAAACGGTTGTCTACTGAGATGCAATAATGATGTGACAGTGAGTTTCCTGAGTACTACAGAGCTCTTCTCAGTATATTTGATGATTTCAAAAAGTGCTTCACATCATTCATGGCAAGCCATAGATTATTTACTGGATCATCACATTGATAATCAGCAATTTTCTGTAATCTTAGGCAAATCCTATGTATCCATCTTGCTTATACCAAACTGTGTTATCATAAAATACATTGACACCCGGCATTAGATTCGTATATCTTGGTTACGACAAAATAAATTACCCTCATTAGATTTTGATAAGTTTGGTTATTAAACGATAACATCCATTTACATTCTCATATCTTTTGTATCGACATAATAACACACAGCATTATATTTTCATATCTTTAGTCAAGATGCAAAAAGACCCATGATTATATTTTCATATCTTCGGTTAAAACACAATAACACCCAACATTAGGTTTTATCTTTGTTATGAAATGATAAGACCCATTTAGATTTTCATATCTTTGGTTACAACATAACCATACCAAGCATTGGAATTCGATATCTTTTGTTAAAACAAAATAATATCCATCATTTGATTTTCATATTGTTAATTACGACACATTAACACACATTTGAATTTTCATATTTATGTATAAAATGACACCGATCATTAGATTTGGATATCCGTAGTTAAGACCCAATAACCCCAACCAGTAGATTCTTATATATCCAATTATGGCACATTAGTATTCATTATTACATTTCAATGTATTTGATTACGGAACAATTACACCCAGCATTATCTTCTAATATTTGGTATGATTCAGTAATACCCAACATTAGATTTCCATATATCCAGGTATGACACAATAAAACCCAACATTAAATTTCAATAATTTTAAGTACGATTCAATTAGATTTTCATATCTTACGTTACAATGCAATAACACCCAGCATTCAAAAAGCGTATCCTGAAGACACAAGTATTACATTTTCATATCTCCAGTTACATCACAATATCAACCAACATTAGGTTTTCATATATCCAATTACAACACAATGACAACCAGCAGTATATTCCCGTATCTTCAGTTACAACGATAAAGTGTTGCATTACATTTTCATGTCTTTATGTACGAGTCAATTGAATTTTCATATTGTATGTTATGATGCAATAACACTCGGCATTTTAATTTCATATTACTGGTTACAACATCATGACACCCAACATTATATTTTTGTATCTTCAGTTATGATACAATAACATCCACGATCAGATTTTTCGTATTTTTTGTAAGGAAACAATAATATCAAGTGTTAGCTTTTCATATCTTTGGTCATGACACGATAAAACCCAAGAGTGGATCCTCACACCTTCAGTTCTTATTCGGTATCACCAACCATTGTTTTTTTGTTTTTTTGTAAAGCTTTAGTTATGACAGAATAAAACTGACTGATAATTCCCTCCCTTTTACTTACGACAAAATTACAGTAGATTTGCATATCTTTGTTTTGAATGCAATAACACAACCATTATTTTTCCACATCTTTAATTATGGCCAATAACATCAACTATTATTTCTACATATCGTTGGACGCAACACAACACTATCCGGCATTAGATTTTCATATCTTCACTTATGACGCAATGACCCCTGCCATTGGATTTTCATATCTTTGCTGACAAAACAATAACACCTTTCATAACATGTTCATATCTTCAGTTAGGAAATAAAAACAACCAGAATTAGATTTTTTCTATATCTACTTACAGCAGACTAAATCTAGGCGTCATATTTTCATATCTTCAGATACGACACAATAAAGCCCAGCAATAGATTTTCATATTTATGGCTAAAATATCGAAATATCCACCTTATATTCCTATGTGTTCAGTTGTAGCACAATAACACCGATCATTATATATATTCATATCTTTGTTCATAACACAATAATACTCAGCATATGAATTTCATATGTTTGGTTATGACACAATGACCCCAACATCAGAGTGGTATATCTTTGGTTACAACTCAATATCACCTAATATACATTTTCATATCTTTAGTTACGACTCATTAATACCCAGCAAAAGATTTTTTAAATATTTTTTGGTTACAACACGATAACATTAAGTGTAATGTTTTCATATCTTTGGATACAACGCAATGACACCTAGCATTCGATTTCCATGTATTTGGTAACGACACATTGACACCCAATATTTGTTCTTCATTCCTTTTTTTCAGGACACAATATCACCCAGTATTAAATTTTTCATATATTTGGTTAGACACAAAACACTCATCATTCGATGTTAATATTTTTAGTTTTGACTCAATAATACCAATTGTAATATTATTACATCTGTTGGTACAATGCAATGGCATCCAGCATTAGTTTTTCTCATATTTGGTTAAGACACAGTAACGCCTGCAATTATATTTTTTATACATAGTTACGATGTAAAAACACCCCCATTAGATCTCCATATATTTCGATACCATACAATGACACCCAGCATTGGATTTTCATATCATCAGTTACGACACAATAACATTCACCGTCAGACTTTTATATTCTTGGTTACAACACAATAACTCTAAATGTCATATTTCCATATGTTTAGTTACGACACAATGACATCAAGCATTTGATTTTCATATCTTCAGTTACCATACACTGACACCCAGCATTAGATTTTCATATTTTCAGTTACGACAAAATTGTACCCAGCATCAGGTTTTCATAGATTTGGTTAAGGTACAATAACACCCATCATTAGATTTTCATATATTCAGTTATGACAAAATAACCTCCAGGATTAGATATTCATATCTTTGTTTACCACACAATAAAACCCAACATTCGATTTTCATATCTTTAGTTCCGACTCAATACCCGCCACCATTAAATGTTTATAACTTTAGTTACGACGTGATAACACTTAGTATTAGATTTTCATATCTTCGTTTACGACACAATAACACCCACCTTTAGATTTCCATATCTTTGTTTACAACACAATAACTTCCGCTATTAGATTCGTATGTCTTAGGTATGACACAATAACTCCAAGCATTGGATTTTTATATCTTTAATTACAATACAATAACACCCAGCATTAGATTTTCATTCTTTAAGTTACGATAGATGAACGCTGACCATTAGATCATCATATCTTTAGTTACAATACAATAAATCCAAGTATTTGATTTTCAAAACTGTAGTTACAACAGAATAACACTTAGCATTGATTTTTCTTTAGCTACGTTACATCACCAGTCAGCTTCAGATTTTAATAAAGAGTTACGATACAGTAGTATTAACAATATCCCTTTGAAAACGTTCTAAATACTTCATTTATTCTATTATAAATTTTCCTTGTTCGTCAAATAGTGATCATTCATACAAAAAACTATGACATAAAGCGAAGCACCAGTTCTACTTAATTCATAATAAAATTTTGTGGTCGTTCTTTGGTCTAGTAATTCGATGATTGTCTGTTTGGCTGGATGTGTAAGATAAAAATGCTATTGGGAAATCGGAGAAGGTTTTAAGTAGCTTCCGTAATTGCTAGTAACAAGGTAAATGTAGAACAATAATTTTCAGAAGTGTGAAGATCTCTTGTACTTGGAAAAGTATCTAATCAAAATGTCGTAGTAAGCTGATCTCGGCTGATTCTTCTCGGTAATTTTGACCTTGCTCATTCTTGAAGGTTGAACTTGATCAACCAAAAACGTACCATTATTTCCTTGATTCCAGCTTCTTCTGGGGATTTCATCGAAATTTGTTGTCTTCCGTTGATGCAGGGGTCCACTTTCTCGAGCTTTTTATTTTTGATTTTGATCGTTGTGTGTTTTTCTTCAAATGTTTGTTGTACATGACCTTTTTAATGAAGTTTGTCTGAGGACAAACCTCCTTTCCAGTTCGCCTAGCAGTAGTTGAAGATCATTAAGGCTCTCAGCCGAAAGGTCATTGTAGTAAAAATTGGAGGTCTCTAAATTGTAATCCGTCACTACCTTGATATATACTAAATGCAAAATCGACAAAAGTAAGTTTACATTCTATCTAATGCACAGCTTATACATACTATATTCCCACAGCGCGTACACACACGCACACACACACAGACACACACACACACACACACACACATGCAATCTTTTCCCTCAGAATTTTGCATGGTAATACCAGGTTTTGTTGACAATATATTTGGCAGGCTTGACAAACTGAAAAATTTGATGGGGAAGAATCTGAATTTAAAGTTGCAGAGAATTGATCCACACTCTTAACAAAAAAAAACACACGCACACACACACACTCACACAATCTTTTCCCTTAGAATTTTGCATGGTAATGCCAGGTTTTGTTAACAATATATTTGGCAGACTTGACAAACTGATAAATTTGATGGGGAAGGATATGAATTTAAAGTTGCAGAGAATTGACCCACACTCTTAACAAAAACAAACTCCAATCACAATTCCTCCGACGATGTCTGACTAAAGACACTAGCTCTGGATTAGTACCAAATTAAAACGGTAAAATGTCATATCTTTATTATTTAAGTGCAACTCCTGAGGGCTTTAAGTAGGCTAAAACCTTGAGAAATAGGAGAAACTTTTGACCAAACTAAAATCACTCAACTCACAACATATAGACCCATATTTTTTTGATCAGAAAAAAAGGATCAGGAAAGAAATACCGTCCCATTCTTCTATCAAGGCCACACCATTCGGGACTCGGACCATATGAGAGAAGGATCATCCCTGTTATGAACTCAATTGAGATACTGTTAACTGTTTAGTCTAATTCTTGTCTCAATGCCTTTATACGCATCGTTTGAAAGGAGTGAGAATCATAGTCATATCTTATAAAACCCCATGCATATCATTACTAAAAAAGCATTGCTCATTCTATGTTCGGTTGTAACTCGCTGCGAACATCCATATTGACATTATCAAGAGCAGATACAATCGGTCCCAAGGGTAGATGGGACTCTGAGGCTACTCCAATTGACACTATTTGTAACTAATCCTCGATATCCCCTCATTGATAAGCGTTGCAGAGTATGGTTCAACACTCCACATGGTTCATATCGTCGGAAACAATTATAGAAATGCAATTAAAATGCGATTATAATGGATAAGGCGTCATTGAAATGCCAAAATACCAAGTCTGATTACACATCAGGACAGCTGGATGTGAGCTGAAACTCAAAATTAGGATACATGAATTATTAAAAATAAATTACTTAATAAAATTGCTTAAGGCTCGTAAGTGGGGATCTATAAATGAATAACAGCGTCATCCTATGCTTAATAAGTATATGAAAATGAGAACATATTTGTGATTAAACAATAATTAAATTATGATTTTTTGATCTCAGGTTTACTCCCATTCTTATACAATTCATACCCTAGTCCTTCCTCAGGGATATTCTACACTCTTTAATTCTTTCTCATTGGGACTGTAGATGTATTTTTCTGAAAATGGTTTGTCGAAGTTGTGGTAGGGATTGCAAGTGCAAGGTTAGATAATAATTTGGTGTTGTCATAATCATTGTTGGATCAGTCTTCTTTATTCTCCCCTATAATAAGAAAAAGAATTACGGTCATCGAAGGTCATCTATATATGTTACAACAAAAATCATCTGTTTTCGAATATCAAAGTAGAGATAATCTTTTATTCTAATAGTTTTCCATCTGCAATTTAAGTTTTTTCCATAAGATTCTTTTTATTACTTTCTTGAAATCAATCTTCAACAATTTAAAAAAAGTATTTCTTTCTCATTATCGTAACTTTTCAACGTCAAGTTGCAGTCAAGAGAAAAATATTAATTCAAACTTTGGTGTTTGGCCCTAATGAATGACTATAGCATTTTTACATACAATTATTGAGGTATGGAAGATAAGTAAACCCTAGCTGTAAAGATTATTCAAATTTTTCTTAACGTATGTAAAACAAATCCTTGCATTTTTTCCCCCTGAGAGATCAATACCATAATCACAATGGAATTAAATGTGGTTTGAATGAATAAGGAAATAAGCGTACCAACCATTATAATGGATATGATTTGGAAAAAAAAAACTTACCATCTCATGTCAATAATAGAATAACCGTGGTGTCAAAATCTGAGATCATTAAAGGGGATCCCATCGAAGAATGAAAATATGATCGCAAATTTTTCAAATGAATACGCTTATCGTGAAGACGATTACATCCTTATAGTGGATATAACTGCAATTTTTTGATAAACGAAAGAGATTTACGTCATTTAAAGCCAAATTAAACTTAGAATCGACATTTACTAAACCCAAGATGATTGCTTTTTTGATCACTTTCTGGTAGATACATTGAATTGAGACTCTTCAGTCAATACTTTATTTGGTCATATCCGATTTCATGTATCTATTTGGATGACCTGGCAGCTGAATACATGGGGAATGAAACTGGCAAAACGAGTTCAAACTCAAGCTAGGTTAGTTTCCATACTTTAATGCTTCTTCGAAATGCCTGATTGCATTTCTTTCTACACATTGATTGATAACAAGGTGGTGGGATTCCTTTAGCCCTTCAGCCCTTTGGAGCAGTTCATCTGAGGGGTTGGGTTTATCCTCTTTGTCTTCTGATACGGAAAGGAAATTTACCTTGATTTGCTAGGTATATTAATGGCTATTCATCAAAATGAGGATAAAGTTCTGAGTGAATCCCATGGATATTTTTGTCAAAAGGGGGTCAGTTGCAAAAGAAGTAGAGGTCATATTCAATAGTGTTGGCAGAGGTGTGCATTCTCCGAGTGCTTTTAAGATTTAAGTGAAAAGTAGCCTCGAGATTTCCTACTCGACCATTAAGAGAACCAGCAGAATTCTCCTTGCTTCAATGACGTGTACGCCAATAATAAATATAGACTTGAATGAAGGAAATAAGTTGATGTACGGATGAAAAAAGGGGGTAGAGACCGGAAATAAGCTAGAGAGGCAAAAAGAGAAGGCTAGAAAATGTGTTTCTTCTTATCTTTGATATTCAAAAGCTGGAGAGCGGAAAATCGGACAGCCTCGGGTCGAGGTCAGTTCAAAAAGGTCAAGTATTTGATCTAATCATTAGCCTTGTCAGTCTTTCATGGATAAGTGTACCATCAAAATCCTTCATTAAAATGTTTGCTTATACATATATATATATATATATATATATATATATATATATATAGACACTTAATAATCATTAACCATCTCTATCTCTCTCTATCTATCTATCTATCTTTCTATATATATATATATATATATATATATGTATATATATATATATATATATATTATATATATATATATATATATATATATATATATATATATATATATATATATATATATATATATATATATATATATATATATATATATGTTCTTAACCCTTTATTTACTGATGGACAATTCAAGTTGCTGTGTTGTACATATAGGAGTGATTCTGATTTCATTGTCCCACGGGAATTGTCTTGGCTGCATGCCGTGTAAGTGGTTATCAATTTACAAATTGGAAAGGAATAAGTTATTTCAGTCACCTAATATTGGCTGGAGATCACTAAAAAGTACATATTTTCCAAAAACAAGCGTGAACAATGCCAGACAGAAAGTGAGGACCCAATTTAGAATGAACTTATAATACAAACTGATTCGAGTAAAGGCATATATCTGAGAAGATAATTTTTTTTAAAATCAGGTTTTTCCACACATTGTGAAGTGTGAAAGATCAATTTGTCTGCCTTGTAGACCAAAGTGTGTCACCTGTTCACATGAACAGTACATTGAGAGCCAGTAAGCTAGCCAGGTAAACTTTCATACAAAAATGGCAAAACCAACGGTCATGTTGACTATGTTGATATAGATAGTCCCAGTTATCAGTTTCCTATGGGCATGTGTGATGTAATCGGTATAAAGCAGGAACATATTGAAAATATATATATGCAAGATGTTTGAAGTATTTTGTTGATTATTTTTTTCGTAGAATTAGTTGCATATCTTCTGAGTTGTTAGAGGTCGGTGTTGAGAAAAAATATTCTCAATGCTGATAACCCAGAAATCTCTTAACATGGGCGGGATATTGGCGTAACGCAATTTTCCTCCTCCTATTCTCAAGATTTGTCACTTTGTTGTACTTGAATATGTTCAGTAAATATCGACTTTATAGGAGTTAACGTTTTCGAGAGTCTTTAGATGTGTATGTCCTAATGCTTCAATGACTGTCATAATACACGTCCTGTAGATCTCTTTAGAGAGTCCACTTGAACATTTATGCCACTTAAAATGGATTAATATTCATCCACACTTCTAGCTCCTCTTTGTTATGGCAGTATTGCAGCTTATATGATTCAGTAAATAAATCATAACCTTCATTGGAAATTAATTAATTAAACCAAACAAACGCATCATTATATATCACTTTGATTTATGTATCTTCCATTCATATAAGCAGAGTTGAATGATTCGCGTAAATTTTGAGTTCCTCTACCGAAATTCGTATGATTATCTACATGCGCTAGAATATTTTAATGCACTTAGAGCTGGTTTTGACTGTGTTGGAGTCTATGCACTTGAAAAGTTGGGGATCAGATTTCTAAACAGGATCCGTAGCTCTAACCGCTCTGTGTAGTTGGATGTAAAAAAAAATGCACCTTTGTCAAAAAGTCCCCATCAGATTTCAGCTGAATTTAGAAATCTATTAGGTAACTTCGTTGAAAATATGATTTGAGCTGGACCCTTTTGCCGAATGAAGTCCCGTCGCTCGAAGATATTCTCGGCTTTTAAAAGAGCAGACAATAACAGCATAATAATATGGAACCAAAGCTTAAATCAGTGAGTATTATAATAACGGAGAGGCATGCGTTTTGATAGAGGTCTCTGCTGACTCCTTGGTTTTCTTTGTCCCAAGATGAATGTATAACGAGACAAATTTATACCATCATTATTTAAGTTCCTCAAAATATGGAACATTCTTGTTCTTATAAAACCATTATATAAATATTAACAGAACTTTTCGACATTTTTTCAATAATTCATGCATTATGCGCCCAAATAGATTATCTCGAACGCGTCTGAAAGACAGCACAGTTAGAGTTCGTCAAGGTTCAAGACACAGCATATATCTCTCTCACAACTAAACCTCTGAGTAGAGTCCAATCATAGTTTCTGAGATACAGTATAAAAGCAATCAGCTGTTCTGTACTTTCTTTAAAGATTGTTTTTTTTTTGGGGGGGGTGTTTCTTGTTGTTTCTCCTTCTTCTTCCTGTTTTATCCAGCTCTCCTATGTTTAATTTTTTTTTCTTTTTCTTCCTTCCCCGTTTAATATAAACCATCAACCAATTCTGTCAACATTGGTTTCTTTTGTTTATGAGTGAACTGGTATGTTCGATGGCTATCTATCTCTCTATTTATCTATCTATCTATCAATCTCTCTAACTACAAATATATTTATCTATCCATCTCATCATTAGATATTTCAGTATGATTGTTAATTTCTGGGATTTTTGGAGTCACTTTTAATGTCGAAAAAAAAAACAAAAAACGCTGGACTTAAGAACGAGACAACAAAATTTTAAAAATCGAAATGTTATCAGCATCGGACAAAGTTGACACTAACCCAAACAAAACATCTAAATTGGCAACCTTGATCCTTATCTATCTCTCCATCTATCTATCTATCTATCCATCTATTTATTTATTCATTCGTTATACATGTGTATAGGACACATCAGCGTAGTAAGAACGCTGAATATTTGAGCAATTACTCCTGATTATGTTTTGGAGAGAGATTTTTTCCTAAAATAATATGGAATTTCTTTTTCTTCAAGTTTGTGCCCTGCTGCGGTCACGTTTGTCTTTTGCAAATTTGAAAATTTCAGATATCCAACAAAAGGCAAGAGGAGAAATTCATTCATTGATCACCTTCTCTAGACTATTTCAAACTGATCATTCTTTACAAGGCATGCAGACAAAAGACGTTGTCACCTGACAGTTTCCTTCATGTGAATAACAAGACGTGTCCGAGACTTTATTATTTCTCCTCCATTGAATCTGTTTCCCCCTTCCTTACTTTTAATATTCTTTCTGTCCTTCAATCTCAGACAAAAACTATTTTACGACCTACGCTGCAATCGGGAAAGCACCGGCCAAATGTCAAGTATTGACCGCGAGAAGCAAAGATGAAAATCTGCTGGATGTAGAAAGACAATGATGACAACAGAATTATCTGGTTTTATTGTTCCCACGATATGAGATCAGCGGATAGATTATTAGAACGGAAGGAGAGTGGTTCCTGTTTCTGGATATTTTCAGCTTTCACTATTGTTACCGTGATTTTGTCCGTTTCGTACCAAGTTTTGATTTCTATTCTTCTTGCTGTAAACACACAGAGTACTTATCGTAAACCCTTATTATTGAGTTTATTTTTCCGATGTAACAATGACCAGACTGCTAACGAGTGATGATATGCACGAATGACTGTGACGTACGCAAAAACTGATGAGAAATCAACCGCAACTCCCAAATTCAAACTCAGATTGACTTGTTTTGCTAAAGTTTGGGAATCCTAAAAAGGGACACGTTGTTTTGGGATATTATTGTATGTAGAAATGAATGTTGTCTTTCTTACTTTTGAGAGTTCATTGAAGCAAGGGTCTTTGACCTCAACACAGCCAAGCTTGTTTACAGTGATTTCTTTCTTTTCTTCAAATGATTCTGCATTGATAAAATTGTTTACTGTTGTTTTTTTGTTTTTTTGTTTTTCTAGTTTTCTCTTTTTGCCTTTATTGTATTTTTCATTTGATTTTTCAATTATCAGATCTATTCCTTCACCATATTCTCTCTCTCTCCCTCTCTCTCTCTTAATCGTATCTTTCCCCTTTCTCTCTTTTTTTTTCTTTCTTATTAGATTCCTTCATTTGATCCTGTGTTCATCTTCTGTATTCCTTCACCATAACTTATTTCTTCTTCCTTCCACTCTATCTTTCTTTGTTCCTTGATTTCTCTCTCTCTCTCTTTCTTTCTTCTTTCGTTGTTTCCCCGAACATTCGTTCCATAACATCGCGCAACAATATTTCTGTTTTCTTTTCTTTTTCGTTGATTTTTCTGTCATTTCAATTATTATTTCAATAGGAATTTTTCATTGTAATCATTCCATATGTTTCTTCTTTCTTCTTCCTATCTTTCTGTACGTTTAATAACAAATGCCTTTTCCCAACATTTGTCTTTCTATCATTTATATATATTATATTTTTCTCTTCCTCCTCCTCTTCCGCGTTATTCTTGCTGTTCCTCTATGTATCGAACTACCTCTTCCTCAAAAAGTCATCTCTATTTCTGCTGTCCACGATACTCTATGCTATGCTCTAAAACCCTCTGCACTCTAACTTGGGCTTGTCGAGCAGAAAACCAGAAGGGATCCGAATATATAAATAATTAACCCAACAAAGAACTAACCCAAACTGGCCACCCATAGGGTCCCATATATTTGGAGTGCATCTCAAATGCATTAATAGGAGATAAAAATTTAGTGCCTGGCTGTTTTTTAAGAGTCAGTCTCTCTCTGTCTGTATTAAGAAAAAAAGATTCCTTTCTTCTGTAAGTTTGATATGAATTGAATGTATGCTAGGAAATATAACCAAACCAAGATGATAACCTGGCTGCATACGCTCTACCACTAATCCAAAAAAAGAATTTGGCAGCTTTTCAATAATACATATGCGCAGATATTCAACAACGATGTGGCATTTTCACTGACATGATATATACGTAATAAGAAATCAGCGTCCCTGGAGTGTATGTCTAAGTAGACAGACAGGCATTGAACTGGCCTCGGCTGTATCAAACATTCAAAACGTCGTTCAAAAGTCGGCCATATTAATCTAGATTTCATGGCGACTTGCGTCATTCGGGAATTGTGAGAGTATTTGCGCTTCCGTCGCAGCTATCGTCAAACTCGTAACTGCTAATCAATGCCGCGAAAATACGCTCAAAAATTGGTACGAACGGATGTAATCTGCAATATGTCGTTGGACTTTTGCTACTTGACTTGTAAATGTGAGTTTATAAATTTTGTTTTGGTGATAATCCAGAAATATGTGGAAATACATATTCATGGATCGCTTTTGTCGTCTCCTGTCATTATCCGTTTCATAAATTTATGGATTAGTATTCACTGTTTTGCCGAAGTACGTATGTATAAGAGTTCGAGATTGCACACAGATATTTTTCGTTTTTCTAGTTTGCGATCGTAGGCATGAATATTTGAATATGAATATAACGTACGCCGACTTCATGTTAATCTGTAGATGGACAAATTACATCCAACGAAATATTATGATTATAAAGAAAGTTTAGTAGGAACTATATTTTGTTCAACACCGGTGTTACCCAGTAGCAGATCGAACAGTCATGGATTGCAAAAAAAATGAAAATTGTTTACACAGTTGCCCTGCTATCTGCTCATTTTGCCTTCAAAATTACCTAAATCGGCAAACAAAACATACACACACACACACACACACACACACACACACACATATATATATATATATATATATATATATATATATATATATATATATATATATATATATATATATATAAAACTACTTTTCGGGGAAAATAATTCATCTGAAGGGGAATGTACATGATATTAGTAAAGTTTCTGATGAAAAAAATATTTTAAGTGAGAAAAACATAGCAACGACTAAATAAACGGACAGAAAAAAATCATCTGGTGTACAACATCATTCAGCCTACAAGTAGAAACTAACTTTAGAAAAACATTCCTCTAAATAATAGAAAAAAATCCACATAACAACGTAACAATAAAGTGATTAAGATAGATACTGATAAAGAAAGTATAAATAAAATAGATTGCAATTTTATCCAAAAAAAAACAAACCCCAAAACAGACCTCTTTTACTATAAAAATCCATATATAGATATACTGAATATAACACTCTGGATATCTATTTCACATAGCCTACTTGAAAAGGAATCCAATTACTGTGATCAAGTTTGACATGAGAGCAGACCAACCCAATATAACCAAATTAACAAGTGAGGTAATATGAAAAGCAACTCAAATATTGGGAAATAAATCTATGTGAGGAAATAATATACTCGCAGAGAGGAAACATACCACGAAAAAGTGGTAGATGAATCACTTACTGATGATGAAAAAAAACACACATTACCTTTATGGTTTATAATTGATTACCAAAAGACGTATATCCCCATCCAATGTAACAGAAGATGCAGCAAGAAATTACCAAATACTAAACAAAACTGTTTGTGTAGCGATTCCTCAAACCATCATATATATATATAGTAGCCTAATGACCGAATGATGGAAAGGGATTTTCTCTGATAGTTGGTCCATTGTAATAGTTTTCTGCATCTGAAAAGTTGTAGCACGGTTATTGTTCTCCTCAAGATAAAGGATCACGTTTGAAACCATATTTGTTTTGTTCAATTTGGTTTCCTTTGATCACCTGTCGAATGGATGTAAAACAAATCCTAATCAATCAGCGTCCACAGCAACAACTCTTTTCTCAACTCAAAAGTTGATTCGACATCTTCTTTGTATCCCATTTCCCCCTGTTCATTCACAGACAGTTGCTCCCTTCGCATAAGCGAGTCGTTTCTTTGCTCACACTATACTTCTCAAACGAGACGTCGTTGGGTAATTCAACTTTGATCTTCATCTGTTCAGCGTCACAATTATTAGGGAGATACGTATTTCCACTTAGTGTTTCTGTAACTGAACAGAATAGACTTTCCATTGTATCATGATGTGTACGTTATATCTCTTTCGCCTGCATTGGCTGCAGTATTTTGACCGGGACCAAAATACACGCACAGCAATTTATCTTAGGAAATGAGGTTGCATCAATCAATGCTGCGTGAGAAGGTTTTCAATTGTTTCTTGGCTCTGTTTCGGCACGGCGCTCAGTAACAGATAAGGAGCAACGACTGGAGACCTTAAAAGATTTTTCATGTATTACTGGGGTTTTGTAACACGTATACAGAACTTGGATTTTCTGACCACTCCTTCCACAAAGGATAGGCTGTGGAATTTTGCAGGCTTGATTTACATCCCTGCCAAACTGAAGAGATGTTATAGAATCGTCATGAAATATTTCCAGTGGGATCTTGACACTGAAATGAAGGTTTCCTCTTCCGTATAAGCCTTCATTATAGAAGTTCTCCTCCCGATTATTTTGCATAGGGTACAGTAGCAATGCAAAATTTCAGATAACCGTAGCGCCACGGAATGCTTTCCTGTCGAGCAGCAAAGTGGGCTACGGATTCTTTTCTCCTTCCCTATGTATGTATGAGTGTGTTTGTGTGTGTGTATATGTAAGTGTGTGTCTGTGTGTGTGTGTTTCATAGGATGCTACAGCCACATTTCTAGTGTTACAGCCTCAAAAACCTGAATGCGGACAATACAAGGTACCATCCGAACACTTTTTCTCTCTTTTTTTTTATCAGTTTCTCCTTTGGGTAAGGGCATTTTTTGTGTGTAAGGTCATTTTGGACCAACCAACAATACCCAAATCGTTTTGATCTCTTGCACATTCAAAATCTCATATAATATTTTCTAGCATAATACTTCTCGTATTATGTGGAAAAGAGGTTAGTCCCCTCGCCTTTCCAATAATTTTATATCTCTACGATTGACGAACATTTTAATGGTTCGACCTGATCATGTGAAACACCCGTAATTGTTAGCTTTTATTGGGTTCTTAACGTATTCCAACAATAAACCCTCGATACAACATGGAAAGATGAGATATCCAGCTGAATAATAGACATAGATGAACAAATGTATACATATGAGTGTGTGTGTGTGTGCGTGCGTGCATGTGTGTGTGTGCATGCATGCACGTGCACGTGTGTGTGTGTGTGTGTGTGTGTGTGTGTACGTGTGTAGATTTGTGTAATGTAGGGAATAGTTGGGTTTGAATTGAATTCAGTTTCTCAAATTGTTATGATTTTTGGTTTTATCAAAACTAGCTATTCAAAATGCAACAATGTTCGTTTATTTCAACTAACAACGTCTCCTGATATTATAACGCCTGAGCAGGAATCACAAAGCATTTTGAAAACACAAAGAAGCCAGTATGCTTAAATGGATCATGTATTCGAAACGATTAAATCAGGAAGAATCAGTTCCAAGCCAATATTTCTCTGAATGTGAACCGAGAAATATTGACACAAACTCTTTTTTTACAAAATATCCAAAGTAACAGATATAGGATCATCTCTAACTATTATGAATTCTCCTTACATTTACTCTTCATTGAACCCTTGTACAATAATAGTACTTCCTATCAATCCATATATATGTATGTATATATATATATGTGTGTGCGTGTGTGTGTGTGTGTGTGTGTATATATTTCTGGTTGAAATGATGGAATGCATAAGAATCCCAGACTTTTTTTTAAATTGATTTGTTCTTGTTCTCCCTGGCGACCTTTTATCCCAGTTGCAATGTAATGAAATGATTTATAATCCAGAATGTAATATACATATATATATATATATATATATATATATATATATATATATATATATATATATATATATGTATATATATATATACATATATATATGTATATATATATATATGTATATATATATATGTATATATATATATATATATGTATATATATATATATATATATATACATATATATATATATATATATATATATATACATATATATATATATATATATATATATATATATATATATATATATATATATATATATATATATATATATATATATATATATATATATATATGAAATGTAAATATAAGCTCTGTATAGTCCGTGCTCTTTCTTTTCTACTTTAATTTAACCAGGGAATAGATTCTTTTCAAATGAATTATAGGATGTAATGTGACATAGAAAAGGAGAACATGTTCTTTTTTGATTGCCCTATTTCTATATTTGTCCCTCTATCTTTACCAATGCCTTCTCTTTCTTACAATCCTTCCCTGTTATCGATCTAACATATTCCATTCTTTCTCTGAATGCTTCGTTTCACTAACTGTATCTGCGGGTCTCATAATCCTTCACAAACGTCGTTAACCCATTTAAATCTGGTCTAACATGAAAATTTCTCCGTTCTTGAAACTGTCAACTCACTTTGTGGTTGAAAGTTTTTAGGCTGGATTTACTTACAGAGTTTCCCTAGAATATATTAAAGAATCGGTGGGAAAAGATATCCCACCTCTTATATGGACAACGAGAAAGGAAAAATCACGATGCTACGATTCTAGATAGAAATTTGAAAAATGAATTGTTTTGTATTTTTGAATTGTCTAACGGATAAGATATTATCGATTTCAAAATATAAATGGGGACAAAAAAGACATATTGCTTTACTCATAAAACTCTGTTACCAATATAGTAATGGATATTTTACCACCTACTTAAAATATACCTACTTTTGGAATAACCTTTTTGTATATCATTCATCCTGAATATTTTCCAACAGATTTTCATTCTCTTACCATCAAGGTAGACAGTCATACGTACATATACCCGCAAAGACGTTTGGGCACACCCATTCTCCAAAAGAAACAAACTTCAACAGGATTGTGGAAACAGATTATACAAAAATGGAGGCTGGGTTAATGTTATCATAATCATCATCATTATCTCTCCTCCAACTTTATAGCCTCAGACATTTTATCTTTTTTCCACCTAACTTTCTTTTCTATACTGTTTTCATCACTTTTTCATTTAACTTTTATTTATCTTCATCATATTTCACACTTACACTTCTTTCGTACTTTCTCTCTTTCCTGTCTGCCATCTTCTTTTTAAAATAATTATTTTGTCGTTATCCTGTCCATCAGTACTTTCTATCCATTTTTATGCATAGCCTCGCTTTCCTTCTGGTGTATTTTCTGATTCTTTTCTCTTTTGATTTGCTTCTTTTCAATTACTTTTTCTTGCTCTCCCCGTCAACCTTTTATTTCAGTTTGTTTTTAACTCCTATTCTCGCCTTCTTTCTTGCTCCTAGGAGATATTTAATCGAGCATGCGCATTGCAAATCACTGTGGTGGATAAGGAAAGTTTCTGACTAATCTCTGGTCTGTTTGGTGTGGTTTATGGCAAATGGCCGACAAAAACGTCAGTTCCCTGTTGATTAAAAACACTTCTGAGTAAGCACTGAGATCGGGTAGCACTTATACACACCTTGATTCTTTCTTTGCATACGGATGGAAGTTGTGTATGTGAAGATACGTACGTTTACTGAAAAAAGTTGCCATGTTCATACATATACATAATAAAGGAACTCACATGCATTCTAATATGCACGTATGAATTACAGATTCTTAGGTTCATCTCTCAATATGAACATACGCACATATTCAAGTAAATATAGATATGAGATTATGTGCATAATACAACCATTACAGACTTTGACATGCTATCAAAAAATGCACGTGTAGCGATAACGTATTTTTAAACTAATCGCAACGTTCAATTCAGTATTATAACAGGGTAAATCGATAAGTCTATAGCCTGACATATGGTTATTGGCTGAATTTTGATCGAAAAGTTTTTCTTATGTGATATTCCATTTACGTGATGAAACTGAATCGCTAGGTTAAGTGTACTGACGAGGAATGAATTTGTCCTGGGGAGGAAGGTGATAATTGTGTTGTTAATAAAAAAAACTTTCTTCTTCGTTGGGCTATAGACTTATTGATACATCAACGTACGTGTGTGTGTACGCGTGTGTGTGCGCGTGTGTGTGTGTGTGTGCGTGCGTGCATGTACGTGTGTGCCTGTGTGTATATACTAAAACATGACAAGGTGATATTTAAATACCAAACACTCATGAATTTCGACGGATTGTGAAACATTTGTTTTGAGTATCGACCATATATATATATATATATATATATATATATATATATATATATATATATATATATATATATATATATATATATAAGAGATAGAGACAAAGAGAGTGATAGAGACGGAGAGAAACACACGAAAAGAAAAAAGACACACAGATAGAGAGACAGATATAGACAAAGAGAGGGAGGCAGGGAAAAATAATGAGACAGGCAAGGAGACAGACGGACAGACACATATAAATGATCTGATGGACATACTCGAATCCAAAGATAACAGACAACTTTTGTGACTGAGTTAATTTTACCAAGTCTTAACGATAGAAGAATGTTATATTCTTCATTCAATTTACACAAAATATTCTCATTTCGGTTTTTGACCTGAAACATTCCTGCATTTAATAATGACTGAAGTTAGGTTATTATGGCTTAATGTTGAACAAAAGAATGTGATGTATGATAATAATGTTCCAAAAGGGACGGTTCTACATATCTCCAGTGTTGTATTTCTACGAGGATTAAACATTTATTCGGTAGATAATCTGAACTTTTTCTCCGTGAGAGCTCATGCAGGATTCTCTCTTTAATCTTTCTGACCTCCAACTTTGAACAGTTGCTCCATATGTCAATATGCAGTTATAAGCAGCAGCACAATATTAAAAAATGGTAGCTGTACACATCCATACTCATTTTGAAACCTCAGACACACATATTGACTCAAACAATGAGATGAGTCCTATACTCAAGGATATACATTAAGAGAGTCAACGTTTGATTTTAAAACACATGAGGCACAAGTGAAGCTTACTGCTAAGAAACATAAATCCAACGCATTATCTGGGAATATTCAAGACCAACACGTAAAAAAAGGGTTCAACTCTTTATCTTGACACACGCCGGATATGTTCGTAATCAGACACCAGAAATAACACTTCTATGCCCTACCATGAAACATGCCAGAAACAAACGTTGTCTGAAACCACAAAAATTAGATTTCTCCGCTTTATTCTGATACATTCCAGATAAACATCCGTCTTGATACAATTAAAAACGCGTCCACGATTTATCACTAAACATCTCAGATGCATATGTAGTCTGACAGCACTAAAAGTGAGTTTCACGTTTTATCTGACACATCTCAGATACACGCATAGTTTGATTCAGTGGGGAAAAAAACAAACACTTCCACATTTAATCATGAAACATCATCCCTGGCACACACACAGTCAAACATCACGAAATGAAATTGCAAGGCTCTTTTCATAACCTTATTTTCTCTTTTTCTCTTTATATCCGTATTAATCGTTAACGATTAGAACTTGTCAATCAAGACTGTCAGTAAATCAATCAAAATAGGGTTTTTTCCAGTTTTTTATTCATTTGGCTGACTGTCTATTTATATAAGTATGTATGCACCAGATGTTGATGTCACAAAAATGGAACTAAAAAACTGAAATTTTCAACATTTACTCCTTATAAAGTCAACGAAAACTGTTTTGGGGGGATTATGAAGATTCCTTCCCCAAACAGTTTTTTTTTCAGAAAGGTGTCAATTTGCAATGTAAGTTGAGGTTACAATGACATTTAAAATTGTTCATATCATTCAAGCTTGTTTTGGGACATTTTTATTAATCAATGTTTAACATGAAACGAGAGAAAGTGTCTTAACGATTGATAACCCTTCTTACCTTCTTTCCCAATGACTCACCAATAACAAAATATGCTACCCAAGACCTTGATTACATGACGGTATCAATTAAATGATTAACCAGATCCTTTTTCGATTAATTCAAAAAATCTTTCATTAATTCCTTCTCTCCGTTTTTCAAATGTCGGTTCAGGTTTTTTATTCTTATTTCTCATCACAAAATATCTTCAAGTGTTTTTTGGTTATTCTCATACATTCTCCCTATCAAAATATTTCTATCAATTTCATGAAAACTATTTTTTCTTAATGTAAACCATGTCAAGGTTAAATATGAGGGTAACATCGTTTAAATGCGGTTGTCTAGACATTTAATATAGTTCCAGAACAATGCTTTGCTAAAATGCCCTCTCTCTTAAATTTAAATTGTCAGCTAGTACGACATGTCAGAGACTGATAAAAATTACAAAAACATAAACGGATATGTACTTTTATTTTTTTTGAAAGCTCTAATGTGACGTGTGAATAAACAAGTTCAACCGGAAGTCGAACCATTTCAAAGCAAAAAACGACGAAACCCCGAACTGTACCATATAGGAAAACATTACGCAGCTCTTACTTACCGAATTCCTACTTCTAGTTTGTATCCGTTTCTGCCACGGTGGACTATGAACATACGTTGAATTTTCAACATGACGGACCCACGCACACGCACATTCAAAACACACATGCATACAAACACTCATGTGCGTATATGCATATGGATTCCTCACAACAGATTTGTTTCACATTTTTCTATGATGATCGAGTGATATTCTTCTAGCCATCGTTTTTTATTTTTTTTGATAAACCGTCCAAACTGCCGATTAATGAATATCATGTCAAAAAGTACAGATATTGAAGTATTGTGACAAAACGTCAAATGATATATTTCACACACACACACACACATACACACACACAAACATATATATGTACATGTGTGTGTATGCGTATAGCATATATATATGTGTGTGTGTGTGTGTGAGTGTACATGTGTGTGTATGTGTATAGCATATATATATATGTATATATATATAGTTATATACATGTGTGTATGTGTATAGCATATACATATATATATATATATATATATATATATATATATATATATATGTACATGTGTGCGCATGTGTATAGCATATATATATATATATACATGTAGATGAGTGTGTATCTGTATAGTATATATATATATAAGCATATATATATATACAAATATATATATATATATGCACATGTGTATGTGTATGTGTATAGCATATATATATAGGTGTGTGTATATATATATATATATATATATATATATATATATATATATATATGTATATGAACATGTGTGTGTGTTGTGTGTGTTGATGTTTGAATAGGCATAGAGCAGATAAAATATATAATTCCACTAGAAGAAGAAGCTTCTGCCCAGAAAAAAAGAAAAAAGGGGTCCAAAAAGATTCACACACTGTACACTGGCAGTTGATTCTCAAAGAAGAAAGGAAGGGGAGAAATTGATCGATTGCGGTAAGAAGAAAAAAAACACCCTACGACATGACCCTGCATAGCCGGATACTCGAATGCTGCACGATATTCAAGATTGGCGAATCAGCGGTAAGATTCATAGACACCTGTATGGAAAAAGGAACCGGTGAGTAGATTTGACAGCTGCATGGAAAAACTTATCCGAGGGATTATTCCAGGCGGGCATTCTGTCCCCACTACTATTTGTGCTAAGTTTGATACCATTGAATAGAATCTTGAACAAATAGGAAAAGGATACCAATTCTCTAAAACAGAGGGATGAATCAACCTAAAAGTATATGGATGATATAGAACTCTTCAAAAGGAACGAAGAGGAATAATAATAATAATAATAATAATAATAATAATAATAATAATAATAATAATAATAATAATACCTGCAGATCATGAAATAGGGAAGAAGGAAAGTGAAAAGTGGGAAAAATATCAGGACCTAGCGAGGGAACTGAAGAATATGTTGAACATGAAAGCCAGGGTAGTGCCAGTTGTACTAGGCGCACTGGGAACCGTTCCAAAGACACTTAGAGTGAGACTGGAGGAGATCGGGATTAAAGGAAGGATTGAGACTGTACAGACCACGACACTACGAGGAACGGCACGGATACTGAGGAAAGTGGTAGGAATATAAAGACCGCAACGTTAACCGTCAACAGTGACCAAACAGAGGAAGGGAAATGTAAACTGCAGCACTGGCATGATAAGCAAAAGAGAGAAAAGATGTTGGCTAAAGACCTGAGGAGACTTATTGTCACTCAGCCTTCAGCAATGACCACTGGGCAACCGGTGTGAAACTGTAAACCGCAGTATTACTTTTGCCAATTAGAATTAGGAGAGAAGGGCTGGAGACTTGAGGAGACTTGCTGTCACTCAAACTCCAGCAGTTACCACCAGGCAACTGGTGCGAGATTGCAAATAATAATAATAATAATAATAATAATAATAATAATAATAATAATAATAATAATAATAATAATAATAATAATAATAATAATAATGCATAAAGCATTACACCTTAGAGATGATACAGATAGACTATACGTTAAGAGAAAAGAAGGTGGCAGGGGGCTCATCAGCATAGAAGATTGTGTCCATAGAGCTAAAATAGTCCTATAAAGATATGTGCAAACAAATAGAGAAGAAATCATAAAGAGTGCGAGAGATAGTGCAACAAGCAATAAAGTAGGAAACAATGGAACAGTACAGCAAACAAGAAAAGAAAGATGGGAAGGCAAAAAATTGTACGGCGCGTTTAAAAGACAGATACAAGATGGAGCGGATGAGAAATCATGGACGTGGTTACGAAAAGGGGAACCTTAAGAGAGAAACAAAATTGCTCATCATGGCAGCCCAGAACAAAAGCATAGGGACAAACTACATAAAAACAAAAATCGACAGAACACAGACAAACAGCAAATGCCGCATGTGCGGTGTAAGAGATGAGACAGTAAACCACATAAGTAGTGAATGTAGTCAACTCGCCCAGAAGGAGTATAAGCACAGACACGATAGAGTAGCAACGATGATACACTGGGAACTAAGCAAACAAATGGGATTCAATCATGTAGAGAAGTGGTATCAGCACAGGCCAGAGGCAGTTTTGGAGAATGACAACCACAAACTACTCTGGGACTTTCACATCCAAACTGACCACCTCATCATGGCTAGAAGACCGGACTTAGTAATAGTAGACAAAAAAAGGAAGGCCTGCCAAATAGTAGACGTTGCTGTGCCTGCAGACCATAGAGTAAAAAAGAAGGAGGGTGAAAAAAGGGAAAAATACAGGGACCTAGCAAGAGAGTTGAGGAAGATGTGGAACATGAAAACTAGGGTAGTACCGGTCATAGTGGGCGCACTGGGAACTGTCCCCAAAACGCTGAGGGTGAGACTGGAGGAGATCAGCATTAGGGGAAGGATAGGGACCATACAGACCACAGCACTACAGGGAACTGCACGGATACTGAGGAAGGTGCTGGAGATAGAAGTACTGCAGCGAATCGTAGCCCTGTCATGATATGCGAAAGAGAGAGGAGACGTTAGCTGAAGACCTGAGGAGACTTATTGTCACTCAGCCTTCAGCGATAACCACTGGGCAAACGGTGTGAAACTGTAAATTGCAGAATTACTGCGACCTATGAGTACTAGGTGAGGAGGGCTGGAGACTTGAGGAGACTTGCTGTCACTCAAACTCCAGCAGTTACCACCAGGCAACTGGTGTGAGATTCCAAAATAAAAATGATAATGTTGTCGTCATTATTCATACTATTATTACCATCAAAGTCATCGTTATTTTTATCATTTGCAATACCACATCAAGTGCCTGGTGGTCAACACTAGAGACTGAGTGACAGCAAACGTCTTCTTCCCACTCTCACAATCCAAACCAAGGTTTTGGTTTACAGTTTCACACCACCTGCCGAGTTATTATCACTGGGGGCTGTGACATTAAATCTACCCAGGTCTTCAGCTTTCCTCTTTAAATTTCCCCACCTGTCAAAGTAGCACTGTGGTTTGTTACTGCCTCCATCTTTGTTTTAAGGGATTTTTCACGCCATTGTTGGTGGTCGTAGATCTCATATTTTTAGAACTCTCCTCAGTACCCGTAATGTCCCAAGTAATGCTGTTTTCAGTATAGTCTGAATCTACCCCACTATCCCAAGATCCTAAAAATCGCTTTCAGTGTCTTTTGTACAGTTTTGAGAGCACCTGGTTCAACACCAACTTCAGCTTTTTTACAAAATATACCTCCAGCTTTTACTCTCTCTCTTTTTTTCTTTACCACAGACATGGACACGCTTATGATATACCAGGTTTCCCTTTTCTTGTCTATGATCACAAAGACAAGTTATTTTTTCTTTGAATGGACGATTAGTTTCGTTTTCTAAGTCCCAGAGTAACAAATGGCTCCCATCTTCCGGTGGTGGAAGCATAGTGGAATCCCATTTTATTAACACACTTACCAGATTATACCTGTTGCTACCCTGTCGTGTCTGTCTTCATAATCTTTCTTTACTAGTTGATTACATTCACTGGTTAAGCAGTTTACACTCTGCTCCCTTTCTCACCATAGGTGGTATCCATATTTTTGGGGATTTTGTCGTTTTTTACTTTGAAATAGTTTAATCTGATCCATTTGGTTTTGGGTTGCCATGATGAACGATTCTCTCTCTATCTCTCCAGGTTTTCTTTTGTAGCAATGTCCATGATCTCTTGTCTGCACTTGACATTTTGGACAGTCTTCTATAATGATGAGGACCCTGCCACCTTCTTTCCTCTTTGCGTACATTGGATTACAAAGTCCCGGAGTAATGAATGGTTTCCATCTTCCACGGCTGTCTCCAGTTTATGCTGATTCCACTTGTCCGCATGATTGAATCCAACCTGTTTGCTCAATCCCCCCGTGTATCTCTGCTGCAACCAGGTTGTGTCTGTTTTTATAGTATTTCTGGGCTTGTTGACTACATTCACTGGTTATGTCATTTACGGTCTCATCCATCTCCCCATATGAGCGGCTTTCGCTGTTACTTTGGGTTCTTCTTCTTCTTCTTCTTCTTCTTCTTCTTCTTCTTCTTCTTCTTCTTCTTCTTCTTCTTCTTCTTCTTCTCCTTCTTCTTCTTCTCCGCCTTCTTCTTCTTCTTCTTCTCCTTCTTCTTCTTCTTCTTCTTCTTCTTCTTCTTCTTCTTCTTCTTCTTCTTCTTCTTCTTCTTCTTCTTCTTCTTCTTCTTCTTCTTCTTCTCCTCGTCCTCCTTCTTCTCCTTCTTCTCCTCCTCCTTGTTCTTCTCCTCCACCTCCTCCTCCTCCTCCTTCTTCTTCTTCTCCTTTTTCTTCTTCATTATTATCATTATTATTATAAAATTAGTATTATCATATATAGTAGTAGTAGTAGTAGTTGTAGTAGTGTCTTGTTTGCTTACAGATGAATTGAAGAATAAGTGAACTTAATCGTTGAGTCAGTTCCATTGAACTGGAAGAAGTATCAGGGTTGTTCCAAACATGAACTTGACCACGATGCTCTACGTTTTCAACCGAACAACAACATGCGTTATATTACTGCATATCCATGACAGATTTCATGATGTTGATAGTCCTGGCACACACAGGTACGCACACAAGCATGCATGCATGCACACATATACACACGCGCGCATGCATTATATACCAGTGCATTTGTCTCTGCTTATTTGTGTGGCTACGTACGGATACACAGCAGTCACAAACACTAAATTGTCTGATTTTTATCCGCTGTTATTGTGTGTTTCACTCTCTCCTTCCGCACAGCCGTGCGTACATTTAAATACATTGATAATCGAATGTTCTACGATCATTGTGAAGATTTAGATTAGACACCCGATAGAAACTGTTCATGATGGGGATGTGTTATGTAATGACTACCAAGGCAAATGATACGGCAGCTCAAAGATTGGACTGTGATTTGCATGTCTGCAGTGCAGGCAAAAAGTAGCAGAGACGGAAGAGAAAAAAAAAGCTGTAATAACAATGTAGCGTTTTGTTTATTTCTCTTTTTTCTCAACGTCGGGATTCCGTAGCTTATGAATGATGCCAGAAAATTACAAGGTATTCAAGGTACAAGGTGGAGAAAACGAACGGAGGTTGGGTAAGTCATCAGGGTTGTTAGAGAAAAGTGAAGGATCTTTCTTTTTTAAGTGAAAGTAACATTTGCTACCTCGTCTCTCAATGCCCTCACTTGACCACAGGCTGTGATCAGTTCATTTATGGGATCAGACCCCTAGATTACGATGTATAAGTCTCACGTTTTGTACCCAAGTTGATAAGGCCATGAAAATAAAACAGAGGTTGTTTATGGCAGCAAAAATCACTTGGAGACAATTGTTTCACTCAAAAGATTTACCAGTCAGCAAATTCCTTTATTTTTTTCTGATTACGTGTTTATATTGATATATATTTGAAACGAAGTAGAACCACCTGACCTGATATTCCATTCAAGTTTATAGGCCTGCAAAAACTTTCATCATTACATAAGGGTCCATCATTGTCAACTATATACGATCCACGTTGTGCACAACCGTATTTCCCATCATCATCATCATCATCATCATCATCATCATCATCATCATCATCATCATCAGTCTTTTAACGTCTGTCGTTAGACATAGACCTTCCCCAGGATTCGCCACAATTCTCTATCGTGGGTGTCGGGGAGCCAGTATTTCCGGAATCTGTCTAGTTCATCCGTCCACCTTGTGTTCTGTCGGCCTCAGCTCCTCATGAGATGCAATGTTCATCAGTTGTCCCTCAGTCTTGCAAAATGGCTTGCCCATTGCCATTTGACTTTTTAAATAGAATCTATGATGTATTGATCTCCAGTTTTCTTTCTTATACATTGTGCTGTCTTGTGATCCCTCCAGGTGAGGTTGAGCATGATTCTCTTATGCAAACGTTGCATACTTTTCAGTTTGCAGCTCTGTCTCTTGGCTAGATTCCATGTTTAAGCTCCAAAAGTGACTATCAGGAGAATCCATTGGTTGATACTATACTTCCTTTGGATTTTGTTCGATCACTGAAGAGTCCGCATTGACATAAGGGTCACAAAAATAAGGATCAATTTAGAATTAACCTACACAGTATATTGAACAACCAACTAAAATCCTATTTACATTTTGAATGGACGTAATAATTAAGAGTTAATGTTTCGGCCCTCTACCTCAGTTGATGCAGCCTGTACGCATGAAGCATACAACGTCAGTCGGATAGCCAGCCAGCTACTGTTACTTTAAAACTGAGTAAATAAAATTTGACGGTTTATGTGACAGTTTTGATTCTCCAAACAGAGTTTTAGTGAAAGCTCAAGGAAGAAGCGGAGAGAAAAAAGAAAGAGATAGAAGGATGGTGATGCAAGAGAGACGCTGAGGGGTTTGGTATGCAAAAGGAGATCAATGAGTCTGCCGCCTGATAATAGTTATCGGCTGTTTGATACTGAGTTGCTACTGCCAAATAGTTGATCTATGGAAATATTTATGTCCGAATTAAGAGCATTGACAAGGAGAGTTATCAGGTTGAATGATAAATAAGTTTCTAAAATGAATGTGTTTTTTTCTTTCATTAGAATGCAGACTTATTGATGTGTCTACGTATGTATGATAACAATTGTGTGTGAGTATGTGTGAGTGAGTGTTTGTGTTGATATAAAGAAAAAAAGATTTGTAAAAGACGAGGTTTTAGGCTGAAAGAGTCATTCAAGCTCCTGAGTTACCAGCTAATTGTTTACTTCAGTTGATAATAGCAGCAGCTCATTTCTCTAACTGTTTATTCTATTTACACTGTCTAGACCGACTTACATACGCAACGTGTGAAAACAGGATGTCAAAGAGGTTTTATAATATATATATATATATATATATATATATATATATATATATATATATATATATATATATATATATACGTATATATAAGCTAGAATATTGTTGATTGAGCACTAAAAGTTGGGGAGAACTGATAACAAGTTTCAATCCAGTCTTCTGCTGTAAACCCTTCTGAAAGTGATTTAGATGTGCTGAAATCACAGTATTTTGCTGCATAGACATTGAGCTTTGAACAAACCAAGCATTGAAAGTAAATTTGAGTGTAATCTTATCCATCTAATTAATGATATACAGCTTGACCATCATCTGATATTGGTATAGAATATTTTTTTGGAAAGCTGTATGTCTGAGCTATAACATATTGAAATGTGAACTTTCTGAACAAAAGAAAACGAAGCAAAGCTGAATTCATATAATAAAATTTTGCGGTTAGCTAACTCATCTGCAGATATTATGTAAAAACAGATAAATCGATAGATGGATAGAGAGATAAAGATATATCGGTAAGGGTAAATAAAA
>OY735225.1:41456282-41478782 GCA_963457665.1 Thysanoteuthis rhombus | reverse complement strand
AAATCAAAATTGAGATACTACAATAATTTGAAAATAAATCAGTCCGAAATACCTTTAGGCTCTTTAGTCCTGATCAATATACAAACAAGGCCGTCCCTTTTTTAGGGTATATGCTTATATATATATATATATATATATATATATATATATATATATATATATATATATATATTCTGAGATGTTGATAGTCAGCAAACGCTGAAAAATGAACATGCACACGCATTATAGCATCCTGACACATGCACATTCACACAAACATCATTTATACTTACCCTATCATGATAATGTCTCATGTGAAAAATATACTAAATGTATGACAGTAGGTATATGTCAAAATAATTGAAGAAAGGAACTCGGTGTCTGAAGAACATTGCTCTTGTGACATCTAAATATAACTGTTTTATTTTTCAATTCCCTGAAACTGTTACATGGTACACAACTAATCACATCAAGAGAAAATCTATGCAAAGTTTTATCAAGTCAAATTATGCGGGAAACATATAAAAATCCTAAGAAAATTACATAAATTACCAGATTTTTGAAAATAAGTAATTCAAGTGACATAAAAAAATGTTTAAAAAATTTTTCAACGTGTTTAGTGTCTGAAGCTGTGAAGATTTCTAGACATCCCATTTCTCACATTCTCACCGTCTCTTGGTATCTACTCTCTCTCTCTCTCTATTTATTTATTTATCTATCTATCTATCTATCAATATATATATATATATATATATATATATATATATATATATATATATATATATATATATATATATGTAAAAATGAAAAGGCAAAATTATTAGTTACGGTTTCGAGTCACAGTATCTATTGATAATGAGCATCATTATTGAAAAAATTACCTCGAAACAATGACTAAAAAACTCGGCTTTCATTTCTTACAATAATCATGAATTTGTTCACCTTTTATTGCGCAATTCAGCTACGTATTTTTCTTATATATATATATATATATATATATATATATATATATATATATATATATATATATATATATATGATGGGTAAAATGGTGCATCATCGTTATCGGTTGTTTTTGCCTTCTGTTAAAAAGTAAAATCTAAGATATACTCGCTGAGTTTTGACAAGTGACTAGGATATTTACCTAATGTAAACCCTGCTGGGAATACTGGAGACATCATGACCGGCTGAGCTGAACGATTCACCATGTTTTTTTTCTTTTCTGATGTTGAGAAGCATTCTTCACAGCATTTGGTGCAGGTGGTTTGAGATGTTTTGGGGGAAATAAAAAAATCCACAAGTATTCATAAAACCTCTCCTGTTTGCTGAATATTGAGTTTCATTTCGGGAAAGCTTCTAAGGGTCAATTTTGTACAGAATATCTATAGAACCAGGTTTCAGTGTTGCTTACAGAAAATGGTTCAATCATGGGGTGCTTAATCTCTTCCTTTAAATAATGATATCTGTTAATACTTCTCCTACCCTCAAACAACTCATTTTTTATATGCAGGACTAGTTGATCGATGGACAACTTTGGACAAATTTGTTTTTTCAAGAACCACATTTTTAATTGTTTTTTGAACAGTGGTTCTGAAGTTTGACTATAATTCATAACAACCCTTAATCTCTGTTCAATATACACACATAAATTCTACCATCCTATTATTTATCTATTTAAAACAATGGACTGTGTACCTTTGCACCTTCATTAAACATTGGTCATCCAATGACCCAGCTCAACCAAATTTGACACAAATTCAAGATGCCTACTTGATCGTTCTATTGGAAGAATATGGATGATTAGGTTTTTTCATATGTATGAATTTTAGCGGATGTATTTTTTTTTTCATCCTATAACTATATAATAAAGCTGACGCCCAACCTCAGTTCATTTTGCAAGTTTTTTGCTTTGGTCAGCATGAATAAGTATTGTCTTGAGTGAAAAACTTGGTATACCTGTTTGTTTTTGTTTTGTCAAAGGTTTTAAGGGTTTATTTATCATCAATATAAGTATATTGAGCTTTTTTTCGGTTCAACATTTTTGTTTCTTATCTTATCATATTTTCCCACACTCTCTCTCTCTTTTTCTCCCTCTCTCTCTCTCTCTGTCATTGTGATCCTCTCAATTTAAATGCAGAACAATACCGAATGTAATAGTTCATTTGAAAGACATGTAATAATATCTAACTGCGATTAGATAATTTCCTGTGTGAGTACTACAATTTTTCGGTTACTAGCCATTGTAAGATCTTAAATCTCCGATGAATATATTAGTCAGGACACAAGGGATGGTATCAATCTTCCAAATTTGGGGATCAGCGATTCTTGAGGAATCTAAAAAAAGTAAAAAAGAAATTGTACGTAAATGTAACTAAGATGCTTGACCGAACTGTCCGTCTCTTTTTCTTATAGAAAAACGGTGTTGACAGTCATTCACTAACAATCTGACCAGCGTCTCTTTGCAGCATACCGTGTTTGAAGTAACTAATTGCTTTGAAAGATAAAGTGATCAGTGGACAGCGTTGTTTGTTCGAGTTTGAGCATCCAAAACGAGTTTGAACGCAGTCAAACGCAAACTGAGGCGGAATTAGCATAAACCCACAAGGTGATTTTCTGTAGCTCCTTATTTGGGGGAAAATCCAGAAAAAAACAACCAAAAAAAGTTTCATTTCTCATCACAATAATGCAGAAAGGTTGGACTCTTGGCCGTGTTAGGTCAATTACGCGTGATGAATGCATTCATACATATATAGCTAGTCAGCAAGACCTACAAAAAAAAATGAAGTGAACCATGTTAACCATTTTGGTCGAAAAACAAAGAGGAATAAGATGTTTAAAACAACATCAATAAAACATGCATTCCAAAGGATATTATGAATTACTGCAGCTGCTGCTGCTTTCTACCTCCTGAATTAAACAATGGTGATTGTAAAATCAAGTCACCGTGATAAAAATATCATGAAAATCATCATCATCATCATCATCATCATCATCGATCTTTTATCGTCCGTCATCAGATAAAAACATACCGAAGAATTCACCAGACCTCTCCATCGTGGGTGTCACAGAGCCAATATTTCCGAACCTACCTACCTCGTATCGCCATTTGTGCTCCGCAGGCTTCAGTTCCACATTTAATATTTGGAGATCAATGATGTCTGCCATTAATGTGACATAACCAGCCCTTTGCGATTTGAGATTCATAATGGATTATATGATGTTTGGATTCTCTTTTCTCTGCTAATATACTGTATTGTCTTCTGATCTATCCACGTGATTTTGAGCATGATCTTCTTTAGAGTATGTTGCATTGTTCTCCGTTTCTCTTGCTTAGTTTCCATGTTTCAGTTCCATAGTTAACTACCGGGAAGATGGTTGTATATCCTTCTTTTCAAAATGGCATGTTTTCACCATGAACGGTTGGGGATCGGCCAAGATAAACAGTCGGATAGATACACGAATACATATGATTGTTAGAACACATGAATCACCAAAACCATGAAACAGTGATTAAATCGGTATGGCGTGGATAGTGTTGATTAGGGAAGGCATGCTACGGTATCGATCGTTAATGTCGGTTCATCCTTCAGGCCAAAAGCATTTGAACATTTTAAAGTGTCTTGAAATGACTGTGGCGCTTTTTTCCTTCGTGCGTAGAAGTTGAAACCCAGGATCTGATGGCCCAGTCATAATGGTGGCACGATTTAAGACAGCCAATAAACACGTTTCCTGTGCTGGAATGGCTCCTCACCGTTAGAAGTCACGCAACATATTAACACCTTAGCAAATAAAAGCCATTACAATTCCAGCTAACCTCGACGTCAGTGAGAATAGAGATTTTGAAGGTGCGTAAAATGCTGTTAGAAGACATACTTATAGTACGGTGGCCTAGCAATAAACAAAACGTAAATCTTACACGTAAATATAATTTCAGCATAACCTGATCTCCGTTTGATGCACGTAATTCCTTCATACATTACATAGAATGAACAGTATGCTTAGAAATCTCAGAGCAAAATTCGGCTGATAACTTCCTCAAGGTCTGGACTGCCGTTGTACAAATGAAATGACATTGACTTACAGAGAACTAATAATGGGTCGAGCTAATGAAAACATTTAACTGGTAGGCCAATAAATAATAACAAAGGCGGTAACTCTTACTATATGAATTTACCTTCAGTTTGTTTTTGTTTCATTTTGTTTTTTCAGTGCTAAAACTTTTAAATTGAGACCTAAAGAGGGATAGCCTCACCATGTCGTAGATTACGCTGAGAGCTTTGAATAAATTTTATACTGAATGTAAATTAATCATTAATTCCATCTAATTATTCAATCATTTTTCTACACCTTCATCGTCTGATTAGCATGCAATACCCTCAAAGAAGGCACCATCAGCAGTCTCTTCACATCTGTCGTCGGACATAGACCCTCCCTAGGATTTGCCATACATACCTTGGGCGTTGCAGAACCAGTACTTTCTGCATTTGTTTAGCTGGTCTCTCCATCTAATTATCCGCCTGCTTTGATTGCACATGTGATCTCTTGGGATCCATGTTGTGAGTCGCAATGTCCATCGGTTTTCTGCCATTCTTGCAACATGGCCAGCCCATTGCCATTTGAGTCTTTTGATGGATGCTATGATGTCCCTGATTCCAATCTTCCCCCTGGAATATTGTGCTATCTTGTGGTGTCTCAATGTAGGGCTGAGGATGATTCTTCTGTGTGCACGTTGCATGGTTCTAAATCAGTTCTGTCTCGTGGTTAGTATGCCTGTACTAGAATATATTAAAAATTTCTGCTCTCCAGGTATGTTATCAATGACTTTACTGCAAAAAGCAACCAAACCAAAGCTGAATACATATAAGGAAATTTAGCCACTGGACGTATTCTCTGCTTCCGCTAAATGTTCAGCAGTTAATTAATTAAGCGTTTTTTTTTAGCTGTCCCGAAACCAGAAAAGTTTCACAAGATATAACATTGGATACTGGAAATTGACCAAATAAAACAAGAAAACTTGATCGAAAAAGTGAACAAATAACTTCTGAAGTGAACAGGGAGGATTTCTGAGCCGGATGTAAGGAAGATGATAACATACATTGAACAAACCCTGTGTCAGTATTGATATTTTGATATTCTGAGAACTTGCTTAACAAGGGAATGCCTAAAAACTATCGATCAGAGAAGAAAAAACTCAACGCATTGAAAGCCTTATACTTCATAGATGATGTCGATAATCATCATACGAATAGAAGAAAAAGGTATGGCTGGGAAAGGACTATGTGTATACAAAGTATCAAGAGTAGATCAGACAGAAAATCATGGCAGCCAAAAACATCAATAAATCAGATAAAAATACAATATTGTTACTTTAAGATATCCTTATGATAAGAAGGCAAAATTGGAAGTGAAACCATCTTACACAGTATCCAGAAATAAAAACAAACGAGACTACATATGATTTGTCATGGACAGTATTGTGAAAAAATCACTTATAACGGGAGAAAAAATCTCTTATCAGTAGCGTTGCGTCAATCTTGCAAAAATGTAGATCAATTAAATAGTTGAGAATGAGATGGTCAAAATGTATAAATTCATTCGCCTTTTTTTGGTTAGTGATCAACTAAAGTCTCTGTTTTTCAAAAAATATAATGCTCAAAATTTAAGGGCTAAGTTTAGTTGAAACAACATTGCAAACTGACCCCAACCTATTATAAACTATTCTCGGTTGATATTAAAAAGAAATAAAACGTTTTTCCAAACATATTATGGAGTGAATGCTTTTATTATTCAAACCTTACAGCTCTAGTGGTACAACTTACTTACATTGTGCAAGCATACATACATACTTAGAAACATAGATACCAAGATCAACTTCAAACTGAAGACCTGTACATTGTTAGGTTTTCTAACAGTTTTAGTTGGTGGTTTGCCATAAAGGTAGTTTTCCTCTTACCTGGAGTAATATGCATTGGAATTTCAAGGAAGAATAAGATTAAGCCAGACACGATCATGGTTAAAACTAACAAGATTACAGTGTTGATAGAGGCTATTCCAATTTGGTCTCCCGTGATCCTCAACCAGGGTCAACCGATAAACCCAATATTAGGAGTAATCAATGCAAAACATTATTAGGTTCTGAATTAAAGAAAAAAAAACATGAATGCTGGCACAAATTTATGATCAATTTAGTATGATCTTACACTGCAAAGTAAATTTCATACAAAGAAGCTTTAGGAAAAAGAATTTTTAAAAAATGAGGAAGACAAATTTTGTAGACATGATAAGGAGTATATGTCGACATTCTCAATCCTTCAACATGGCTTGTACATACAGCCAGACCAACTTAAAAACTGGAGGAACTTTTTTTGTCAGTTTGGGTTGACAATTTCAATAAATTGAGTGAGTAAATGCCAGTTCCTCTGATAAAAAAACAGTCAATGGAGTGTGGAGGCCGGAGTCAAAGTTCTAATTTCTGTTTCAACTGTCAGCTCAGTTATCTATACTAGTCTTAAATTTGGTCAAGAACAGGACTTTACGAATATTTTTATTGCCACTCTCTTTGCCGAATGCAAGTATACCGATAGGATATCTTAACCCCAATCACACAACTAAAGATGTACCCAATTAGATGTTGGTACACGGGGAAACCTGTCCCAATAAAGGATTTTCGATACTAAGCTCATACTGAGGATCAAACCTTCGAGTGAAAAAAAAAAACATACTAACCAGTGTATGATCGGATTGTTTCTAATGCTTGTGCAAAAAAAAAATGTATAAATATTGTTCAGCTATTCTCATTTATCCAATTTTACCCTGATTTCGTCATCATGCAGGAATTCAGGGAATATTTTTCACGCTGCAAATATTTCAATCATCATCATAATCGTCAGTCCTTTAATGTCCGTCGTTGGACATAAACCTTCCCAAGGATTCGCCAAAATACTCTATCATCAGCGTAGCAGAGACAGCATTTCCTGAATCTATCTAGTTCATCTCCCCACCTAGTATTCTGTCGGCCTCAGTTTCTTATGTGATCAGTGGGATCCATGTTGTGAAACGTTATGTCCATCGGTTGTCTTTCATTGATGTAACATGGCCAGTCCAATATGTATCTATAGTCTATCCTTGGATAACAATTGGTTAACAAACTCATGGGAAGATCAAATAAGAGCGCAGTACATTAGATGAGAAAAGAAGTCAGAGATCTAATAAAAAAAAAAATCAGATAACTTATATGACGATGTCAAATAAACCGAGGACATAATGACTCACAACGTGGATCCCTGATACTGTGGGTGAAAAAATATGAGACGGCATGAAGAACGAAACACGTTCAGAGAATATTGGCTTGGTGACGCCTTTGATAGAGAGGTTTGGTAAATCTTTGGGGAAATTTATGTCCAACAACAGACCATCCATGACTGCCACTGCGTGTTTTGATGATTCTTGTTTTGTATGGGCGATTTAGAAACTGCAAAATTCACAATCTTACGTGCACCATGTTCTTCATTCTATTCTTTCAATCAAGCTCTATTTTAAGTTGTTTTGGTTTCCCCACCTGATTCGAAAGAGTGGCCTTTTCGCTGTTTGTCCGTCCAATCAGGTAAACCAAACTTGAAATCAACATTTCCCTACCTGTCTTGAAAACACGACCCAAATGAATGATAGGAGGGTACCTTGCTAAGTGAACTGAACAGACCAGCGCCCTATTCTTAAAAATCTATTTATTGTATATACAATACAAATGTTTTAGTGACCATCTTCGGTAAGAATAGAAGTAAGAGCTGAACATGACCCTATACCAGCAAGACTTGTTCATATAAAAATTAGTCACTCCATTTTGTGTTCAAATGATCACAATAATCATCCTCCTCGATACTTACATATTTAAAGCAATCAACCAGTTATCGTTAATTTAAGTGATCATATCCACTTCTTTATAGCATTCTGCATTATTTGAATTTTTTCCCATGAAATGAATGGGTGATTAAACTTAATTTTTGTAGCTAGGTGGCTATTTTATCAACTGAGTCAAACTGATATATCTCAACTTTAGAAAAATATAACATCTATACGATGCAAAAGTTGAAGTAATTATATCCAGTCAGAATAAAACTTGGAGTTTGACCCTTTAGCAGTCAGGCTTGTCAATTTTTTTTGTCACTATTCTTGTTAGCTATCCAAAAGAGAACTGTGTCTATGACACCGTTCATAGAGTGATGAAGCAATTATCATAGTCATGTTGGTGAAAGTTTTGAACGCTCCCAAACTAAAAAAAATGGTAAAAGTATGTAAAGTTGAGATGGCAGAGTTTGGGGTTGTAAAATGTGTAGAAGGCAGTGGATTAGAGGAGAGATGTTAGAGGATAGGCGCTGCTTCTTTAACGATTCTCAGCAAAATAAACCCTGGACACTATTTTGGCTTGTTGGCTTCTTTATCGAGAGCAAAAAGTGAAGTAAAAGAAGGAAGAGCCTACAACGTACCCATCCTCTCGATAGACACTTATAGAGCTGAAATATGAAACCTAAGCAAAAGACTGGCCTTTAAACTGACAACACTGCAATGCAAACAGGAAAAGATCATGCTCTACATCACAAGGCAGGACTACAACACTGATCAGTATATCAGACTGAAAATTGTCATAGTTGTCAGAGAATCAATGAGAAAACAAATGGCAATGGGTTGATCTAGTGGCAAAAATGTCTGACAGCTGATAGACAACTCAACTCATCACAAGGATCTCCATAGATCCTATACAAAACTATGAACAGCAAAAATAAGATGGCTCGATGAATTGAACAAGTTCAAGGCGTAGTAGCTCCGCAATGCCCACGATACGGAGGTGTGTCGCGTCTTGGGGTGGATACATGTCCACTACCGAATGCTAAAAGGCTGATGATGATGATGATGATGATGATGATGATGATGGAGGTGAACGATTTAAAAGACGGAGATATCTGCACTTCATTTTCATTAGAAATAAAAGATGCATACTGATTGCCATGTGCGTATCAGCAATGTAAAACTGCTCGGTATCACTATTCCCTTAAATTTTGGAATTAATTCTAATGGTTTTTTTTATCTTGGTTTCAGAATTATTCTTCCATTTCCTTTATAATCTCATGAATATATTCATAAACCTCTCAGCTCCGTTTCTGCGCCCCGTCTCAAACCTGATACGCAACAGCTTCCGGCTAACTGCGTCCATCAATACATAATCACAATAATAAAAATTAAAATAGTAGAATTGACTATGAACTGAACATGTCTGATTGGCCACTCAATAGAAAACATCATGTGACTGACATCGTTTGCCAGCATGTGTTGCGGGTGATCAATTAATAACAATTAGAAAAAGAGGTGATCGATGAATCAGTTATTTTTCTTGACTTGTATTGGGTAGTATTCGACAAAACTTCCAGCAACGAAGTGTGAATGCTGCTGGACACAAAGTGAGGGTTCAAGTATGCATAAAACAACATTGCAAATTGAACTCACAAAAAATCACTTTAGGGATGAGTTTCAAAATTAACAAGAACTGGAGATTTTATGCACATGATAAAGAGAAAATGCTGGAGATTTTAGACTTTTAGTTCAATAAGTATGGTCTGAATATATAATGCTAGCCACCCAGCCAGCTAGACCAACTTCAAAATCGACTAATCCTTGTCGTATTAATGGTTTTTAATGCAACACTAAAGAATCTGTATTTGTGGGAGTTTGGAATTGTATGTGTCCGTGTGTAATTTATCGTTCTTTAGTGATTGTTTCACCCTACTGTTCTGCCTGACGTTAAGTTCTTTACATGCATTTCAGTCCATTAAAATTGCTGACATTTTCTCAGGGTAAAAAGGATGTGAACGGAAAGCAAGCGAATTAAAACGATTCACGCCTGACAGCAGAAAAACAGAGAAATTATTGGGACGGTTGTATGATTCAATAAAATGTGTCATGCCCTCTTTCTCCCGTGTGTTAGTTCTCTCTTTGCCTTTTCAAAAACTGTCAAGCAAAACTGTCATAGGTTTCTCAAGTATTCAAGTTGATCTGGCTTGCTATGTATGTATATATGTATGTATCAACACCACTTTTCTTAAGATCATCAATGATGAGCGACATTGAGCGTGGTTATTACACAAATGGGTTAATGTCTGGGGATACCAGGGGGTTGTATTTAACAGCAAGATTGTTTTGCTGTTGCCGGACAACGGATCATTTTTGCCAAACTCAAGTTTGACCAAGCACCCATTCCTTTTCTCAGTACCAATCACTCCACATAGGAGCTGTTATATCCATATTTGAGTGGTAGCGAACTTACATGCATGTATGTACATCCATACTTTTGCAAGTAGGTATCACTTGTACAGACTGCACTGACGGAACTGGAGCCCATAAAATTTAAGCATTTACTCTTTATTTTGCATTGTTTTGTTTGCTTCAAAAATTCCTCACAAAATAGGTTTCTAGTGGGGGTCAATTTGCAATATAAGCATATTTTAATCAATCCCGTAGTTCATGTCTGGTTGCATTCATACATTTCAGTGATCACCGTGCAACGAAAGATGAGAGGAAAAACTCATTAATTGATCACTCCTCTTTCAACTGTCTTGATCGATCATTTAAGACGTGTTTGCTACCAGAAGACGTTGGTCACTTGACTGTTTCTAATCAGTGACTAACCGTTTATTTTTTTATTCATTTTCCTCCCTTCAGGGCTCATACGTAATTCAGTTTTTATTCTGGACGTTTTTTATCAGTATTCTCCATTTTTTCCCGACAACCTGTTTTTAGCCAGAGGCATGGGCTGACAACCTTGTTAAGTCAGTTATGTCAGCTCAAAAAAGCAACAACAGGCATTTCATATACAGGAGATTCCACTTTTTCATAATCATACTTCCACAGATACATAGAATGGTGTATGACGGGTGTAGTACATTAATTAACATCGATAAAATTACTAATGATATGTACTCAGTCGTAGTAAAAAAACTAATTTCTGTATTTCAAATATGCTAGAATTCCCTGAAACGTTGTCAAATAATTCAATGTTTTTTTTTCTCTTTTTAACAATACAAAGACTCCAACAGCTACAGAATTCTCATTTCAAGTTCGTTTTACCTTGCAATTTTTCTAAATTCGTTGATAGCAATGTTTCTTTCAGCTTGGATTCATGTTTATCAGAAGACACATTTTCTCTTCAAGATATAACACTTCAATATCTGTCCTGTCTGTGCAAATGGTTTTATTGGTATGTATAGTGAAGTGCCATAATATCGATACATCTTTTGTTTTTGACACTAGCTCAGGCTGATCATCTTACTAGGTCTTACCTTATGGAGCGGTGTTGTGTTTGCATTGATCCAGTATAGATACTGTCAAAATCTATCGTGTCTCATCTTGTATTTATTTGCTGCTACGGCTGAACATCCAGCTACTACATGCTCGATCGATTTCGATCTGATCATCACACTGGGTCAGCAAACTTTTGCATGTCAGCCTGATAGTTTCGTGTTTTTTAAGCTTTGGTCCTATGCTGACAGTGTGAGACATTTCGTTTCGAACTTTAATCTTGAGCTTTGCAAATATGACAGGTTCCATTGTAATCTACATTAGCCCCCAATCCTGAAGAGGGTATCGGCCGTGGAGTGGTTTCTCTAGCCATTGCTTACGTGGTGTTTTCATTTGTTTCTATTGGGCCCTTTGTTTAACGTTTGCTGCTTCCGTTAGTGAGTCAGCTTCTGGTTGTTTTTTATACTCAAGGTGTTCGTTTTGTATCGATTTGCTTCCTTTGTGATTGAGTGCAGCGTTTATTGTTATCTAGTGTTTTCTGAAACAGTTCAATGATCCAGTATTTGGTAGTTTGGGTGTAGTTTTGAAGTCTGGAAGTGGTTATGATCAAGATTTCCACTCGAATTCGGCTCTCACGACAAGGTAAAACCTATCTGTCATGGTATGGTGTATTATTTGCTGTTAGACATTATTTAGCCTTCGTATGCATTCGTTAGATGTCAGGTGATTTTCACAAATGCCGAAACTATACTGGTCTTCTTGAACTGTTAGTGTGATGATGTCATGTACTCTATTCGGCGTGTTTAATTCTGCCTTCTTCATTAGCCCTATACGTCTTACACTCTCTTTTCTTCTTCTCTCGTTCATGCGATTGTGCCATTCACCCTACCTTCATTTAGACAGATATTTATAGGTTTCTTATCGATCTAATCCCTTGATCTTAGTATTTACATCTAGATTGATGGATGATTGAGCGATTAACATTCCCTTTTCAAAAGAAGCTTACCAACATTAATCAATTCCAAATTCCATCCCAATGTCTTCACAGAATCTTTTAACAGTCTTCAATAGACTTTCCAGTTGTTCATCATTCTTATTGTAGAGCTTTAATTCATCCATATAGAGGTGTTGGGTAATGGTTATAAATTGTCTGATCGTGTGTGGTGTTGCTGAGCTCATTTGAGATAAGTATCAGAGACAAGCTAAACAAAAGAGGGGAGTAAGAGTCACCTTGTAGAATTTCACAGTCTATCTTTTTTAATGTTTTTCAGACACCGGTATAATTTTAGAGGAAGTGTTTTCTTCTTTTTTTTTTCCATTCCATGGTCCAATGTTTTGTTGGAGAAAGTTCTTAATTATAGATGATATCTCGTAGAGTGGAGAAGATTTTAATATCCATCGATGAAAGATGCTATCAATTACTTTCTGGATGTCTATCTGGTAAGTGCTGAGGATACAGCGTTTGAGGCAGCAATTCTTGATCGTTTTTTGACGGGGATGGAGTCGATATTTGCAATCATAAAATGGATTATATCACACCTTTTTTGTACAAATAAAAAAAGTTAATTTTGATCAAGAGAAGAACAGACTCATTCTCTTAAGACGGCTGGTCATATCTCTTTGTTGTTAAGCAAGTGATAGGCTTATAACTTTCGTTTTGTATTTGTTTCGATCGTATTTGATTATTGGACGGTTAAGCGTTTCTCAACCAGGTCGATGTTTTCTTGGGATTTATTTTGATGCCTGATAGCAAATTTGTCAAGTCTTTGTGCATTAAGGTTAAGAAATTTGGAATCTCTATCCGTAGATTTTCATTCGTGAGATTTGTTGAGTGCTCCTTCAAACTCGACAATCATTCCATTGCCTGTGTTCAATGTTGTTAATTCCCTTTCTTCTCTTCTTATCCTGGAAGCATCTGCGTTAAAACCTTTATCACTATTCAAGATCTGTTTTTTCCCCCAAAAGCTTTCAAGAACCTTCATTCCAAGGGGCTCTTTGCTTGCCATTGTTTTTGTGTAGCTCTCTGTGAATTTTTTTTTAAGTTTGTATTTTGCCTGTGAAACATGCTCCTTTTATCTCAACGTCTTATCCTGTGGATTCTAGTGTGTAACCTCTGACAATGTCGGTGTCATTTAGGATTTCATTTCTGTCGTTTAGTTTACACTTTCGACTTTTTCTACCTTTACGTGCCATGGCTTTGTTACCTTCAGAAACCTAATCCCGTACCGATTACTTTCCTCCTAACATTTCAATTCGTATTCGTATTTTCGTTATCCATCAGGGCTGTATGCGTACACCGAGGGTTTTTTTTCTCCATTTTTATGCTGATCTCTTCGGTGACAGCTGCTGCAGTCGTGCTGATTATATTATTAAGAAGTGGGGCTGCTTTGCCGAAGGTTTCAAGCTAATTGTATTTTTTGTGATAAAAAAAACGGAATTTGGTACACATATTTCAAAAAGGCTTCCAATAAAATCTAGTGATAGACGCAAATATTTTAAATTCAACTTTCCTATCAGCATTGACTATGATATGATACAGAGGACATAAAGAGTTGAATCTTTTTACCATAACAAAGTTTTTAAAATGATATGAACGTCATTGAAATTTCAATTTAAAAATTGTAATTGCAATGAAGTGGCGTAAACTAGTCTGATAAGGATGCTATCGGTTTCCAAACATACATTTTTTTTATGATACGAAATTCTAATTTGAAACTTTAAATTTGCCCCCTGGCATCTTTTTATCTCAAAATTCAAATTATTTGGGGTCGTATGTTGATGACAACACAACTTTCGGTGTGTAGACGTAGCTGATGATGGTGATCACGACGATGGCGTTGGTGGTGAGGATTGTAATGATTACGGTTATGGGAGTAATGGAGGTGTGGAGAAGGCAGTGATAGTGGTGATGATACTGGTGGTGGTAGTTTTAAATATGATGATAGTGGTGATCACAGTGATGGTGATGATGATTCGCAAAGAGAGTGTTGTTAATGGAGGAGGGTTGTAATGATGATAATGCTGATGATGATGATGGTGATAGTGGTAGAAGTGGTATTTAAGGTAGGGATGATAGTGGTGGTGATGACGATGATGGTGAGGGTGGTAGAAGTAGTAATGATGCTGGGGATGATGGCGGCGGTAGTTAGGATGATGATGATCCTGCTGATGGTGGTAGAGATAATGATAGTGATGATAGTGGTGGTGTCAGGAGCAATACTGATAGTGGGGATGATGGTGGTGGTGTTGTTGATAGTTATGATAATGATGGTTGAAGTGGTATCGATGGTTGAGATGATGGTGGTGGGGGTTACAGTGATGGTGATGGTATTGTGATAACAATAGTGATGGTGGTAGAAGTGATATTGAAGCTGGGTATGATTGTGGTGGTGCTGACGTCGATAGTTATGATGATGGTTGTGGTAGGAGTGGTATTGATGTTTGGAATGATGGTGGCAGTGATGGTGATAGTTATGATGAGGGTGATGGTGGTAAAAGTGGTATTGATGGTAAGGATGATGTTTTTGGTGGTGATGATTGTGATAGTTATGATGAAGGTGATGGTTGTAGAAGTTGTATTGATTGTGGGGATGATGGTGGTGGTGGTGGTTATAATGAATGGTAATGATGTTTCTGGTCGAGATAATAATACTGATGATGATTGCAGTGGTGGTGGTGGTGATTGCGCTGATGATGATTGTTATAATTATGGCAGTGGTGCTGATAGTGATGAGAGTGATGGTGGTCATGATGGTCGTGTTGATGATGGTGGCAATCATCATCACGAACATCATCATAAGTATTTAGATCTGACTTTTGAGGCGAATGCTTTGATCCTTTCTGCTGTAATAAATCTTCCCCTGCACATAACGATTAGCTTGCATATTTCATCCCGAATTCCAACCCAGAGTCGTTCGTGAATCCCTTACCTTTGTTGAATAACACATCGAGTTATTCCGTATTCTTTACAAATAGCTTCATTTCATTCTTGTACAAAGAGTTTTTGACTTTTCTCCATTTGTTTAGAATAGTGGTATGCTTTTCTGACTTTCGTTGTTCTATTCACTGGTATAATGGTTAGTACAATTAGTAGCAGGATTAAGAGTCCCCCTAGGAAAAATTCTCTACTTATTACTTCTTTTGATAGGTTTTCTCACGTAGATATCAAGTCTACGATCTAAATACTGTTGTCTGTGAATCTAATCGCCCATTCACTGATTTTGAACATCCTGGAGTACTTGGATATCCAACAATCTGTGACCATATCATCTGCCTCTCTGTATCTGTCCATCCTATGGCAACATTTTTTTCCTTACTTCTTTTAAAATCATCTGGTAGATTCAGAGCAAGACATTCGCATATTTTCTCTTTTCCAAGTGCAATCCTTTCAATAGAAATGTATATTTGCTCTGCTATCTGTGCGGTCACATTTTCCACGGTGGTAGTCATACGATGGTTCTATTGATTTCTGTACAACCAAGTGATCTAGTAACAGCAAGTTCTTTCAAAAATCCTTTGGTGTCCCCAGCTTTCTTTATAATTCATGTTATACACATTTTAACACCAATATTATTTGGTAGCTTTCATTGGAGAACAAGAGTCAGAAAAGTCACCCTGAGTGAATTGTACGGAGATTCTAGCCAGTCGGTAGGATCTCCCTCTAGGTCCAGCCGATGTTGTTCAGTGGGAAAGGGAGATCAATACGTCTGTCATCTGCGGCCAGGAAACAAAACTGCGGCGTGTGAGGTCTCCCAGCATCTGAACGGACGTGGAAGCAAAACGTTATTAAAACGTTGTTAACTCCCATTGACAAGTGTTTTTGAATAATAATTGTACATGATCGTTGATTTCATGGAGAATTTTTTTTTTTTCCAATGTCAGTATTATTTCAGTATGTCCAAACTAGTTGCTGTCGAATGTTTGGTTATTTGAAAACATGAAGCTTTACTGAACAATTCTAAGTGATGCATGATTCCAAATCATGATTGGAAAATATCAATTTCAAAAATCGACAAGTTTGACGAGACAGGACGGAAATACTGGTGGAAATTCACCCCTCAAATCAAGTGAATTTTGTTTTGTTTTTTTGGTTACAAAGACAGCACAGTATATAAGGAAGAAAAAATAAGAGTCCGGGGCATCATCGAAAACATCAAAAAACTCAAATGGCAACGGGCATACCCTGTTGCAAAAATGAAAGAAAATCAATGGACATCATGTCTAACAACATAGATTGCCAGAGATCACATGAGGAACTGAAGCCGACGGAACACCAGATGGAGAGATGAACTAGACACATTCAGGATATACTGGCTCCTCGACGCCCATGATAGAAAATTGTAGCGAATCCTTGAGAAAGTCTACGTCCAACGACGGACGCTAAAAGACCGATGATGATGATGATGATGATGATGATGATGATGATGATGATGATGATGATGATGATGATGGAAAAAGAAATCCGATTCAGGCCTCTGAGTTCGATCAAAGTTTGACAAATGTTTTGTTTTTTTTTCATTCGAGTCCAATTGTACCTAAATTCACATTGTATCTACATCTCCATCAACATTGTTCAACATCAAGGACACATAAAAAATAGAATATCGTGTACAGTGATCATGATAATGTCGAATACAACGATCAAAATCGGAAATGCAAAGCTACTTTTGTAGAATTTGATAGAACAATCACGTGACTACTGCGGTGGAAAATGTGACCGGTCAGATAGCAGAGCAAATATATATTTCTATGGAAAAGAGTGGACTCTTACTAAGAAAAGAGAAAATATGCAAATGTCTTGCTCTGAATCTACCGGATGATTTTAAAAGATGTAAGGAAGAAAGAAGAAAATGTTGCCATAGGTTGGACAAATTGCAGAGAAGCAGATGACATGGTCACAATTTGCTGGATATTCGAATATTCCAGGGTGTTCAAAATCAGTGAATGGGCGATCAGATTCACAAAGAACAATATTTGGACCGTAGGCTTGACGTCCACAGAAGACCGTTACAACTTTCTAGGACAACAAATCTCAATGGAATCCCCAAAAGAAGATAAAATAAAACGGAAAATCAGGTAGGCAGGCATTCACGAGAGCAGTCTCGACTTTCAATATCACAAAATTCACACCAGTCCTAAAGAAAAAGGCATAAAACCAAAAGATCCTCCAAATAGTCACCTATAGAGCTAAAACATGGAGGTTAACGATAAGTTTGACCCGCAAACTGAGAAGAGTGCAAGGTACACATGAAAGAATCATGCTCGATCTCTAATGAAGAGGTTATAAGACGACTGAGTATACAAAAATTGTCAAACAGCCGCTGGACATCACGACTCACATCATTGATTCCAAGAGTTCATTCGTAGATTTATCACCAACAGAAACTAAGATGGCATGATGAGCATGACAAATCCAGATAGTTCTTGCTCAGCGATTCCCATGATTTAGGGTCTGGCGAATCATGGGGGAGGTCTCTTTCTAACGACAGGTTTTAAAAGATGATGATAATGATGATGATGATGCTGATGATTATTTGAACAAGGCACTGGTCTGTGGGTTTGATTTGATATTTTGCAACATAAACGGTGTTGGTCGGCAATATAAAAAGAAATGGAAGAATATATATATTTTGAGGGTTAACAGCGTTCATTTAATACATTGTGTTTTTAATTCGGGAATAATTCTATTCGTTTAATTGGATTGTCTTAATTCCATTATATTCAACATTCAACCTTGTATACACACAAAAGCATTATACATTCTTATGGGGTGTTTTTACACACCTTTCAGTGCGGTCTGTCTGTCTCCAGTTAACCGGAAACATTTGTACTATTTTTCAATCAGTTGTCCCCAGTTAATTGATGAAATTTATTCTTTTTTTAAATCAATCCTAGTGAGAGAAAAACATATCAGTGGTTTCCCCTCCAGTAATAGGTTTCTTTTTTCTGTCATCAAAGAACATTCATTTATTTTCTTTTTTAAATCAATTCTCGTGATAGAAAAATATATCAGTGGTTTTCCCTCCAGTAATACGTTCTTTTTTGTCATCCGAGAACAATTATTTCTTTTTCAATCAATTATCCTGATAAATAGCATTCACAAGCATCCGATTATACATCAACATTTGTAATTTGATATAATCTACATAATTGCTAGTTTCTTTGCGTGCCCCTCCTTCTGTGTCAACTATTAGTGACTGCAATCATCTGCGGTTTTCTTTATCGTTACCCCGTCTAATCCGCAGTATACATATTAGGTCCATTCTCATGTTCAGATTTCTTCATTCGTTGTGACTATTCTGAAAATGGCGTCTTCGATATGCTCTTGAAATTGAAAATCGCATCTCCCCTAACATTTCACGTGATATTGTCATAATTTTCCTTGAGGTGTTCTCTCCAGTTAATGAGCACAGAACAGGCAGGAGAAATGCATTTGCCGTGCTATGTTTGGTCTCTATTCGTTCCAGATGGGATCATTAATTCATTTTAATCTCTCGTTTATATTCTTTTCTTTGTCGTCTCGAAAGAATTCATTCCATTCACCAAATGTCCATATTTATAGAAACTATCAATTGAAACTGTCATAGAAATTGTCAACATATGTTTCTTTCAGTTTTCAAGTGGGTCCCACAGGTTTACTGGATATGTTTATGTGTTTATATAATAATGAATCACATTATATCATACTAAAACTTATTTGATATCCTGTCGTTACACAGTTAATAAATCATTTGTCCTGATCAACGTAAATAGATTAGAGTATTGAATAAAATGGGGTTACTGGAGGGAGACAAACCTGTCTCTGATAGGTAGCTGCTTCAACATTGCATAGTACTTACCATTGAGCTATATAGCCACCCCCAAAAGCGCAATTAACTATTTTCACCCCATATTCTGCAGCGGCACCATTTTTTCTTAATTTCTTTTTATTATATTCATGCTGTCTAGGTCAAGTGATACTTCAACAAAGTAACGACTGGGGTCATTTCAAATGAGTTTCCATATGAAATGCATCCTTTTCCTAATGCACATATATATATGTATGTTGTGCGAATGCATGGCAATCTGTGAAAATGGTGATGGTAGTTTGACAATGTGGAAAGTGGAAAAATTGAAAACTGGTGTTACAACTAAAAATTTATTCATGTATTTATCACGCGTATAGGTTGGTTGAGTCAAGAAAAACATTTATCCTCCTCCTTAATAGTGCCTGGTAGGTTCAGTTTTGTAATGTGGCTTTATACTGAATTGGGCTATAGTTTGTGTGTAGAAACATTCACAGATGTTTATCTGTTCAAAATCTTTTTTAGAGATCAATTATTTTTTGGCAATTTTTTGGTATATGCTTTTGAATTGATGAGTAAGCTTTGAATTTGTACAAATATATATATATATGTGTGTATATATATGTGTGTGTAAATGTATACATGTATGTACGTATATGTATATATATAGACATGAGTGTGTGTATGTATGTATATATATATATATATATATATATATACATATGTATGTAAATATATATATATATATATATATATATATATATATATATATATATATATATATATATATATGTATACGTATATATATACATACATATACCAGTACATATATATATATATATATATATATATAATTCCTACCTATAGAATCAGCTGGGAATTGAAAAAATTCAGTCGACTTCAGCTATATTTCAGAGAGTTTTACCCATGATTAACAAACAACGATAGGCAACATTTGAAATAGAACATTCCAGATGTTATCAATTGACACGGATATATCTAATAGCACTTTTTTCATTCATTCATTTACTCCATCTTCTAATATTCTTAAATTAATCATGCGTAACATGTCATGCTGCCTACAGATGTTGGTCCTGAACAGTTTCTTCTGAGTGACTAACCAGAACTATCATCATTTTGATTCTTTTTTTCTTTTTTCTTTTTTTCAAATTTCATTCCAAGGTTCGCTTTGATATTTGAATCAAGTATGCTCCATTTAGAATAAATAGTCCACAGTGAAAAGACCCTTTTTAAGCGAAGTTATCCGTGCGTGGCTTTTAGACAGGAGCAGTGATTTCAAGAATTCATAATCAGTAAGAAGATAGTGTACGTGAATTTATGCTGAGAGAGCGCATGACTCTTTATCGATGCTACAAATAATTGTGTGTTTATCTTTTTTGTACATGAATTAAGGACCAGATGGAATAACTAATCAGGATAATAAAATTCATAAATATTTCTTTGCCTTGCATAAATGGATCACTATATCCTGTGCATGTCCCTGAATTAATCGTCCAAAAAAATCGAATATCTTAAGAAAAAAAATAGATGTTTTACCTAATATTCATGCATTGTCTCTCACTAAAATGAAGGCAGAGACCATAGAAAGCACTTTTTCTTCCAAACAAATCAAAATGAAACCTTTATAGATGATGTGTTTTGGTTTACCGATGTTAATATTTCGAGGTTGTTGCCCAAGAAATGTGACCAAGAGTTTCTGGAGACACAGACAGATGAACAAAGAACAAAAGTAATTTGTTGCGTCCTCACTTATACAGCTACTGGTATTTTGAATGTAATTTATGCTGAGATTGACAGATAGCATAACATAACTTGTTCATTTCAAACACATACAGACTAGAAAAATACTGATAAAAAAAGAAAGAAGTGGAACACACACTTGATGACAACGAAGAGATTCTAAACTTCTATGTAATTTCTTATATGGTAGTGCATACTGGATACTTCTAACACAAATTTAACAAGAACCCTAAATAAAATAAGGCACTCTACGTCCAAACGTTTATACCTGTAATTCAAAATCAGTGACAGCATTGCGATCAGTAGTAGTAGTAGTAGTACAACGACAAAAATAAAGTCGAAAATGTTTCACCTGAAATTCTGGCTATCGAAAGGGAAAAATTGTTAATTTGGATTGAAATGTATCATTTTCATCAATTATTTTTGTAATCTTATTGTATGTTTTTTATTGTTGATCTAGCTCATATATATATATATATATATATATATATACATATATATATATATATATATATATATATATATATATATATATATATATATATATATATATGTATCTATGTATGTATGTATATATGTATGTAAGTATGTATGTATGTACACACAAAAGATTTCTAGCTATAAAATTAGCTGGAAATAGAAAAAATTCAGCCATTTTTCACAGAGTTCAACCTATCATTACCAAACAATATTTGGCAACATTTGAAAAAGAACATTTGAGATCTTACCGATTGACACGAATATATTTAATGACAACACACCTTTTCATGACATCTTATGGTAAATTATTTGCAGATAAATAAAATAGGACCCACTCACCTCCTATCTCGGTTGATTAACGTAACTAGGACCGGCTGCAGGACCGATCAGAAAGTGGGTAATAGAGACGTGTTGATAGATAAAAAAAATTTGATGTAATAAATATCTGGTTTTAACCTGAAATGTTGAGAATCTCATGAGCAGATCATTGATGGTAAGGTCTCAAGTAGAGTACGAACAAGGGACTGTTGCTGACAAAAGGAAAGGAAGAGAAAATTATGAGGAATCATGCTGAGGGAAGTAAGCTTGGAGAATAGTGACTTAATGGTAGTGTTGCAGTTATCGACTGGGTTTGAAGACACTTTTCAAGGAAAAGGGGCTATTGAAATTCAGGATCTCGTGTATATATGTGTCGATAAGGAGATGGCTGCTCGTTTGTCTATTGTGTTGTTGGAGTGCCACTCTGGTTCCTTCGTGGTTGCCTGGTCAAGAAATTTCTAACTTGTGAAGAACGCAAAATAAATCAAGGCACGTTTCTTGTAACAGCTAGGTTATTTATTACGGAAGAGCATATATCTGCATAGAGAGAAGGAGGAAGTGACGCTCAGAGGGTAAAAGAAACTCCTAGCCTGCAAATGTCAAACCTTATTGACGATTTAGTCGGGGTTTTGCTCCACACTCTCCCTCCAGACCAACTGAAGCAACCTGACACGTATATGGGGACAGGCCAGTCAGGGTTAACTGCTACAAACATGAATTTGTCCCCTATTTTTATGAGGACCTTCTGAGTGCAATGTAGAAAGTGGATGTGTAATAGTTCTGAAATTATAATAAATTTCACTTGTTCTATCAGCTTACCTCATGCAACTAACCGATCAAATCGGTTTCAGGCACCATCGGTGCCTGAAACCGATTTAATGGTGATGGGGAG
>OY735225.1:41431282-41451282 GCA_963457665.1 Thysanoteuthis rhombus | reverse complement strand
TATATATATATATATATATATATATATATATATATATATATATATATATATATTGCTTATTTATGTAGTGTTTGTGTGTATGTGCGTGTGTATGTACATGTTTAATCATAAAGACCGTAATATTATAACAAGTACCATCTTAGCTCAACTTAGCTTTGAATAACTAACCTTTCGTCGGCTTTACAGTATTAATAACCTAGCCTTTGGCATTATTGTTTATTTGTGAGACATGTGTCCTAGTTCATATTGTTGGTCTCATAATCAAATAAAATACTGAGACTAGATTACAATCACATGTAGAGTTGGTGTTCAAGAAAATACAGATTCCCACCGTTTTAAACAGCACTACAAACTCATATCACTTCTCCTTCAAACCTAACGTATTTTATCGTCTAAAATACTTCAAGCACTTTAATATTGGAGTGTCTTCATCATAATCATCAGCAGCAGCCGTTCGAAGACCACTGATAGACAATTGCTCCCCTCATCTCCTTCCGCGATGGGCGTGATTGCATTGATTTCTGCCATGTTGTGACTTTCCATTACTGCCCCACAGGTTTTTGTCCGTTGTCACTTGTTCTTGTGATTGACACAGAGACCAGTCATTGCAATTTAATAGCAAACTCGATAAGAGATCCAATTTATTGAGATTGATGTTGTGGAGTTCTATTTTTGAATCAGGACTTCCATTTTTGAATGAATTACTCGTAATGGAAGACTTACAAAGGGTTTTGCATGGAAATGATTTCATTTTGCAATCGCTTACTATTATGATTGTTATTATCCACAGTTATTGGGTCAGAAAAGTGGTTCCGGAACTGATACATGGACCCTCAGAAGTCTGACAAATGATGCTCAGGGTTCGGCAGCAACTTATCTTTTAAGCCCTACATTGCGAGTATTAGGCAGAAAAATAAGATCATTAATTGCACAGCTATCGAAAATGGATATTGCACACAGACTGATTATATTTTAAACTCAAATAAATGTAATTTATAAAAAATGAATATGATTTTAAGTTCATTGTAATTCATTGATTACGATCTTGAAATTAATACTTAAGATAAGAGTCAGTCAGGGTCTTGAGTTTTTGAAATTTCGAAACAACCTGATTTAGATATACTTCAAAAGAACAAGCATCAATACATTCAAAAAGTTTTGGTTTTAAAAGAGGCGTCACCGTATGTTAATTTTGGTTGGAATTGACAACAATTCCAAAATAAGGGAAAAACAGAAAGTAAAGGTCAGCAGTTCAACAATCTTTTTCCAAACATAATAATTCCAAGTTTCTCCACTGAATCGGCCAAACAATGCAGAGAAATAAATCTATGTGGAATTGGCTAAAACAATTTTTTTCAAATTAAAGGGTGGGGGATTTGAGCAACTCTTCTGGTTAGAATCGTATCCCATATTCTATTTACAGTTTCACGAAACTACAAAACCTTATGACCTTAATTTGAATTTCAGTTTCGAAATCTCTTCACAGAGGAGCACTATTTGTTAGTGTGTATTGTTAAATATGAATCCATCTTGTTTAACATGAGAAATACATGACATAAATATTTGAACTCCCGAAAATCATAATCTATAATTCTAGACTAATTACTGTATCTTGCAATTAGTCTACCGAATTACTCGTCATACGGAAACAGCACATTTCTCCTAACAGTGAAAAGTCAACTTCTTTGAAAAGTCGGCAATTTCGACTAGTTTCCAATTAATCAAAATCTGACTTTTCATTTCTATCAGGGAATTATCGAAAAACCATGGGTGGTGAAGGAATCTATCATTTTTTTCAAAATGTGTGTGTATTTATTTACGTGTCTGTGTTTTGGATACCCCAACTCTCCTGTCTCTACTGTTCTGTGTACGGTCTTTCAAATTGACATAAATAAACCATTAAACACCTGATTTTTTTTCTTGGGGGGTGGGTAGATTTCTAGGGCCTTGATTATGGAAGCTTGATTAATAACATTTAAATTTTCCATGTGAGAGTGAAAAACGTTATAAAGAAGAGTATCCCAGTACACAGCTGATTGAGTACACTCTAAGCTGTGTGATTAGCCTGGATGTGTCTCTTAGACGGGCTAGTATCTGACCATGAGCATGATCATAATACTCCGAAAGAACAGAGTCCTGGTCAAGACTTAAGACCTGCTACGATAGCTAAGCTAACGTAAGCAATTACTCTATCAGAGTACTTGAAATTTGGGAATGGCTCTTTACCCAAAACGGCAAAAATTTAACTTCTTTGGAAAATTCGCAATATTGATTAGTTTCCAAACAAACAAACCTTATTGCTTCTTTCTATCAGAGAATTATTGAAAAAACATACATGGTAAACGAAGCTATCTCTTATATATATATATATATATATATATATATATATATATATATATATATATATATTATTTTGTCTTTCACAGACAGCTGTTTCATTGTATTACAACTCTTCAGTGTGGCTATAGACTATCAATTATCCTATTCAGTACCATGAGGAAGGTTTGGAACCTTGCTTCAGACCCGGAAGCCGGTGGGATACTGCTGAATATATATATATATATATATATATATATATATATATATATATATATATATATATATATATATATATATATGTATATATATATATATATAATATATATATATATATATATATATATATATATATATATATTATATATATCCGTGAATACCAAACACAAATTAAATAGAAACAACTAAACGCACGCACATATGTATATGTATTGAAAAAAAGCAGAAAACCACGTCAGATGTCTTATTTTAACCCTAATAAATTTATCCAACGCCAAATCTATCTTCTTAAATTTACTGACTCTATTCTACATTTAACCATGCACCAATAAAAGAAAATGTTTTGCCGATTATTATGTCAATCATGATGATTTCAAGACCTGTAAAATTTTACCTATAATTCGCAGACGTAGACAAAAGGTTCCCTGCACCAGCCAGGTGCTTCTGTTAGTTCATATTCCCTGTTCTGGGTGTCAAATTATACTGCTTATCAGGTATGGCTTTTATCTTGTTTGGTTCAACCTATTAAGAAGGTCGATATATTGCCAGCTCGTACAATCTCTCGAATCTCGGGCCAACTTTTGACAATAGCCATTATATGGAAAATTGATTTTCTTTTCTCCTACCGGCATGATCTAAATTTATCACCGAAAAGAGCTTTAATATGAAGTTATGCCAGTTGGAAAAGAATTCATAATGATTAATTGATAACTACCGGTATGTATCCAAAATCCCCACGAGATAAGAAATATAGCAGGTGTTTTTTTTAACGTCGGTCACTATCGAGTATGTTGCAGACATCTATATGTAAAGCTAAAAAAGGCAATTATTACTGTTGGGTTTGCATAATACTTTTATTTAGATTTGTCCTCTGATTCAATGGAAATATTATTCAAATATCGTGTGTTGCCTTATTCTTTACATCAATCTCTTTCTTTCTGTGTCTGTCCCCTTTAATCTCTTTATGGGCACAAATATGTGTCAGAGTGCGTTAGAGAGAAACAGTCTGTGTGAGTACGTGTGTACACATGGGGTTGTACATTTTCCCGAATCTGTATTGACCAACAATGAATATCCTGAACTTCCATTGGTTGCATCAATACTTTGCCTGCCGCCTAGCAAAACCCACAAAACACGAAAGGAATGAAATCAATGGTTTTCTTTTATGTTTGATTCTATTCTCTTAAAACCCGGTTGAATTTTTATTTCAATTAGAAATATACGGTTGCTGAATGAGGACCTAATTTACAATTCCAGAATAGAATATATTGCACAATTTGAATTGTATTCTTCTGTTATGTAAGATAGGACTCGGTATGTCAGTTCTATATCAGACAGATTACAAACTGAACATGGGAAATTTTGAAAAGAAAATAGAGTTAAAAGATTTCATTCAAGAGGGATTACGATTCCTATCAATACTGGATATCTATTCTTGTGCAGACACGGGATGTTTTTTTTTTCAACAATACATTTACTTACGTAGAATTGACCATCCACCAGAGTGCTCCATTTCTATACTGGAATATATATATATATATGTATATATATATATATATATATATATATATATATATATATATATATATATATATATATGAATATATATATATGCATACATATATATATATGCACATATATATATATACATATATATATATGCATATATATATATATATGCATATATATATATATATCAGTGATACCAAATGCATATTGAACATGAACAATCACGCAAACCCACACATGCACACACACACACACACACACACACACACATATACATATATATATACATATATATATATAAATATATATATATATATATATATATATATATATATATATATATATATATATATATATTTATGTATGTATATATATATTTTTTTTAAAAGGAGACACTTGCAAAAAAGGTGCGATCCTTCTATTAACGTCATCAAAGTTTCCCTAGTTGCATCAGTTATATATCCTTAGGTCAATTATATATAAATTCATCCCCTGACTCGGGCAAAGTCTTGAACCTTGCAAATGAAATATATCGTTCACTTTTTTGAACAATGTAGGTTTCTTTTTGCATTGACTTCATACTAATGGCATATGTCAGCGTGTGTGCTAGTGAAATGCACACCATAAAAGAAATCTCAACTTCTCCAAAACTAATGGAGAAAATATCCCTACTTTGACTTCAATATAAAGCGAAGACAATAATATTCTCTTGATTATGCGTATCTGGTAATTAGCGTGAAACCATAAAGAGACTGAACCTTTTTTTTTCTCCATTTTTTTTCTTTTGCTTTTTCCGTTTAGTTGATGAGAAGACTCATTAATGGGAATATAAAAACTAAGGCAAAATAGGGACTTCATCATTTGACTCATTAAGAGTGCTGGTTCAAGTGCAAAAGTGGACAGGAATACTGCACAAGCTCTCGGCAAACAAGATTCTGATTATCTTATGCTTTTAATATTACTTCCACTTTATCTTGATTATTTCTCGATTTTAAGCTCTCATCTCATTAGTTCGGTATTATTCACCATTATAATTTACTAATTCTCTCAATAAAAAATTATCATTTCGTTTTTCTAGCATTTTGCCGTATTTAGCAACTCCGTACGTTTATTGTCGATTCAATCTCCATATATATATCTCTCTATATATATATATATATGTGTGTGTGAGTGTGTGTGTGTGTGTGTGTGTGTGGTTGTGTGTGTGTGTGTGTGTGTGGTTGTGTGTGTGTGTGTGTGTGGGTGTATGTGTTGTGAGAAAGGTCACAGTATGGAAAAAAAAGTCATGAGATTATTTCAAACGCAACCAAGGACAGTTAAAACCTACCTGAGCCCATACACTCTTCAACGGGAAGAAGAAATGAGACGTTTCAAGTAGTGCAATCTTTTTCTTTTTTTCATATTTCCAAACAACATTTTGTCGAATTCATATCCTCTCTTCTGTATCTCTTACACACACACACACACACACACACACACACACACACACATATATATATATATATATATATATATATATATATATATATATACATCCCTTACACAAATACGCACTCACAAATATATATACATATTTGCATCTGCATTTGTGTCAGTTTATTTCGGTAGGAATCGTTCGTCATTGAATATAGCGTAGAGAAACGCTGGGTCCTTGAACGTTTCACGTAACATCTTTAGTTATCGGGCAACAGAATGCATGACGGGTTCGAAGTATGTGATAACGATGGCAACACTCAATATCTGGGGATTTTGTAGCAATTGAAAAAAGGCACACTTATACACCTCAAGTATATAGTTGCCTGTTGTATGTCTGCGTGTTAGTGTGTCTGCGCCAGTAGGTGTCGATATTGAAAGACTGATTTAGACTCTGCGTGAACGCATGCACTGATGGTTGTTTTTCCCAAAAGAGATAAGTAAAAAAAAAAATGTCAACTTTTTGGGGTGAAGCATTATCTTGTGGTTTCAGACGTTGTCTGTGATAGGATCATTTAGATTAGACACAGAATGCGAAAGATTACAAGTTGCGATGACTATTTTGGCCCCAGTGAGGTTGACATTTGTTTGTATAAAATCAGTGACTCTCAGCCAAATATTTTGCACGTGTTATGATACCTACTATGGGTGGTTATTATGTATGTTATTATGTATAAGAATTATTATGTATGTTATTATGTATAAGCATGTGTGTATTTTGATATGGGAGAGAGTTGCATTATCGTCCCGGTACTCGCGGATTTCGACCGATCTTATGCAAAAGGAACTATTAATGGGCATTAGTCTACACTGCGATCAACAACACACTGTCCCGTCTCTAGAGAGGAACATTACCCGTGTATTTTGAGTAGAGAACAAACGAACAAATAAAAATAAACCGGTTATTTCATAAACAAACTGTATGATATCTCTCGAGAACGGAACCAGCTGCTTCTCTTCACAGATACGTAATATCCTTTCAAGTGCTGTCACACTTTCCTGGTGACCCGTTCGAAACAAAATGGGCTTTTCATCGGGAAAGAAGCGCCGAGTGCACTTACACAGTGTGAATGCAAATTTGAACAACCCACAGTATCAAGCATCTGGCTATCTGGCAAAAAAAGCTCCTTGTCCAATTCTTCTGAGAATATTCTGATGGGTGGTCATCACAAGATCCCGATACGTTTCGCTCAACACGCACCAGTTGATGTAGGGCGTTCAATTTTCCGTACGAACTGAAAGTAAGTCGTCAATTCCTCCAGTAGCCTGATCGTAAAAAAAAAGCTTCAACGTACAGAATTATCATTGTGGAATACTAACAGTGGACCAAAGCAAGGTAAGTCAGTAAGAGAGGCTAAATAGAAGGAAAAAGGAAGAAATCTGTCTGAAGTGGTCACCACCTTTCCATCAGGTTGGTCATAACTCTGCGAAAATACAGGGCAATTGTGAAACATTGGCTTCGACGCAGTGATAAGACAAAATGAGATTTGAGAAGTTTGGAGCAACAGTAAAGTATTACCAGAAATATGCATTACACTTTGTGAGCAATGTTGGTGTACAACAACAAATAGTTCCAGCACAGATTAATTGTACTGAAATGACAACCATAAGTCCAAGTAAATCTCTTGGTTTGACTCATATTAAGCAACTAACTATATTAATAAGGAATAAGACGGATAGAACGAGAGAGAGTGAGGGAGAGAGAAATAGAGAGAGAGATAGGGGTGGACAGGATAGAGAGAACGAGAAACGAAGAGAAAGGGAGGAAGTGAGTTAGGAGGAGGTGGCCTAGACGTATGGAAAGTTTCCCATTCAGGGTGGAATAAGCATCATTTGCCTGAAATTTTACACGGTTAGGCCCAAATAACACTGATTTGCCTGAACTTTTAAACGTTATGGGTTGATGGGCTGCCTTTTGCCTTGTACAGCTTGGGGGATGCGCTCTCGAATTCCAAAGAAATATTAGTAAACCTGTAAACTTTTTGGTCTCTTTGCATGTATTTCTACCGTCCAAAATGTTTTAATCATCAAAATAAATAAATTGGTTTCATGTTTGGACAGTGGTGATAGCGGACATTGGGTTTTTTTTTAATCTAATATTGGTCAAATTCATGTTTCGCTAATTTCTTTGTTGTTATTCAAACAGATCTGGTTAATCCTGCTCGAGAAACTTTCAGATGCCAAACATGTTTGAAGTGAACGATAAAAGCTCATTGAAAGGAGTAATCAACAATTAGGTCACTTTTGCCTATTGTTGGGGTGTGATCACTCAAAAAGTCAGACTTCTCAAAAGAAGCAGATGCAAACTGATTAAGAGATCGATTCGGTATAAACCTACACCTCAAACTTAGCCAAAATTTCGGACGTTTTTTCCTAAAAAAAGTGAAGAGTGCATGCCTTAATTCTCATCCCAATTGCTACATTGTTGGTGTCTGTACGCGTGATATCTACACAACCAACCAGCCTCCGGACAAACTCGAAAACCGAATAAAAAATTGTTGACTGTTTCGCTTGACGGTCTAGAATATTTACTCTCGCTGTGTGTATTTTTTATCACCTATTCCGTATATATATATATATGAATTTTACTGCTATTTTATCCTAAAAGAGCCAGGGAATGATAAAAATATCACACGGACTGACTATGCTATTCTTGTGTGAAAGTTACAAGAATGCTTAATTTCTAATGCAACACATATCAGCTTCGTGTATATTACCTTGATTTAACCGACTGACCAGATCAACGTCTCTTAATTACGCCAATAATTAATCGGCAGATTTTCCTTTATATTTGTACATTTTTTTTACATCTGAAAGTGAGGTGTTCTATACATGATTTTTCCCCAGATTGAATTCAACCCTGACAATCCCGAATGAAATGAGTGGGTGGGGAAAACATTCGTGAATCAAATTTGAGCAGAAATAAACGGACATAGAAACAGTAACAGCTTCATGATAAACGTATTGATCTCAAATTCTAATCAGCCTTCAAACTATGTCACTTATAATGTATCATGATTTTAAATCGTACATCATTATCATTATAAACATTATTTCTACTATTTCATACCCGCCTTTTTTTAAGATGTAGTTTATCAGAACATGGTTTGGGCCAATCATCTTTCGCCAGTAAATAAACAGTATTGATCTGAGCTTCGAGTGGGATTTTGATAGAAAGAAACAAATAAGAGTAAACAAAAAAATATTCTTCAAAATAATTGTAAAATAATGAAGATTTGAAATATTTCATCTAGTGGGAATAGTGAAAAAAACAGAGATCAGTATTACATGCTGTAAGTATCAAAATGTAAACGAAGCGTAATGGTTTTCATTGCTCGTTTGCTCATTGCAGCTTCAGTACAGGAAGGAAAAAAGACACAAGACTCATGTCGGGATTTAAAACCAAACTTTTGTTCTCCTTCTTCAGCTCTCCTAAAAATATACCGAGAGTCTTCGATAGAGAGAGAGGGGGATATATATAAATATATATATATATATATATATGTATATATATATATATATATATATATATATATATATATATATATATATATATATAAGAGATAGAGAGGTAGAGGGCAAGAAAGACTGGCAAAAAAATTAGTGAGAGAGTTGGAGGGAGAGATGGCGTGTGAGATGTTAATGTCTTCCCAGTGCCAGTGGCCAAGGCTGGCCCGTACACTGTGTGTCTAATCCAGCTCTCTATCAGCCTACCCTGCTAGTCTCTAACGCCAAGTGTACTGTATTGACCAAACTTCGGTCCCCTTTTTAAAGGCAACGGTCTCTTAATTCGTTCTCTTCTCTTACCTGATATCGGAACTATGGTCATCTACCCATCTCTGCTTCTAACGTAACTAAACTTACAAACCGTCTTTCTTACTTCCTTCATTAGAATATTTTCTTTATTGTGCTTTTTTTATCCACTCCTTTTTAATTAGGTGGCTTTGACAGGCTATCTCTCTGCAGGGATTCCAAGCGTCCACACTCTATCTTGTCAACAAATCTACATACGATGTTTCTGTCATCCTTTTGGCATCTGGAAAGGGTTACCTTCTTATCTCAAGTATTCTAATATAACTTCTCTTAAACCACCCCTAAAAGTATCTTTAGTAAAGAACTGTAATTCAAAAATAGAACAGAAAATTGAAAATGAAATAATATATTCTGTTAAAGAGTACCCGCCAACCCTCATGTTGTAACACTAAACAAACATTGTACGATTGAAAATAAAGGTGTTAATTTATCTTTGTTGAAGTCTTGGAGTCTTAATTAGTGAGGGAGGCCGAATCGAACGGTGTTTCGCCTGGCTATTGAGATGTGGGTTCCAATCCCAACTAAAACTTATACTTTAATTCCTGATCCACGCTATTTACCCGTTGCCGGTGGGAAATGGACGAGAGCAAAAACTTTTGTTAAGAAACCAACAAAATTAGGATAAAGGTAAAAAAATCATTGTCTCTAAGAATCGAAAATGATCAGTGATATGATGTTTTATTGCTGGATCTCCGTACAGTAAATTTACTGAAGGGATCTTGTTCACTTTCTGCCTCGGAATGATCTTCTGAAATCTAGAATGGGAAGACAAAGGAATATCACGTAAGAAACATTAAATTTGATGACGATATTGTATTCATTGCTAAGAACCTCCATGATCCCTGGATGAAGCAAGCAAGAAAGTTTGCCTAAACATAAATTTCAGCAAAAGAATCTCTATGCCCAGCAGAAATTTTGGGTAAAGAGACACATTGATCCAAATTGGAAACTTGTAGCTCGTAAAAGTAAACTATTTCATCTACCAAAGGTTGACCAAGGCGTGTGTCAAACAGCGACTACTAAAAGGATGATGATGATGGTGGTGATGGTGGTGGTGGTGATGATGATGATGATAATGATGATGATGATGATGATGGTGGTGGTGGTGATGGTGCTGATGATGATGGTGATTATGATGGTGGTGGTGGTGATGATGATGATGATGGTGGTGGTGGTGATGGTGCTGATGATGATGGTGATTATGATGGTGGTGGTGGTGATGATGATGATGATGATGGTGTTGGTGGTGGTGATGATGGTGATGTTGATGGTGGTGATGATGATGGTGATGGTGTTGGTGGTGGTGATGATGATGGTGTTGGTGGTGGTAATGATGAAGATGGTGGTGGCAGTGATGAAGATGGTGATGATGATGATGATATGCAATTATTAAAATGTTTTGTTTGTTCCTTTTTTTTCCAATGCTTACTTTGATTACTTAAATTATCGATGCTCAACTGCAGACGGCTATAGGGTTAAAATCTATCTGACTGGTTCCCAACTTTTCTGGGGTATTTCTCCACATTTGTTGATGAGATTATTAGTTTTCCCATCGAGAGTGTTGGTGATTAGTCCTATCTGCAATAATGCCTGATCGAAAAACTCAAACTCACGGACATGTCTCACATACATCTACATTTACTCGTCCAAAAACTCGAATGGTTAGTAAAAAGTCTCTTTTTGATTCTTTGTTTAATTCACACACAGAAACACACACAGAGACTCAATGCTTTTATCGTGGGAATTTGTTTCCTTCGTTTTATACAAATCTCAACCTAACAATTACTAGATTTTGAAATCATTCCCATTGATATGAATTTATTGGGATGAAGTATCCAGAGAGAATGAGCAAGAAAGAGAGAGAGAGAGAAAGAGAGAGACAGAGACAGAGACTACGAGGGAGAGAAGAATAGAGAGTTTCAAAGATTTTCTCACTGATCCAACCATCAAAGAAGTTGGCTGCATTCACAACAATTTATATTTCTTATCGCTGTATCTGTGCATCTCTGTTTCGTAAATATATCAAACATAAATCAAGACAAACCCTACCCTCAGAACAAATTGTAACTAAATGAGCCATAATCAATCCAAATCAGTTATCCGAAATGATCACAAAATCTGATGTTATCTTAATGCACAAACGCGTATGGTGATTTTATTTTCTATATCAAATGGACTGGCAGAATATTTCGATTTGGACTGTGGCCATTATCGCTTATATCTCTACCGGTTGACGCACATTGGAAAGGAAATGACGTAGACAATATGGCGTCAAGTCAGTCAGTTAATCTTGAGCAACAACGGTGACGAACTGCACATTCGGAATCAAATGTCTCATATATTTGGGCTATTTCCAATTTTAGCCGGTGATTATCTAATGAAGAAAATACAGGTTATTGTTACATGCGGATGTTAGTAAATATTGATATGCATGCACTCAGCATGAGGTTTAGCCATGCATTAGTACATAGGTTCAACTATATACATACATATACTTATATATATATATATATGATTATGAATAGCATAATATAGGAAATCTAATTGGAAATGATCTCCCAGCATTACACACCTAATGTAACACTTGGTGTAGACAACTTAAATGGACTAAAAATGAAAATGAACGTGGCTGCTGCAGAAATCGAACCAGCAACCGATAAGGGGCCACTTCAACACACCTTTGTTCTTACCATTCATATAGACAGTCAACAGTAATTCAAGGGCCTGAATAACTTTTTTCACTCAAAATTCGTATCTCATTCATTCTTCGGTCAATATATTCGATTCCTTAAGCAACCTTATTTTCCTTGAACTGTTCATTTTATTCACGTTTTCTTTAGAACGGATATATCATATATTGAGAGGAAAGAATACAGCTGATATAAACAAGAGAATGAGATGAAAATTAAGAATGGCTATCCCGTCCATCAAAAGTTCGATTTCTGTAGCAGTCCCGTTTCCATTATTTGATTATTCTATTCACGTTCGATACGCCAATTGACATGATACACGTGTGATGAAGGTACACCATTTACAAATAAGACTTTCAGTATATTACCACGCAATTTGTAATCATTCTGTCCGATCAAATACATCCATTCCTTAGTGGATACACACACACAAATATATATATATACACAAATTTACACACTCACACATATATATGTATGTGTGTGACTATCTATCTATATATATATATATATATATATATATATATATATATATATATATATATATTATATATATATATATATATATTTATATATATATATATATATATATATATACATTTATATATATGTATGTATATATATATAAATATGTATATATATGTTTACATATGTATATATATATACATTTGTATACAGATACATATGATATATAAATTGCAGTTTTTATGAGCATATTAAAAATGACCCCCCCTTTCGTAATTCAGTTGATGTGTCACCAGCCTTAGACAACATAAATAGTATAAACAATCAAAAAAATGGGACTGCTCCATATATATATATATATATATATATATATATATATATATATATATATATATATATATATATATATATATATATATATATATATATATATATATATATATATATATATATATATATATATATATATATATATGTCTGTATCTGTGTAAAAGCGATTAATTACTTACAAAAGTTTGGGTTTACGGTTAGAAATCAGGCGGATATGGCACAGTTGCATTATTTATATATAATTATAAGAACGTTTCCTCTCTTAGCATACTTTTTCTAACCGACATCAACGTTTTTCACACGATGACAATGTGTCGGTCGCTCTAGGGCAGAGGAGAAAGATGAACATTGATAGAAATAGGCTGTTGCATTGAAATAGATAACAATTCGTGCGGAATCCCATTTCTTAATTGTTTATGTATTTACACTCAGTACAAAATGGGTCCCTCCAAAAAATGTTTTTTTTATTGTTCTTCTTCCAGTTTTAACATATACATATATATGTATGTATATATAGAGACGTTGTAGATATGCATATATGTATACATGAATACGTTCTAGAACAATTTCAAAAAGAAGCATAATCAAATACATATGGACACAACATGAATCAATTCATAAATATACACATATACGAGGTCTGTTTGAAAAAGAAAAAAAATGAAAAATAAAATGTTGCAGTCAATTTTGATTTGGTCTTCTCAAAGTGATCTCTTCTGGATATTGCAAGTATATTCTAGCGTCTCATCAACTTTTCACAGCAATTTGCCGAGTCATCTACTTATTTCCTGAATTATCTAGTTCTTCCCGTTTGAACATAATCATAGTAAAAATGGTGAAAGAAATATATACCATGTAAATCGTATATGATGATCGGTAGGATCTTTATTCGTATAGAGCTCAATGTCGGAAAAAAAACACTCTCAAGTAACTGTTAAAAGCTGAAGCAGTTACGAGTAATGTTATCCAAGTAAAGAGACGTTAGATAAAGCAGTATCATATAATTTTTTGCAAGGTAAATGATTACAACTTATCCCAACTGTCATATTCGAGTTGAAGTGGATATCTATAGAATATAATAAATTTGTAGTGATAATTACACTATCATTTCCACTGGAAGTAGCAAAACTATGATTAACCATCGCTATACTCCAAGTTTTTTCATTAATCCAATATATATATATATATATATATATATATATATATATATATATATATATATATATATATATATATATATTGTGGGATTTAGATATTTACAATACGAAACAAAAGAATCCCGTGACTCAATGAGAATCAACGATCTAGAAAATATTCACTTATATGTTCAAGTAGTTGGAGGCAAATCATGCAATATACAGATGACACATATTGAGGATATAATTCATCATCTAATTGAGCCTTTCCTCCATTCTTCACTGGGCAGATTGATGATATACTTTGACCAAATCCTTGTTGATAAATGTAGAACTCTGCTACAGTGGTTAAGGGAATGAATCTCAACTAGAGAGTAAAAAGTAGTCAAATATATTTTCTGAGATGTTACAACATTTTTGTCTTCAGTACACGGGGAGAACCAAGCAAAGATAGCGAAATATCTCCTCGGAGTGTGAAGACTTGTGATGAGTTGCAAGGTATTGCAGGTACACATTGATGATGAGGCATTGGAGGCTTTTCTTAACCGAAGTCAGTATCGAAACTAGTCCCATTAGCTCATAGAATCATACTAATGCAGAGTGTGCCAGCAAGAAGCAGATGTCCATCTACTTCCCCATGCTGCTCATGCCACAAGAGAGGAATTATTATCTGGTTCTAACTGTCCAGAAGATATTGAAGTCTTTTTCATCACTTTAGCATTATATGACTAGATAAGGGCCTAATCATTCAAGAATTGTGGCAACAGAACTCGTAAACAGCTTGTACATATACTGTTGGTACATTCGTTTATAATCCCCTCAGCCAGATCGCACACTCGTACAGGGTACATAAGCAATTTTGCCGGCAAACTGTCCAAGAACTTCAGAATTGTAACAGAGAAGCTGAGTAAGTTTGATGAAGGATGCAACATCTCTTCAGAAGTAATGGGAAATGTACACCGCCCAAATGTGAGTATGTTTTGCAACTAGTCTCAAATGTATAGACATGTGTAGATTTGTTCACCGTGAAAACCAGATAACTGCCTCAGAGAGTATGGAATGCTGAGATGAAGTTATGGGAGATATTGAAGACTTTAAAAATTATTATTTGTGCATGAAAGTACATAGAGCTAGGTATACAAATTAATCTTTCATCACTGTCAACCTAAACTTTCACCAAAACATTCAATATAGGATTCAGTTTTTAAGTTGGTCTGGCTGGCTTGCCGTATAGGCCACATGAACGGAGCTAGAGCGCTGGAAACTGGAACGTATTTTCTCACAAAATTATTCCCCCAATTTTTTTTAAATCAAAGTTAGATTTACGAAATAAGTTCATGCTACATTGGTCCTTTATTTGTGCATTGTCATATTCATGCAATTTTTATTTACTCAAACTAAGTTTTCCCCCCAAAAGACAAGAGAGTTCACTTATACATTGTACACCTCTCTTTTAAATTCTATGATTGATCCCCCCAACACAGTGTGCTGCCAAAAGACGTGTACAAGTGATGTTTTCTATTGAAGGGAGTAAAAAGATGTGCTGTTCTTGATTGAATCACTAAATACTCATAAATGACTATCTGGTACTTATGTAGACAGCGTTGTCTACAAAAAAAATTGTAAAATTGAGAAATAACTTGGATCTTGTCAAAAAACGGAATATTATACTCTTTTAATGTTATTTCAGAAGTACATTCATTACAGACGATATAGAAATTATCTAACTCGAAAATATATATGCATAAAATCGACCCAAATGAGTTTTTTTAACTGCTGTGGTCTGAGGTAAGATCTTCAACGGATGTTAATATGTTGTGACAAATTGTAGACAAATGTTTCGCTTCTGAGGAAATCATCAACTCAACTGGAATGGAATGCTGTACTGCAAAAGCCAACATCGACATAATTGTCAGTGTCTGCCTCATCATTATCAGCAGCAGCATTTTAGCGTCCTTTGTTGGACATATATTTTCCCTAAGATTCACTACACCTCTCTATCATGGGTGCTGCAAAGCCAATACTTTTTTGTATTTATGTAGCTAGTCACGAGATCTCACCTTCTTTTGGTCACAATTTCGATTATGATCTCATGGGATTATGGCTTTTAAGTATGATGTCCAGCAGTTTCCTAGCATTCTTCCAACATGCTCATTATAATGCCATTTGAGTTTCCTAATGGCTTTTGTATCTGGAACAGTTTTTTCCTGATCTCCTGGAGTGAGGTTGAATATGGTTATCGGTTGTAGGATTAATATTTTGGTTAACAACATTTGATGAGAAGTTCTTGAACTCTGTTCATGGGTTACTGATGATAGGGAAACATCGGGTTGAATATATATGGTGTAACCTATACTGGGGTACTTTTCAAAGATCTTTATTTTAGGGTAGTATTATAAAATGCATGATACCTCACAGGTACTTACCACTGCTATAATGATATTCTCCTTTTTCTGACTCTAGAAATGTATACCTTGCCAAATGATTACTATGAGAATTATTCTCTCAGATGGTACCAACCGACCCTTCTGGCTCATGGACTAACAATCATCGTTGCGTAAGAAAAAATCACTGTTATATGATGCATGAATTTGATCTTTCCGATTTGATCTCCTGATATTTTACTGTTTTTTTTGGGGGGTGCTAGGGGGTAGAGTTGGTGTATCTTATGCAACCAGCAGAACGTGGACTTAGTGTTTGCTTCGCCAAACAGAACCGCTGTTTGTATTTCTCTCTTCATTGAAGACACTTATATCTGATCGCACGGCCGATGGACACACGGGACGGATCGGTTTGCAAAGGTCAATCAAGCCGAATGATAAATTCAAATCGCTATCTCAATCTTTGGTGATATGTACAGCTCAAATTTGCAATAAAAAGGATCAGATTCACTTGATTAGTGAGTGTGAATTGTTCAATTTAGGAGAACACGAAAAAACAATTATTTCAGGTAATAAAATACAAGGTTGTCGATACAATCGATGATAAAGATATTATTAAAATGATGCCTGAAAAAGAGTTCATCAGATAACGTTGAGAAGAGAGTGTGTCAGTATCTTAATAGCTACAATTATTTGAAAGATTTTATCAGAAGGATTCATTGTATAATGTTCAATCGAAGCAATGATTATTCCCTTCTGTATCAATTACATTGGAAGAGGAGAAAAATTATGTTGAAAAATTAATATGTTTTGCAAAAAAAATCAAGTTGCTGAGTCATGGGTGCGTATATAAACGTATATATATATATATATATATATATATATATATATATATATATATATATATATATATATATATACATAACACAATACTTCATATATATATATATATATACATATATAACACAATACTTCATATATATATATATATATACATATATAACACAATACTTCATATATATATATATATATATATATATACATACATATATATATATATATATATATATATATATATATATATACATACATATATGAGGAAGATTCACTGTTATCTTCACTGATAAAGTGCTCATCATTGCTGAAGCTGTGATATTTCATTTAAACAATAAACCACGGAAGTGATTAGATGATAATCATCCACATTGAAATATATGAAAAATAATAATAGATTTTTAACAACGTCCTGATTCGAACATTAGCATATCAAATCGAACACGCTAATCATTCCATGTGATAGGAGCGCCAACAGCTTGCAACGTGAAGAAAACAAATTACAACGTAACGTACATCCTTGAAATTTCGAAAAAACAAAAGGCTGAAAAAAATAAATTAAATCATTTTACCCAATTCAGATGTATGACAGAGGATGGTCTTCCAAATAGTACGGGTAGGGAAGGTTTCATAACAGTCCCTTATTTTGTTTATTTGTACGTGAGAATCCATCCCTCTCCATCATCATAAAATTGAAAATATGAAGGCTCATTCAGCAGGGGATATTCTAAGTAGTTTGAGCCCCATAGAGTTAATGATGTAAATGTTCTGATTGGGGAAAAAGGGTGGGAGGAAATCAGAAGAACGGGTTAGTCACAAAAGTAAGTAGCTATTAATAAAATTATCAACGGAAAACAAACAATCATTTTTCAAACGGAATCTGCACCAAAGTTTTTGTATTGAAATTAAGTAAAACCTGATTGAGTAGTACATCAAATGTACGAAACAAATTCATTTGGTAGTGTAAATTGCTGTCCAAAAAAGAATAAGAAAATAGATTATTGGAAATCAAACAACGCTAATCTGTTTTTAAAACTGATCCTTAACCACTATTCACACTGTTAAAAAAAAAAGGTCAATGTTGACAACTGTGTTGCTAATGTGAGAGAGATTTTCAGTTAATGTAAATAAAAGATAGAGTTAGCGTAAAAAAAAGGTTGATATTTTTTGTAAAAATAGCTATGTCAAAAAAAGGGGTTGATTCAAGAAGACAAGGGTGGCTGAATCGCTAAAAAAGGACAGGGTAAAAGAAGGGGTCTGATGTTAAATAACTGGTAAAAAAAAAGGGAAGATGTAATGTTTAAAATCGGAGAGTAATATTGTGGAAGAGGAAGTTACTGTAAAGGGAAAGTGGACCCATGAAAAAAAAAGAGTTTAATGTTCAAAAAACTGAATTGAGGGTGATGTTAAAAAAAGAGAAGTGTCCCCACTTTTTTTTACCCGATAAGATGTGGGTAAACAAAATAATTTCATGGTGTTATTTTGAAAATTTCGACTTGATTCTGACTTCAAAAGATTAAGATGAATAGTCTACCACCCTATTCAACGCCGAAAATTAAAGAAAAATTCTTTGATATTGACACTCAAAAGTGAAAAAATCGTCTTTGACGCCCAAGACCCCTGAAAGTGAAGAAGAATTCCCTTTCATTCTAAATCCTAAAATTGAATTTATCAAAACTCACTTCGCTTCTATCTGAATGATGACTGCATTTTAATCTCTGAGGTTTGCGTTAAGGAAACAAAATTAAAAATAACATCGCATAATCGTCATCAAAAATATTTTTTATCCCTCATGAATAATTATATAAAGAAAACCCTAACTGTGATTCGTAACTCCCTAAAACATATTTTCAGAGGTGACTTTCAAATAATTCGCTAAAACGTCCCTTCTGGTATCGAGTCTGTACTCACAATAAAATATTTGTGGATTTGTATCAAGTAGTTGTCGTAATAAGCACGTACAAAGAGACAAACTAACATACAGACTGACGGACTTTTAACAATGTGTAAGGTTAAAATGTAGTATAACATCTGAACAGTAGACATGTACTTGATTCCATCAACCTGTCATTAAGTATTTTTCTGTTGGTGCTTTTACTCGTATCAAGTCCACTCTGTAATGCTACGAGTCTGCTGAAACGAATGATCTTCCGCTTGGTTTCGGAAATGCAGTTGGATACCTAGGTCCGAATTGGCATGTGACATGTCCATGCAATAGATCCCATGGTGAGTAGAGTTAAATTTGACCTTCATCTTGCATATTCTGCAAGTCCGAATTTTCCACAAAAATGGTCTGTACTGAATTTTCATTCAAGAACAATACCCCATAAATAATTTTGCTCGCATCATCATCATCATCATCATCATCATCATCATCATCATCATCATCATCATCATCACCACCCTTTTAACGTCTTTCGTAGACATAGAACTTCCTATTGATTCACTACTCTCTTGGTCACGAGCTTTGCACAGCCAATGATTTTCGAATGTGTTTAAAACGTCACGCCGTCTTATTTTCACGGGCCAAAATTTTGCATTTGAGTTATAGATGTCGTGATACAAATCGGTTGTTTGTATTTCATGCTATATGGCCTGTCCGTTGCCATTTGATTTTTTCTAATGGATTTCATGATATCTTAGACGCCTGTTTATTCTATAAAGTATCAAACATGGTCTTCTTATAACCACGTTGCGTGATTATCATTTTGAGAGCCAGACTTTTGGTAATGCTTCACGTTTTGGTACCCTTTGAAACTATCAGGAGACCACATTATATTATTTATTTTGATTCAAAAAGGATGTTCTAATTCTTGCTGATTGAATTTTCTCGG
>OY735225.1:41406282-41423782 GCA_963457665.1 Thysanoteuthis rhombus | reverse complement strand
TTGCCGTCTAGAACCAGTGATTCTTTGCCCCCTTGATAGGAGATCATTTCAAATCAGTTTATATTCAATATAACACTATATCTATCTATCTATCTATCTATCTATCTATCTATCTATCTATCTATATATATATATATATATATATATATATATATATATATATATATATATATATATATATATATATATATATATATATATATTCTGACGGAAAGGATTACAAATGTGTTACATTACCCTGGAACTAAACCAAATTATCACACAGGGAACGTATAGTTTAACCTGGCACCGTAAAAAAAAACGTAAAAATCAAGAGAACAGGGCTTTTGCTGGGATGGAACCTGCCACGATAGGTAATTGCTCTCAATAAGAGTTACTATTACCATCGAGGTGAATACCTATAATGCCCCCAAGCTCTTTTATTTTTCTTTTATCTGCTCCGTTTTTACTTTGTCATCTACTGTCTATATCCACTCTTTTTCTCAATTCAGACAATAACATTACTTAGAAATGGATACATCATCCATTAGAAATAATTATGAATGCGTTATATTATTTTGAAACTCTATTTAGAATGATTTTCCATTACTACTTAGTGAACGTATCACGTGACCAAGTCAGCGTAATTAAAAAAGATAATTAAAAGAGATTTGGCTGAATTAATGTGCAAGGAGAAATAATTCGATAACTGAGCGACACAACATTGATCATATATATATATATATATATATATATATATATATATATATATATATATATATATATATATATATATATGTATATATGTATATATGTATATATATGTATATATATGTATATGAAGCTTGGATTCTGATATCAACAGAACGATTCAAAATATGAATTCAGTTTTTCTTCTGATATTTACAGATTACAATACATAATAATAATAGATCCTCCAGGATCTACTCAAAAATCAAGTGTGTCATTTTTTTCCCTGTTTTCTTTGTCAGCAAGAATTGACTTTGCCACGTAATGATGACCATTTTTCCGGAACAAGATTTCCTACCAACTATTTTGACAAAGGACTTTCCCCACGGGAACAGGACTGTCACTTCTATACAAAGAAAGAATAATAGAAATTCGAATAACTCTGTGTATTTTTCCTCAGGGTTCAAGAAGTGAACAGAAGAACGGACAGCAACTTACTCAAAAGGTACCGCAGAAGGACGGCAAAGGAGAACTTCTTCTCACAAAGAATTATCCGTAATTGGAACATCCTGGTGAAGTATGACCTAAATATATACTGAAAATGGGTTTGACGTAACCAACATATTTTGGCTGCATGCCTTGTCTAGGGTGATCAAGTGAAAAAATGGTAGAAAGGCGTGCTGGATGAAAAAAGTTACTTATCTCGCCTCTTGCTTCATAATTGTCACTAAAAAAGTCTTCATTTTCGAAAGAATAAGCAAACACGAGCAAAGTAGTATGTTCAGCATAAACTTGTCTTATCAATCGAACACCCTCTAAAAATGGATTTTGGGGACATCTGGAAAAAATGTGAACATGATAGGGAGTGAATGTTTGAATTTACAGACCTCTAGCTCCATTGGTATTGAATGTACCCGTGATACGATTAGAAGCAGCCAGTTGCATCAGCTTAAAAACTGAAGAAATCTACGTTAGCATTTTTTATGGGAGTACCTTTTGACGGTTTCTAATGAAAACATATAGCAATTAGTACAAGTATACACGAAAAAAAGAGACAATTAAAAATAACAACCCTAAACGGGAACGCAAGTGCTAGCTATAGGCAAATATACATGAATCATTTTCTCGTCGTAATCACCTCTGCCAACGAAGTCAGATAGATATATTTATTTGGTTATATCCATCTTTCAGCTCTTTCTATCTTTCTGTCAGTCTGATCCAGGCATTTTTTTTCGTCTGATTGCGAGATGTTTCCTCTAATTCTCTCATATCTTCATGTATAAACTCATGACTGTCCCGTCGATATCTCTGATAAAACTTCATTGATTTCAATGAAAATTCTAGGAAAGGTGGATGGACGAAATGAACAAAATTTGAGTTGGATTCATACACAATACTTTCACCTACGCTGTAGTTATATGTCCGAACAACAAAATCTTGCAAATATATCATGATTGTCTACACCCTATCTTCTAAAGTCCCAAATAGACGTCAATGCAATTTTATGGGAGGGTGATTGATTTGTGGGGTGGATGCTTACACAATTGCATTCCCTTGACAACGGCAATAGCAAAGGTATTCACCTTCTGAGTGCTTTCCTATCCCGTATGGTTTCCTGTGGTTCTCCCTAAGAATATACTAAGTACATATTTCAAGATTATTTTGTTCCAGGCGTTGACACATAATTTGGAAATTATCCAATTCGTTTTTTAAAATGTTATTTTATAGTTTTGAATTTGCTTTTCTGCACACCTGGAAGTTTCGATTAACCAGCAGCACTGCTCGAAAATTTCTAGATACAGAGAAGTAATGTTTAAATCTATACATAAAAAAATACCTGTATTGATTAACAAATGACAGAGAAAAATTAAGAATCAAACAAGCTAAAAGACAAACGAAGAATAGAATATTGAAATGGATAATAAATCAAATTGAAGAAACTGACTTAATATTTCTCTTGATATTGAGGTGAAAAATTCTCAACGAATGAAAGATTAATAATTCTTTTGATATTTTGGTAACAGTAATATTCTATATAATTTAGAAAAATATAAACTGTATTAACAAGAATTGGAAATTCCATAACAATGATTGATTTTTTCCATCTATAGGTAACAGACTTTGGTGTATGTACCTGTTATATATATATATATATATATATATATATATATATATATATATATATATATATATATATATATATATATGAGGGTTTTCGGCCGCAAACTACAAAGACATGAAATATATTTCCTTAAACTTATGTCAGTTGAATTCACTTGAACTCCAAATATCTGTTAATTAATTTTCCATTTTTTTACACTTAACGCAGAATTGAATTATAATATCATACGTGATTTTTTTCAGGTGGGGGGCATCAGTTGTTCTGTGAAGATAAAAACATAGTCACTATATATGGATTTTATTTCATACAACATATAGTTGTATTTTTTTAAGGAAAATGCTCATATATATATATATATATATATATATATATATATATATATATATATATATATACATATATATATACATGTATATATATACATATACATGTGTATATATATATATATATATATATATATATATATATATATATATATATATATATATATGTGCGTATATGTGCGTGTGTGTACGCACACAATGCACGGTATTTCGATATCAAATACACAGAGACACCCATGTAAATATGTACCATAGTTTTTCTGAACGGAATCCAATCAATATTGTGTCTTTTTTTTGCATTCTGTTTTGTTTTTGTTTTTTTGCATGTATTTCATGAATTTCGTGGTATCAAAGATCATATAGGATGGGGCTTATAAGCATATTTCATTGTGAGGGCCATGAAGGTGTGGTGGGTTGTTATATGTTACTGTAATATTTTTCAGATTTTCCATAAGATTATCAGTACGTGGGAGTTCAGTTTGATCATACTTGGATTTTGATTATGATTAATTACTTTATCATTCCCAGTGTTTACTCCAATCTGATTTTAATCATTATTGGAAACCGAGGCGAAAATAAGTAGTTTCAGTGCTTGACGTAACTAGCTGTTGTCGGCAGTACAGCACTTAACAAATAGCAGTTGCAAGGGAATGGCGGTTGTGGATGATTTTTTCATCGAGCGCTTCAGAGAAAAATTTAGATTTAAGATTTGAAGCAAAAGTGAGACGTCTCCAATCTTCCACGGAAGTGATGAGCGCTGTAACCCATGTTTTCTAACAAAAGTCTTTCTTTCCACTTGATAGATGTATCACTAAGTTTTCTATATACCTAAGTAGTGTACATGAAGTTCATTCTAGCACGTCATTATGTACGTGGATTAGTCCACATTCAAGAACCCACGGAGACAACCACGTAAATACGTACCAAAGTATTTTGCCGTCAAATGTTTTCTTTTGTTTCGTTGTTTTTTTAATTTTTGGCTCCGTGACGCCCACGATAGAGAATAGTGGAGAATGCTAGGGAAGGTATATGTCCATCAATGGATGTTAAGGGAATATTGATGATGATGAGGAGGAGGAGGAGGAAGAAGAGGAGGAGTAAAAGAAGACACTACAATATAATATTCAAACTCCAATTCAGGCAACATAACAGAAACTTACACAAACGTGTATATTACGGGGAATATATAATTTTTGACTACATTTGTAATTTGAATATTTTGTAAGCCAGAGCAATAACGAATTGTTGGAAGGGCAAAGGTAAGGACTTAATTCAAGAAAAGGCTAATTGACCCCAAATGGATATAATATCAACACCCGAAAAAAAAAATCATATGAACTATGAACCAATCAATTTTTTAAAGAAACTGTGAAATAATGAGCTCCGGAAACATACTACAAATCCTTCACAAATCTAACAATTAAACGGCAGAAATAGCACTTATTAGGCGTCGGTCGTCCTGGATCCATACGTGTGAAAATTAATTTACACAATTACAATGAAAATCGCGAATCTAATTTTCTCTCACCTCCTTGCTTTTACGAACCTGTATGAAACACATGCAAATACTTTGATCACCTTCCTTCCTCTCAAGAAAACTTTAAAAAAATGCTCAATGCCAAAGAGTGCAACTGAAGACAATTTATATTGAATCTTTTCTTGAGTCTAGTTAGGGTACTCACTCACGCGGATTAAAAAAATGGCTCATCCTAATCGACAAACTCATTATCAAACATAAGATTCTGCTTACTATATTATTAGGGAATATCTCTTGAAGCTCTAGAAAACCTACCCAGCAGTGCTCAAATTAATTTACGGTTGTAAAACTATGTTACTAATACTATGTTGATTTATGAACGGTCATCAACATTAAAGTGTTTCCTCCGACCATCATATGCTGATATTACACCTAAATAAGTCCTTATAATGAATAGGCCAAAACGTCGTGTTAACATCACAAACAGCAAAAAAATAAAATCCTTTGAAAATATATTTGAATCTATCGAACTGTTTTGAGATGTTAGTTGCAGAACAAGACATGCCACTCAAAAGGATAAAATATATTTATGTTCTTGTAGTAACAGGAACGTACTCATTCATTTAAAAATAGCATATGGATAATGCACATCTGAATGTATGTGAGATGAGTCACACTGTGCGTCTGTCTGTCCCTTAGTCTATTGCACAATCAAAAAGAGAAAAAACATTTTAACATCTGTGCAGTCTAATCTTATTCGACATGCATACTAAATAGACTAAGGGAAATATTTTGATTTGAAAAGTTGAGGAAAATATTTTCCCAAGCCTTGGGGGGGGGTTGCATTGTAATTGCAATGCTAAACTGGAACCTAACATTCAGTTCAATATTCATATTCACATACTTGAACATTTAACTTAACGTGTGTGGATACTTCACTTCATATAAATGCATGAGACATTGCATCTATATTTAAATACACATTTCCATATTTCATATAGTTAAATCTAATTCATGATGGGGCTAAAATCTAAGGGAAACTTTTTTAAGAGATGAAACGTTAGGGGGAAGTAACCTCAGTGAAGAGTCAAAAGAGCTGAAAAGAAACGTGGTTATGAGTTCCCCCATGGTAATGAGTCTAAGTTTAAAACCTACGCGAGAGAAGGAGCATCTTATTTATCTTCTCTTGTTTTGCACAAGTGAATGAATCTTTAGCTCCAGTAAATATAGATATTAACCAAGTGATGAATCGCTTTCAGCTGCATTGTAATCTATTTCGATGTCAGGGTAAATTCGTATTGCTAAGTACCATGGTAGAGTAGTACCTCGTACAGTGTTACCACTGTACAATTTTCATCGTTAACTTGAGCAAATACTACGATTATCGCTCTTCCAGATGGAATAGTAGCATTAGAAACAGAGACATGTGCACACCTTTCCAATTTCATAACGGGAAAGATCAAGTCAAGAAGACAGTAGTACTGTTAACCAGGATTTCTCAAAGTTGCCCAGCGAACACCATTGGGGATTGCAGAAATAATTTTCAAAGATTTGGGGGGGGGGGCTTTCAATAAAATATTTTTCCGAAAAAAAAATATTGAGGAGTTTTCAGGGCATTTTTTAACTCTTGCGTAGTGTTTCAGCACTACCAGGCATGCTAAGAGAATTCACTTAATGATTGGTGAAGTGAGCCCAAATTTATATTTTCATCTCTAATTTCTCTATTTCATTATTTTTCTTCTTTATTTCTTCTTAGAATTCTTAATTAGTCAATATCATCTGATGCCATTTGAGCTTAAACTTTTTTTTCAATCCTTGTAGGCTTTCCCACTCCTTTTTCTTTTGTTTCTTCCTTCTTTGGTTTATTTTTCATCCCATTCGATTTTGAATCTTCAGAATTTTCTTCTCATTGCTTCTCAGTATTTCCGCTTTCCTGAATGATATTCTATTTTTTCTGTTGTTTTCTATCTATGTATTTAGTTGTATCAATTCTGTTGTTTGTTTGTTTGTTTGTTTGTTTGTTTGTTTGTTTGTTTCTTTCTTTCTTTCTTTCTTTCTTTCTTCCTTACTTTCTTTTGTTTTTATTTATTCATCCATTCATTTGTTAATCATAAACCATCAACAAAAACTGTGTACATAAATTTATTCGTTTTTTTTTTTTAATGTTGTTTCGACTTGATGGTTGCATGTGTGTATCACGCCTACAGGCTTCATCAATGGAGCCAGGGGTCTGAAAATTCAAACAAAAAACGCCACTAGGAAAGAAAAAGTTTTTTTTTATTCGCAAAAGAACAAAAACAGTATATTCTTGGCCTTTTAGTAAAGCCAGGGTTCAATATGCAATGTAAATTCATGCTACATTGCTCCCTACGTCCTGTCAGCTTGTTTTTTGAAAAACTATAAATCTTCAGCGATCACTGCCTAAAAAGATGCGTAACTTCATTAATAACCCCTGTCATCAAAGTTTCCAATCTATCCTCAGCATAAAATGCTGCCAAAAGGTTTTTATTGACTGACTAACCAGACCTGTTTCCAGCATGACTTAATCATAGTCCATCGGGATTATTAATTATCGATAATTCTTAGTGAGAATATCTTTCTTGTATTCTTTCTGCAATTTTGAGTCGGAGTAACCCCACAAATGACCGACCCACCAGCTGTGTGCTCTACCAATAACTTTTTTTTTAGTGTACATGTGTCTTCTTGTTTCTCCAGGAGAGGGCGAAAATTTACATTTTTTAGTGGTCATTTCCCCGAAAAGGCTACAGAAGTAACTTATTCAGTAATCAACCCTTTAGTTAATATTTAATTGCTCACTCCCAACTTGACAAGTTCACCATTTGACGGTTTGTATTGAGCAATGAACAAGACATTTTTCCCATTCGGCTCTGAATCTTCCCAATGTCTTTGATAATACTCCAATTTTTTTTTCATGTTAATATATTTTACAAGGGTGTTTCTGCTCTTTTTCATATCTTTCTTTCTTATTTATTCATTCATGTATTCATTCGTTTATTTTTCATTCTAGCTTTTTTCTCTTCTACTTCATCATCCTTTTTTTTTCCTTTCTTCCTGTCTCTCATTAAATCTTTCTCCCCCTTTCACCCAAACCATTTCACTTCTTCCTTCTTTCTTTGATTTCTTTCGGTCTTAGTCTAAATAATGTTAACTCTTTTTCAATTTTAACCCGTCAGTTATGCCCTCCTTTCTCTTTCAATTATTCTCTGATCTTTCTTCCTTTTAAATATTCTGTCTTTATTCTCTATCGATTTTGTTTCCGCTCATACCATATTATCCTTCTTTCTGCGGACCACAGCCTGTCCCGCCTTTTTCAATTCTCTTCCAGCTTCCCTTTGATGTGGCACGTTGACAAGCCCCAATCGTACTGGAATATGATATAACATCAATAAAGAATGACTGACCGCATAATTTGGGTCCCGTGGCCTGTAATCATAGCGCTATGCCTGCTACCATTTCCAGTGAAGGCAGGAAAGAGAAAGCTTTATAAAAATGGCCTCAAACCAACCGATTTGAATAATAGAAGCATCGTCAGAAATCTTGCGTACGCCTCATTGACCAGAAATATAAATCGAAATCTTTTAGCACCTTGAGGGTAAAAGCGGCCCGAAATAATGAAAAGGAACCACTCCGGTAAAATTGACCATTTGACCGGGAATATGGAGAATTATATGCATTTTATTGTTCCTCCTTTTTCTTCTCCTAGATTGTTATTATCCCTTTAGTGTTTGCCGCTAGTGAGTGTAGATTGACGATTGGTACAGCCTGAGAGCCTGGAAGAATTCAGTACTTTCACCAAGCACTTCGTCAAAATACTTCTGTCATATATTGTTTTCATCTCAGCTATCAGGAATAGAAGATTCTGAGTTGGTCTAACGGCTTCGAGCACGGAAAATGTATCGGCAAATCAAGTTCAGATCTCAGTTGACGTATCATGTGTTTACTTTGCACTAAAGTTCTCAAAATCAGATCGAGAACTCAGCGCTGGAGATAATACACCGACACGTCTACGAATTTAGAGGGAGAGATCAGACCTAAAATCACGCCAGTATAAAAACAATATATAACAGAAGTATTTGACATTGTGCCTGGAGAGAGCACATCGTTGCATCTCAAACAAGAAAATACAATCAGTCTTTAAAAGACGGATATGTAATCAATGCATTAACCCTCGAACTGAGGACCATGTAATGTTGGTAGAGAAGGAATCACGCTCAACCTAACATGCAGAGATCAGGATGAGAGAGTGAACACAGGAATAAAAGATATAACAGAATCCATTGGAGAGTAATGAGCTGGTAATTTAGCAAGAATTTCAGACATTCGGTGGACATCATATGCATATCTTAGACCGACAAAATATAAGATAGCCTGAAAGAGAAGACAAGATCAGAAAATATTGACTCTTCAACGCCCATGAAAGAGAGATCTAGCAAATTTGGGGGTGGATCTATGTCCAACGTTGGACCCTGAAAAGATGGAGATGACGATGATGATGATTTCACCAGGTTTGGTACTATTACTTGGTACCATATAACCCAAGTCAAGTTTTTTTTTTCTTGTAATCTGTAGAGGAAATTGACATGCCGAACAAACGTCCACTGCATCAAGAAATATCAAGAATCATTCTGCGTAGTATCCTGACGGGTTCATAGAAGAACTTTTTTTTTCCGTATCAGTAATAATGTGTGATTTATATAATTGCATAAAAATCGTTTGGGATTCATCGTACATATTTCAGCTCGGCATGGAACAAAATTAATTACAAAATGCTCAATCTAAAAAATGTATTGACAACGATAAATAAATGTATTCCCTTTGTTTTGCTCGAGAGATCCCTCAGTACTTGAAGGTTTCAATCGACAGCTGCATCTTTTATTCTATTTCCTTGGGGTTGTCTTTTCCTGGGGTGGGGGGACACCGTGTCTGCGGTTGGGTAAAGGTTGATCTCAAAATTCACAATGAACAAGAGTTTTCGTCCAACCTTTTTTACAGTGTCATGTTGTTTCAATCATGGTATGGGGTCTGCTGAGGATAAACATCCAGAGTTGCCAACCCTTCTTTCTGGATATAACTTAACATCTCTCTGTCATCTCTAACGTTGTAATTTACAATCAGTTCATAATACTAGATATGACTTACGGATACAAAATATTGAAATCAACTAAACAAGCAGAAAACTACCAAAGGATTGCACGAAGAGCAACCCAAACAGCGATGCTAGGAATACTTCTGAGGATAAAGGAAAAAGAAATCAAAGGGAAGACCAAAGCAAATGATATTGCACAAATAATTTGGCAACAAAAATGGAATGATATGTCATGCTTTAATAGGTATATTTGCCTTGATAAATGGTGAACCATGCGATTGAATATTGTAAACAACGGGAAATGGGTTTCTTTCCTTGCATTCTTATAAATTGCTCTATGCAATATGTATATATATATATATATATATATATATATATATATATATATATATATATATATATATATATATATATATATATTTATATATATATATATATTTATATATATGTCACCGTATTTTTTCCGTATCAGTAGAGGTGAATACTTTCATTGTTAAGTATGATAAAGAATATATCTGCTTCGTTGAGTGAAAAAAAAAGCAACAAACCACCTATCATAGTGTGCAGATTAAAACAGTGGTAAATTGAAGTGAACTTCAATTAACTGCTTTATCTGACCATTGCTACAATATAAGGATTTCAATCCTCACAAGGTGTCCAATTCAAGAGAATCAGGAACAGCGTATTCCAGGCTAAATAAATATTCAGAGCAGAATGGATGAGATTAGTTCAGTATCAGTTGCTCACATACACACAAAATTGACGGACTCACATGTCCATACGTGGAGATCTCGATCAGACGGTGGCAATTGAAAGTATTCTGTCATAACTAACCTCGCCCGACCCACAACGTGTTTTGTGGTTGGTCAATGCTCTCTATTACAATCATGCCAATTAATTCTTAGAGGTCACGCAATGCGAGAAATAAAAATCAATCCCCTGACACAACCTGAACTGAAACGGAAAATTCATCGCGTGTACTTATCGATGGAGCATTTTAGAAATTCAAAGCAAAGTGTAAATAGCTTGACTTTTATCATACCAGTTGGATTGGAAAGTTCTTATTTGTCAACCCGACAAACACGTTTGCATTTCATTGAAATGTCTTATAGATAAGGAAAGAAAATAGTTGAATATTTACACTCTGCATCAGACAACCTCTGAAAAAAATATCAAGATGGACAATTAATATAAAATGTTTCTATTTTTTTTAAAGAGTGAATGACCCTTCAGAGACTGAAATTTTTTATTTTATCTTTACCGAAGATGGAAATCTTTCTCATCAATTGTGTCGTTAATACAACATTCCAGTTGATTTATTCTAAATATATTTCTTCAAGTGCAACAACCAAATGTGACAGTGGCAATCAGACTTTTAATACGATGGTGATAAATAGAATATTCTAGTGTTTTTGTTTTTTTTTTCTTCTTTCATTGTTAGGTCATGATTTTCATACTTTGTCCCTGTTGAATAATTGAAACCACCTTAGGTTGAAGTCTGACAGTCTTCAGTCGACGTCTTGTTATGGCTGAGATGTTGATCATCAGGATTGCATCTTATGAAATTGTTCTTGTTTCCTGCTGTTCTCGTAATATTACCATAATCGTAAATATTACAGTTCTGAATTAAATTGTTCAGAGAATAATCTTTCTTTCTATATCAGTCAGTTAATACTTTTCTTAACATATTTTAAGTTATGTTATGCTATAATTGAAGTCATCCAAGGCCGTTTCAAGCGAGCACAGTGGGACAAAATTTCCCTTTTTGCACCCCAAGAATGACCACTTCGTAAAACGGAACTTTTGATTCGACACCAATTGACGTCATCCAAAGGTCAGCATCTGCAAAATTTAACGAAGATCAGGTGTTTGTAATGATAAATTTTGAAACTAAGGTATTCGTTGTTTTTTTAACCACTTTCGAAAGGAAATTGAATTTTTTTTTTCCAGTGGTAAGTAACTTTTGTCATTATCATCAGTCTTTAAACCTCCTTTCGTTGGACATACATCTTCTCCAGGATTCGCCACGATTCTCTATCGTGAGCGTCGTGGAGCCAGTATTCTCCAAAGTTGTCTACTTCCTCTTTCCATCTTGTATTCTTTCTGGAAAGTTCGAATGTTTGCTAGGTCAGAGGCACAAAAATTCAAAAAATATATTCAATACTCTTCGTTGGGTTTTTAACTCAGTCCACCGACTACATTTACTCCTTTTCTATTCACTGATCTATTGTTGCTCTCACTGACTCTTATAGTAATAAGATTTTCTAAAGAATTTCATTGTTATTTTTCGACCTAAATACGTATGTTGCGGGTGAATTGAAACATGCTGATTTCGAATACGTTTTTTTTTCTGTGATACATGGTTTTCAGGTTCAAAACACACACGCAATTATTTCATAATATATAATGCTAAACTCATATAAGCATTGAATAGAAGAGAAATTCTAATCTGCAATTTTCCTTCGACGAAAGAAGAGTGACGGTCAATTTCAACTACACGGTTGATAAAAGATATAAACAAAAGTTCAGATTGAAACTTGAAAATTTCCAAAAAGTTTGAAAATAAAAAGGTTTGGGAGCAATCAAAATTTAAATTTCTCAGTTTGAATTGGATCTTAGTCTGACTATAAACGTTTACTGTGCCTCTGATCACATGGTTCTGGAACGGCTACAACTTCGAAACGTATGAACTATTGAAAAAAAAGTATCAATCTCCCTCACGTGTTTAAATTCGAATGAATGGATGATGCTGATTCAAATATATATATATATATATATATATATATATATATATATATATATATATATATATAATGTGTACTTTGGAGAGTGAGACGGACTCGGGAGTGAAGTGTTTGGTGGTAAAGTTTATTAATCCTTATATGTCAATAGTCCATACAAGTTTCGGTATTCTTCCCATCATCAGTGGTGTGTGCTGTGTGAGTGTGTATTAAATTGTACCATGTGGAACCTGAGTCCACTGCCAGGAGCTATGCATTGTGGTTAAGTTTTGTTGTCAGGGCTACTTGATGGATTTAAACCTATAAACCTATCACTCACTCTTTCTTTATATATATACATATATGTAAAGAGTGAGTGATAGGTTTATAGGTTTGAATCCATCAATTTTTGATAACATCCCATAAGATACTTTTTGTTAGTAAGTGTGAACACCATCCAAAAGATTCCAGCGTTTATTTGAACAGAAGATATGTGCGGTAATCTGAGACCACTCAATTCTGAAGAAAACTTGATTATATTCTGAAATGTGTAGTTCTCAACATCTTTGCATGCAAACACACGTGTTTTGTGCAGCGTTATCCTTGACACCTTCGTGTACACAACACATACAGATATGATACAATATTATTTAGAGTGTTTTTCCTAATTGTTTACGTTCAGCAGTATCTGAAGATGGCTATTATTACCTCAAGATTCATTTAGTGTATATATATATATATGTGTGTGTGTGTGTGTGTGTGTGTGTCGTTGTACATGAATGTATCCATATTCAATAATAGCCAAACTGATTAAAGACTTCTCAGGCGCCTATAGTCACATATTGGGACCTACAGAATTGGCAATTCGTACTAAACACCAACGGAACAGATCTTTCAGAAAAGTGTTCTCCAAATTTTGTGCTGGTACTTTTTAGATAATCCCTGATAGAGGATCATTTTTCTTATGATGATCCTGGGTTTCAGTCCTATTTTTCAGATAATTTTTGATAATTTTTTCAGATAGTTAGTTCAGGTATGCATGTGGGCTATTGTGATCCATTTCCGTGAGATGCAGATTTTTCCTTTGTATATAACGCACTTTGATCTTACTTATCAATGTCTCTTATCTCAATTGAGTCAGAGGCAAGTTGGATCATAGGTATTAACAAACACACGCACGCTCAGGAACACACTGAAAATGTGCACACACACACACACACACACACGCACACGCACGCATGCGCGTGCAGACACACTACTCATCCCTAAAAATGTCATTCGGAGAAGCCGCAGGCGGAAAAAAATAAATGATTATTATTACTATGATTGCATCATCTGGTATTTCATTTCTTCCCTGCGTTCTTTTTTGTGCATATATATATATATATATATATATATATATATATATATATATATATATATATTTTTTTTTTTTTTTTTTGTTGTTTATATGTGTGTTTGAGAGGCAGAGAGAAAAATCATAAATATTGATTATTTGTTGAAATGAACTTTGACTTATACACAAATTCTAAATGGATAACCAGACCCCCACCCCGATATATCTTTACCCAGCAGACATAAATGTTTGAATTTAATATCTCTTCGGGGAAATGTCAAAGATTATGATTTCCTGTAATATATCATCTAATTTTAAATCCAAAACAGATGGATATTTAGAAACATTTAATTCTATTTCAGCATGTCAGTTGCATCCTGTGACTAAGTACAAGAACGCATTGCTAATTCGCCATCATCATCAGTAGCAGCAGCCTTTAATACTCCTTCTTCGGACATAAACCTTCCCGAAGATTTGGCAAAATTTCATATCACGGGTATAGTGGTGCCAGTACTTCCTCGACTTGTTGACGCACTATCTTAAATTTATCAGTCTCGATTTTGCATTTGATTTCGAATGTTGCGAGTCGTTGTGTATTCTTACTACGTGTCCAATTCGTTGCCACTTGAGATTCAAAATGGATTCTACGATATCCCTGACATGTGTTTTCTCTCCGATATAATGTACTGTCTTGTGATCTTTCCATTCAATATTGAGCATGGTTCTCTTTTATGCAAGTTGGATGGTTCTTAGTTTGATGGCTAGTCTTTTGGTTAGGTTCGATATTTCTGCTCTATAGGTGACTATCGGGATGATGCATTATTAATTAGAAACTGCCGTCCAGGACTATTGACGTAGATTGCAGCACTGTTTAACTTGGTCTTTCTGACTGGGTGGCTGGCTATGAATGCACCATACGTACAACCACACCAATGGAGCTGGGGACTCTTTATCTATACATTCACTTTTTATAATGTCTAAGAAATATGTTTGTAGTATTCAATCTCTTCTATCTATGTTGATAAGGGTTTAATGTACAATATAGTTTTCAACCCACAGACCACTTCTGGTAGGTACACCTGTTTTTTTTTGTTTTTTTCTAAATTAAGACGTTGTTAGTGATTGTAGCCAAACATGAATGCCAAAGGACGTTAGCAACGCCATAGTTTTTATTGTGTGACTAACTAGACCAGTTATTATATGAGTGAATACTGCACTGGTTTCAGTAATCTTACTCCATGACCAGTAGCCTTTTTGGCGTCGTTCCAAGTCTTTTAAAATGCGAAACTTTCATGTATTTTTGGTTGCCAACTTTTGATATTCTTTGGTAGAGAAAATGACCTATGATTGAGGCTCGCTGTCAAGATAGTTACATTGATACAAACTACGTACAAAATAAGCCTGGTTAGTTGTTCAATAGAAACTGACATGCGAGTAACATAGTTGTTGAGGATGATCAAACTTTAAAATTGAAGGAACCTCTGTTGACATCTGAGGTTGACTATTTCTGATAGTCATCTGGTTTTACCTAATACCAGTTAGTGTGTATCAATACTTGTGTGTGAGAAAGAGACGGACAGAAGTAAAATGAGAAAGACATAGAGAGAAAGAGAGATGATGACAATGATGATGATGAGGTTGATACCAACTGTTTGATAAGCATAAATCACTTTGAGCCAAAACTGAGACCAAAATATTCCTCTTACACAAACAAGAACTCACGAGAGCATTCAGATTCTTTTATGAATCCGTCTAAATGGAGTACTGTGTGCACATCCGGGCAGAGTAAACTGAATGGTGATACCCTTTTGCTTCACACTCCAATCACTTTCCGATATTTCCCAACAGAACTCTCACTTCTCTTACTAGAGAGTCAGAATCCAAAATTAGCATTCAGCAATTGTTTTAGAGAGACAATGCACATTGTCTTCCTCTCTCTCCTACTCCAAAGGTTAAAAATATTCCTCATATAGTTTAATGACAACTACCGTCTCATCGTTATGCCCTTATAAGTTTGGCACATTTTATATATATATATATATATATATATATATATATATATGTGTGTGTGTGTGTGTGTGTGTGTGTGTGTGTGTGTGTGTGTGTGTGTGTGTGAACGGTTCGTTGCCATCCATGCAAATAGCATATTATCAAGAACATTAGGTGGGATAAATCTGTTTTTCAATGGTTTCCCAATAAGTACAATTTTGACATTTTTGAAGCAAGAGTGAACAAGTATTTTGCCTAGTCTTTATAGCCTCAAATGCCTTGTTTCAGTGTTTCCACCATTACAATTTCAACATTGATAAGCATTCTATTCTTCATTTGTAGCATAAACTACCTTCTTTTTACAAACACTCTAATGTCAACAGTGACCGAAAGGTCTTGTCTAAGATGATTATAAGTAAAAAGACGGATAACTTCAACACAATATAGACTTGTATGTCTCTTGCCATTGCAAATATCTAAAATAACAATTCAGAAACATGAACATTTCCATGGAACAGTTTATATGATAGAAAATGGAATCTGCTAATCCTTTGACGGGTCATTCCACACGACTCTCCATGTGCTTATCTTCATCATCCTTATAATCAGATAATCAAATCTCATAACTCAAAGGATACAACCGGAAGTTTGACACTGTAAACACAACCAGGTTTTACAAAAACCCGGATGTGACATGTCCGGGCCAATCAAGCATGCATTTTGAGAAGTGTTTCCACATTCTAGAATCAATAACGATGGCTGTAGGACACACGACTTGAATGTTGTGAATAAGTGAGGACATAGACGAGGAAAGTAACCCAACCATGTCGTACATAATGATTAGTACAACTTGTATAACAAAGTTCGGACAAGACTTCATAACTCTTGAGTAGGATCTACACACTTGTCTAGTTTGTAGATCTTTTCCAATTTGATCATCTGCTGGCAAATTTTGTTTCCTTTTCTCCAAGACAAAGTCTAACCCTTGGACTGATAGAGTGAGACAGAATAGTTCCGAAGATTTTTTTTATAGTCCCAAAAAACTATTTTCCCTATGTCAATTCATTATTCATCTGGTATCTTTCATACATAAGAAATACTCTGCTTTCCGATAATCCAGAACACAGCGCCTGCTGCTCTTACTGAAAAGGCTAAATCAAAATTAACATTCGGTGTTTGGGGGGGGGCAGTAAGCAGTTATAGAGATAGTGTACATTTGTTCTTTATCCTACATCGAAGTCTCATGTATATTTCCAATATAGTTTAATGGGGATTACAACTTTGTTTTACGCCATTTTGGCTCGAACTTTTTCAAGGCGTATATTATTTCTGGATAGCAATGCATTTGTTACGTTCAATTCCCCATTTTAACAATCATTTTTTTTCTATGCCAGAATAGCATGAATATGGGACAGTAATTTTCATCAGAGTGCAATTATCAAATCGAATTGAGATTGAATATGCTTATATATTTTGTCTCTGAATGAAATCAGGAACTAGCATGCACCATGAGCAACATACTTGTTAAACACTCCCAAGATTGTTCCCAAGATGTATACTTATTTATTATTCAATGCGTTATCGATTGAGATTACAAGAAACATTCACTTGATTTAGAGCCTTTTGTGTGTTTCCTTAAGTGTGTGAATATGACACACACACACACGCACTAAAGCACACCCACTAATACGATCACATGAAAAAAAAAAAAAAAAAAAATATATATATATATATATATATATATATATATATATATA
>OY735225.1:41373782-41403782 GCA_963457665.1 Thysanoteuthis rhombus | reverse complement strand
ATATACATGTATATTGGGAAAGAAGGAGAGAGGAAGAAGAGGACAAGTGGAGAAATATAGTACCTGTCAAATAGAAAAAATTGATTTATTCAAATACACTTTACGAAAAGTAATTCATAACAACCGTAACTCATTGTGTACACATTATATGGGGGAAATGTATCCAAGAAAAACCTCCTCTTGAAAGACGTATCATTGATAAAATCGGAGAACAGACATACAATGCCATTTTCATTATTAGGATTAGAAGAAAGAAGGAATATTTGTGAATAGTTCAACTCAAAACACTAATAATGTTTTGCATCCCCATCTGTCTACCATTTCTTTTTATGAACTATTTACACAGTTTGGGTTTAATTCCTGTACCTTGTCCTCTTTCAAATTCCATATGTTCTACACGGGACTTTTTTGCTGACCATTTCATGTTTTTAGATGATCCCTACTTCCATATATCTTTCATCGTTTAACTGGGGTCTTGCATACGAAAGACTGCTTGGTTTGAAGATGACAGTTATTTGATTTCACAAAGTTCAAATACATTGGTATGTACCATCCTTTTTTCTTATATTGGACCCAAAACCTTCATAAAAGAATATACCCCGTACTATGATACTTTCGTCTAAAAGTATTAAGCCGATATTTGAAACACTTGTGTTTGTGTGTTACCTGCGTAATGCCTCCTAAATTGTCCACCATCAGAGTCAACTATATTGAATTTACTTTTATCGCTAAAACGAATATCTCATACTTGATTTCCTGTGTACCAAAGTTTAGTCCTTTCATTATATATATATATATATATATATATATATATATATATATATATATATATATATATATATATATATATATATATATATTGCCGATAAGTTCATTAGCTTTCAATCCAAATTCATCCTATCTTTGGCAAACGGTTTTGTTGTTCACACTCTTGTTGAAGAGAACTCTGATTAACCTTGAAATTCGTGCAGCAGTGTTGAAAAGATTTTTCACGTTATGTATTCCAATTACGCTGTTCTCCCCACTACTTATTTTTTGTGGTCAACCGACTTTTCTCTCGGTGGAACGATTTATTTTGTTTCGCCATACAATTACAAAAACCTTAGAATTACATTTGTGACGTACAGTTCTCTTGAAACCTCAGAGAGAGAGAGAAAGAAAGAGACAGAGAGGGACATGAATTCCATCAGTTATTCAACGATCTGCAGTCACTTTGACGCACTCCGGGTTGTCTTGCAGCTGATGCAACATTGAATACATTGCTACTTATTGTTTAGTGAGGTCAATATCGCTTTATGCCTGTAAGATGATTCAAGAATGCGATGAAAAAACAACACTGGGCATCGATGCTGTGTTCTCCCTTTTTCCCAAATAACGGTGTTTTTTTTTCCTGGATAACTCTTCATTCCATAACCACTTTCGATAAAAGCTTTCTTGAACATACCAAGAGCTACAATATATATATATATATATATATATATATATATATATATATATATATATATATATATATATATATATATATATATATATATATATATATATATATATATATACATATATATATGTATACGTGTTCGGGTTGTTAAAAATGGATATATTATCCAACAGAAATAATCATGAAAACTTATTTTGAAAAAGATCGGTTATTCTGTGGTGAAAGTATCAATTGACTTAGAAAACTTGAATATCATCATCATCATCATCATCATCAGTCTTTTAACGTCCATCGTTGGACATAGACCGTTCCCGGGATTTGCCACAATTCTCTCTCATGGGTGTTGCAGAGCCAGTACTCCATGAACTCGTCTATCTCGTCTCTCCACCTTATGTTCTACCGACCTCGGTAGTGCATGTGATCTCAGGGGATCTATGTCGTGAGTTGTGATGTCTATCGGTTGTCTGCCATTATGGCAACATGGCCAGCCCAGCGCTATTTGAGATTTTTAATGGATTCTTCGATGTCCCTGACTCTTGTCTTTCTCGGATGCACTGTGCTGTCTCGTGGTCTCTCCATATGCAGCCCAGCATTATTCTTTCATGTACACGTTGCAGGGTTCTCAATTTACGGGTCTGTCTCTTGGTTTAGTTGTAGGAATCGAACAAAGAACAAAAAAAATAATCATTTGTACGTTGCATAGCTCTCACCGATGAGCTAAACAACAATCATTAATGCAAGGGTCCAAATAACTGATTAAACTCCAAATTATTATTTTATTGTGGTTTATTTTTGCTCTGCTCTGTTTCCCAATGCGAACTATCATGTAATCGACACACGATTCCACTAAAATAATTATAAATGTGAAATATAAATTTGAAATTTTATTTGAAATGATAACCTGTTATTACATGGGGAATGTATCCCTTGGCCAAGTGAGATCACACATGTTGTTCCATACATTTTTATGCATTCAATGACACTTATAAAGTTAGAGTTGATATCTGGCAATGTAAAAGATGGATAGGTAGATAGATAGGTATTCAATTAATTGATTTCACATCCTTTTCCATTACTAACCGACTTAAAAGTGTCATTAGAGATTTTTCTGAACACAAACATTTAAGTGGACATTCAAACTAATGCACTGAATATGTTCCGAGTAATTGGACCTCACATGAGTTTTTTTTTATTCCCTGATTCCTAGTAATTGGTTTTGTGCAAGAAAAACATTGAGATAAAAATGCAATTGGATTTGCTAATGCTATTAAAGTATTATGGATTTCCACAATCAAAATGGTTTTGCCCACCTTTGTTGCCATGGGAACCATTTGTGGAATTAGCAATTAATGCTCTCTTTAATTGACTTATGCACCGTTTGGGGTTGCAAATAAATGAAATATTCAAGTTTTGATAATATGCTCGGAGATTTTTTCACTGATTACACACTGTTGCACATTATAGCGAATTATGCCGTTTTGTAGGCCCTGGATTCAGAAAAAATACTAAATAAAGATTTTTTTTTTGAAAATGTTAACTCCTAGAAGATTTGAAAAAAAAAGATTTTGAAATAATTAAACAACGAGGAGAAAAAAAGGGGTATGAGAGAGAGTAAATGATAGAGAGAAGAAAGGCAAAGTGACAGGATGGGCATAAAAGAGAGAAAAGAGGATTAGGAGTAACAGAACAAAAATGAGGTGATTGAGAAGGGTAAGAAAAAGAAGGGACAAACTAAAAGAAATAGTAATTCAATAAAAACCGTCTTTTGGCAGTATGCCGTGATTAATCAAAAAAGAGTGAAAAAGATATAAATAAGTTACTCTTTTTGCCTCAAGTACAATCGCCAAAAAGTCTGAATTCACAAAAAATATTAGAAAAGAAAACAAGCATTTACGCAAAAAACACAGTCTTGGAACCAATTTATCATTGATTCATGCTGCAAAATCCAATCCTACAATGGAAATCCATTTAAGAAGTATCATTAAAAAAAAAGATATTAAAGTGTAGATGTTTAAATTTTAAGCCCTCTAGCTTCTACGGTGTAGCCTTTACCTATGATATGTACATGGCTAGCCAGCGAGCAGGACTAACTTAAAACTGGAGAAATTAAAGTTGAAAGTTTTTGGAAACATTTCTTGATAGAGCGAAAAAGAAGAAATGAGGTAAGGTGGAAAAAAAAAGAAATAAAAAAAAGGAAGACATTAACCACGAAAGGAGGAACAAAACAAAGTAGCGACAAAAAGAGGGAACAACTAAATAAAGGAAAAACGAAGGAAAGTGAGACCGAAAGAAAAAAAAGAAAACAAGGAAGAGAAAGAGGAAAGAAGAAAGAAAGAAGAAGAATGATAGAAATGAATTGAAACTAAATGATAGATAATCGGGAAAAAAGACGTACATGACCGTTTATATAATTTACATAGATCATTTATTGATTCATATTTCCCTCCAGTCTTTCCTCTGTCTGCTGACTGTATATTTCATAACATCAATATTTGATGAGGTGCAGGCTTTTTATTCACGAACATGTCGTCGGCTTGTTTCAATAAGTACGTGTTACCTACTTCGTATCACTTTGACAGTTTGAATAAGTTGGCTGTTCCCATCATCGTTTTCTCTGAATTGTTTCAGTCTCACCATGAATATAAGTTTTTAGGTAGAGGAGTCAACATGCAGAGATTTTGAACGTTGGGGGCAAGACCATGTTTGTAAATGGCACCTTCAGCTAAACAATAACAATCCATCTTTTACAAAATCTATCAAAAGATCACTTTTTTTTGAAGCCTTTATCAAGTATTCATTTTTTATAGTGATAAGATCATATTCTAGCAAAAGGAATAATATTTCAATTTCCTTAATATTTAATTTTCAATTTTCAATATGAAAATGTATTACTTTTTATACATTAAAATATCATCGTAAAAAAAAGGATTAAATTTCCATAAAATATACCCTCGTTCGCTTAGTACAGTATCAACCCTGATTTTTTTTAAAACTTGGAACTTTATAACGAAGCAAAGAAACAAATAAAAAAAAACTATCTCAGTCGTAAGTTTAATTCGTGACCAAATTCGACGCTTGTACATGCTTATCGTCGATGAGACCCATAAACTACAACGGAATATCTGTTACAGAACTCCACACTATTTTACTCCAGGGTTTGAATGACATTATATTTCCTCTGTTCTCTATTGCTCTCCCAGGTATAGATTACCGCAGCCCAACAAATTGCCTTCCCTACCAACCAGCCAAATAGGTGACATTTTCTTTTCTCCTTGGGTGTCTGTCTCTATTTACGTGCCTATGTGTGTGAGAGAGTGAGAGAGTATGTGTGTGTGTTTGTGTGTAGATGTATTTGGAGGGCGTGCACAGGCGCATGCATGCATATGTGCGGTCGCTCCGGGTAACATTTTGGGGTTTACAATCTAGAATATTTGCTAGAGAACATAAGTAGGCCCCTTTTGAAACTGTCTCGACAGTCTCGACTCTTTCTCGAATCCCCAATCAATTTAATCTTGCTCTTAGTATTTTTGGCACAGTTCGAAGCGTGCCAACTATTAGGGACCTAACACCAACTTTCCTGATCCAGTTTCCGCAATTCGTGAATAAGGTCCTGTTATTTTTCCAATTGCTCCTAAAATCATAGGCATCCCGTGGCGTGCTGATTGTGCCAGCAGTCCATAGTGTGTCAATGAAAAATAGATGGTGATAGCATTATTATTATTATTATTATTATTATTATTATTATTATTATTATTATTATTATTATTATTATTATTATTATTATTATTATTATTATTATTATTATTATTATTATCATAGTATAAAAAAAAGTAATAAATTTTCATAAAACATATCCTCGTTCGGTACGTAGAGTATCAACCCTGATTTTTTTAAAACTTGGAATTTTTTAACGAAGCAAAGAAACAAATAAAAATAAACTATCTTATTATTATCATTATTATCATTATTATTATTATTATAATTAATATTATTATTATCATTATTATTATTATTATTATCACTACTACTACTACTACTACTAATTTTCCACACTAACAGAGACTTGTTTTGAGATGCGCCTTGCTCATCCTTTCATCCTAAATAAGGATTGTGGAATTTCATTAATTGTTCTCATATCACATTAACTACTACTACTGCTACCACTACGACTACTACTACTAATTATATTGCCAATGAGAATAAAGAAAGGAAGATATCTCAATCTTATTAATTTCAAGCTGAAAAGATCCTTTGAAATTCTCCGATTGTGCTTCCCTCACCACCGTTCCCCTCCGTCATTTTGGTGAAAGGGGTTCTGAAAAACCATAATTAGGAACTCATTTCTTCACTGAATGGGGAGGTGCCAATCATGTAACCCTTGAACAATGTCTGACAAAATCTAAAACATGAAGTCAATAAATGTATTTAAAGAGAAAACCCAAAGAGCAACAAAAGAGTATTTGGGTTACTAATGATAAAGTTGAAAACGGAGACGTCAACACCGACAGAGGAATTATTGATAAAAAATGAAGAGTGAAATTTTAATGACATTGACATATATATATATATATATATATATATATATATATATATATATATATATATATATATGTGTGTGTGTGTGTGTGTGTGTGTGTGTGTTTGTATATATATATATATATACATATATATCTATATACATGTATATATAAATACGTATATATATACATATATACATACATACGTATATATATGTATATACATATACATATGTGTGTGTGTGTGCGTGTGTGTGTGTGTGTGTTTGTAAAGAATGTGGAGCATGACCTCTTATCTTGAAAAAATGGGTGACGATTGAACTGGAAAAGTTCAGGATTGGTTGGAAAAGTTGGTAATAAGTGTTAAAGAACCATAAGATTATGGAGGAATGAATTGAAAAATGATTGAAAGAAAGACGGAGAAAGAGAAAGGAAGAGAGAGATAGAGGCAGAGACTGAGAGAGTGGATATAATTAGAAGAAATGTCAACAATATACATTATGGAGAAAAAAATATTGAAAGAGAAAAATGAAGGATAATGCATCGAAAAACGGTAGGAAAGAAGATGATTTTATGATATGTAAAAAAGAAATGAAGTGTTTCAAAGGAAAAAAAAATGTAGATTGTCAAACGATCCAGGAAAAGAGAATGGCTAAGAAAGAGAGGGAAGGGAGAGAGACAAAGGAGCAGGCATGGAGAGATACGAAAGAGCAGAGGGGAAGAAGAGGAGAGGAAGAGAAGATATGTCATACATCGTAATGTTCACCAGTTTCAGCAAACCGATTTTTCGCTGCTAAGATAGTCAGTGAGCAGGTGGTAACACAACTAACCTGAAAGTAATAAAAATTTCAACATAATCCAAAATAGTTTTATATATATTTTTATATATATATATATATATATATATATATATATATATATATATATATATATATATATATATATATATATATATATATATATATATATCAATTAGCTAAGCTGCAGCAGCCACTGTTAATCCACGGCTAAAAAAGAATCTTTACCAATTTCATTCCATAACGACAGCAATAACATTAATCTCTATCTCGTCTTATCAGCAACAAACGGTCAGCTTTTGCACCATCTATTGTCATCCAATTTTTTTAATAGTCGGGCATTCATATATGAATGTATAAACGAGGACTGACGTGCGTATGTGTACACGAGTTCCAATGGATAAGTATTAGCAGGATTGTAACATAAAATATTTCATTGTGTAAGATTCTCTCTGAAAAATATTCATTGATGGAAGTTAAGAGCATTTTTAAGTATGTCTATCACGTATGAAAATAAATGTCTTCCATGTAAGATAGATATTTTCATCGTTAGTCTACGGGGTAATTGATATAAATACACATATACACCGTAGACGAACGTTAAACCAATATTATATACGTATGTGAGAGTGTTTGTCTGAAATTTACAGTCTCGTCGTGCTAAGAGAGGTTATTTAGTTGGAAAAGATATAGGTTCTAGTCCAACCGAAGGCGTTTTTTTTTTCCAATGCTCATTGATTACTTACGGCTATACAATTATAATCTGAGAGATTCGATCTGGAATTATGATGGAAGACATACTTATCGGAAAGTTAATTATAACTGACAATACTCCCTTGAGTAAACCAATAAAATATGATATTTACATCTACGCATTCTGGAATACATTCGAAGCAAATTACAATGGTAAGAAATTATTTCTACACTCAAGAATATGACATATCAGAATGGGTATTAAGGTTCTAAGATGTATCCTAATATGCAGAGCAATGAGTTTTTAGGTACGTCCTCATCTCAATAAGATGCCTTTGAGTTGGTTGGTCAGTGCTGATCACATTAATCAACAGAAGGAGGATGGAGGGCAAGAGTTTGGGAGATGTCATTGAAGCGTGTGATTTCATTCATAAGACAGCAACGATATTTTTCTACCAGTCTCTATGATACCCTACCAAAAGCTACAAAGCCTGCATTTTTGTATTTAAATAAGTTACAAAAGGCAAAAAACATATTGAAAAAAAAATAATGATTATCATCATGATTATTAGTCTTTCAATGTCCGTCGTTGGACATACACTTTCCCAAGTATTCGCCACAAAGCACTATCATGGGTGTCACAGAGCTGGTGTTTTCTGAATTTGTCTAGTTCATCTCTCCATCTTGTATCCTATCGGCCTCGGTTTTGCATTTGATCCATGGGGATATATGTTGTGAGTCGTAATGTCCATCGGTTGTCTTTTCTTAGGGCCACATGGCCTGCCCATTGCCATTTGATTTTTCTAGTAGTTTCTATGATGTTTTGGAACCCTGTTTTCTTCCAGTTATACTGTGCTGTATGTCGATATCGTGAAACTCTTCTTTTTTTTTACAATTGAATTGTAAATAAAGACCACTTGCTTTTTCCCTACTCCTGTTCCTTCTCATCAACCTTCTCCTCTTGTTGCCGTTGCTTATGGATGCATCGTTGAACTCATGGTCCTACTTTTTCAATAATTAAAGAAGATCAAATGTTTTTTTTTACCTCAAACGAACGTGGAAGTAAATATTAACTTTTCGATGAGTGAATCTATAATTGAGTAGCAAACCATTGATGCATAAATATGTTTGTCAGATAAATCAAAATAATGAGTCGTTTCCAATCATTGTAATGTTTTTTTCGTTTGTTTTCTTTCCTCATCACAACCCAACTCAAGCCTTCATCTTTTTCTGTCCTTAGAGATCCTTGTTAGTTTTGACTGGAAAGCTTGGTTATATATACCAGAGCACTTGCCATCAGAAACTGTATATCTGTTAGAGATCAAATGAGGGTGAAATAACAATATTAGAGAGTCTGCTGCCCAAATGATTTCTTTCATTTTGACGATTCGCCAAACTTTACCTTATCCAGAAATGTGGGATTTTTTTTCTAAAAACGGTGTATTTATAATTGACCTGTGACATCTCACATCAGGGAACCGATATTTCGGGGATTTGACAACTATTTCCGCTCGGTCATCTATTCAAGCAACAAGTACTACAACCCAACACCAATCACATATCACATATACGGACACCATCTTCTTTTATAACCTCCTTGTTCTTGATAAAGTGATTTTTTGCGAAACACCGACATAAGATATATCTTTTGTATTACTGGCCATCTGATATTGCAATTTTACCCTCATATTGTCGGATTAATAATCCATATCAATACACTGATAAGAAGATCCTCAAATGTAGCCTTTAACGTCATTGTTTATCCTGATCAACCCGGTACTATGGTAAGACTTGTCATAAATGAAAAACAACAAAAGTCAATATGAAGGAAAATAGTTATGAGAAATGAATAATAGTAGTTTCAATATTTTACATGGTGCCAATAAAATAATGAATTCCAATGAGTTGTTGTTTCACTAGGTGAAAACTCATAGAGAAAAGGATATCTAATTATATACATCCTTGAGAGAGGTTTCAAGCGGCAACTGTAGATTCTTCAATCGATTTTGCCCTTATTTCTTTTCAAATTTTTAGTCACCAAAACGTTTGATATAAATCACAAACCAGAATGAGTTCACCGATAAAAAAAACAAAAAAAAAACATTTGAATACTCCCAATCTTGATTTTGGTTCAAAAATAAGCCTACAGTCGATGAATAGGCAATCTGACAAGGAGGAAAAAAAAACAGTTTTATCAGAGAATCCATATAAAAGCTCATTTGACAATGGGAGGGGTATTCATCCTGCTGGATTTTGACAAGTTCAGATATTGGCGCCGCAACTTCCAATACAGAGGGATCTCGTGAATCTGGGGAGGGGGAGTTGTTTGTATCTAACGATGAGCGTCAAGAGGTTGATGATGATGATGATGATGATGATGATGGACCCAGACAGAAGGGATTTGCAATCTCATCCCGCAAACCCCCATGAGTAGACAATTTGGTCCACATTGGGACCCATTGTCATGGTACAATGAGAAATAACATTAAGCTTCAATGAGTAATAAATCTCCAATTGTCGGCAGATGTTCCTAACTTACCTCATGACCAGCTATATCACCAGGTGCCAAAAACATGTGTGTGCTAAATATACGTAAATCTTTCAAAAAGTTTACGTATCAATTACAAAGATGAGATCAAAGTGGTCGTATTGCAACAAGCACCTAGCAGTTTTTAATGTAATTACCGCGCAAAAAACCCATTACTCTCAATCCGAGGTAGTGGTTGAACATTGCAAATCGAAAATAAACGATCATCTATCTGGGGACTTAGGCCTTCATTACCTCGAGGAGTCTTGTTAAACACGCGAGCTATTATACGAGCTTTGCTACGGAATTGAACCTCAAAATCACGATATATCCTTGGCCATTTGGATTGGTTTCAGTACTAATGATATAAAAGTAAGTGGTAGTCTGAAATTACTGATAATGTTCTTAACTACTTTATCTGATTTTAGGGAATATATTGTCAGAGCGAATTTACTCAGAGATCCGATTCGGCAAAAGGGCCAGCACCATTTGCACCTCTTCTTAGAAATTGTATTATATATTAATGGATTGAAGTATCAGAGAGTTGGAACCCATTTGGAACATTTGTATAAATTGATCTACCGAGAGTGCCTTTATGCTGGCTGCGATTTCAGTGGTTTCCACTTTGAAAAATGACCCCAGCTGTTTCTCCTGCAGACACTCCAGGACAATTTAAACTGCCTGTACAGTATATGGATGTATCAACAGCAGCCATCTTTTAACATCAATTGTTGGATATAGATCTCTCCCAAGATTCACCAGACATCTTCATCGTGGATGTGCCTCTTTAATGAGCACATTGCATGATTTTCGGTTTGAAGGATTGGACTCTTAGTCAAGTTCTATGTTCCAGCTCCATAGGTGAGTATCGGACAAACGCATTCGTAGTATTTCCTTATTTTGAGGCCTTATGGTCTTCCCATTGTTCTTTCAGTTTTGACTTGTTCTAACCGAGAGATTACAATCCTAGAGTGAATCTTGGCTTGATTTCTTCTTTTAGGAGAGGTATGAAAATTTGCAGCCCTGGGTAGGCATGGGGATATACTCTTTCCAGCTGTGTGTTTTTGATTTTGATCATCGAATGTTTGTCTCAACATTTTTCTTTTCGTTACGATCTTTGTTTTACTAAAGTTTGTCTGAATACTAACCTTTTAACTTTCCTCGGTGCATTATCCTAGCTTTAGTCGGAGGTCACAATACCATCCTTTTGCCGAAAGGTTCTCAGCAAAAAGGACGGTGTCGTCTGCAAATCTGAGCTTTCTCAGGTAATTGCTGTCTATTCTGATTCGTTTGTTTTCCAAATCTTGGTTTTTGGACCAGAACATCTCAAAGCAAATTGGAATGATGTTGGATGAGCTGGTATCATTTTTTTTACCCCTTTAGAGTGTCAAAATGGTCCCCAGCCTCTATCAATGCTTTAACAGTGCATATATTGCGATACCCTGGCATATATGGGTTCTTCCCTTAGCAGAGTGATAGTATCAAAGACCTTCCGAATTTCCATTGGGTGAAAAGCTTTCTTGAGACCAATAGCTGTATATATGTTGCAATACTTTGACATATACTGGTTTTTCCCTTTGAAGATTGATAGCATCAATGACATTAGAAATTTCTACTGAGAAAAAAATCTCTTTTGAAACCAATAAATGTTACAGCGAGTGATATTTTATTTTCGGCTACATTCCCTTTTAGTTGATTTATCAAGAGGGATCGAATAGCCTCTTCTAAAGCCAGCTTGTTCCCGTGATTGATTTTCATCAAGCGTTCAGATGTTTTGGTTGGCGATATCTTTGATGAAATGTTTGCAGATGTAATTATGTTGAATAGAATAACAAATTTTCTAGAAATGATTTTGCTAACTCTTTGAGTAGTTCTGTAGCAATGTTATCTGGTCGATAAATCCTTTTTTCGTTTGTTTGACAGCTTTTTTTACCTCCCACGGCGTTACTTCTGGGTAATCTTTGGACCGATTGCTTGCATCTTGCAAATGCCCTTCACTGTTTTGTGTTCATTGTTTGGAAGAGCAGTGATTTCCGTAAAATTCTTCTGCATGTTCAATGTCAGGTCTCTATTTTCTACATATTTGTGCCTGTCCTGTATTGAGAGTAATCTCATGGCTTAGAAACTCTGACGACAATTGGTTTGATGATTGCTGTCGTGGGTCTTCTGTTATCTCATTGTTTCCTTTTCCGTGGTTTTATTTAGCATAGTTGTTTCAATATCCTCTCGTTGTCAGTGGCTTGGGATTTCTGCGTTTCCCAATGAAATTATAGGTTCCTTCTGAGACTTTACTGATGGTTTGTGGGGTCTCTGGTTTAAACATAATGTCGACCTCAATGAGAAAGGCTTCTACTTTGCCAATGAATTCGTTGATGTGTAAATCTCTCCCTGGGAGATAATCAAAACATGCTACCTGAAATCTATCATCGATGTTTGAATTAAATTGAAGGTTATGGTTTGCTTACTAATTAAACAGGCTGTATTACTACTGCAGTCAGGTGGAGCCAAAGTTGTGGGTTCTTAGAACATCATATTTCATATACCTGCTATTGTATATTTTAGGAATGGAACCTGAATGGAACCTCTCAATTTATCATTAGTGATGTGATCACATTCATCAATTTGGATGAAGAACCCTTTCGAGCGTTCTTCTTTTCATCAATCGCGTCCAGCAGTGATAATCTGAACGACCGAGACCCTTAATACATTGATCACGGATTGATGAGATTACGGTCCGTCCGATTGTGACTCCGATTTCCGTATCTGCAGTCATTTTCTTCAGCAGCGTTCTGGATGCTTAATGTCCATTTGTGTCTAAGATATGTATGATGTTTCATACGAGGTTTCGACCCTGGAATGAGTGTTATATTGCCAACATAATATCTCATCGGAGGGACAAACTTCCTTTTTATTATCAACCGTAATGTCGTACTCATTATATCACGTACACTCGAAACACATAAACAATTTTTAAAATAATGCTATCCATCAATATACTATTGCATCATATTTATACGGGGATATGTCGGTCCCAGTTAGGTGACGTCATCAAAGAACAATTATCTATTATTTTTCGTAATAATTCTCGTGATAGATAAAACATTAGGTCATCAGAATTTGTTAATTTTAGAGTAACTCATATTACTCTACCAGAAACACTCTTTCAGTATCTCCTTATCTGCGGATTCGAATTGAATCATTTGCAGTTTCCTATTTAATGTTTTTCCCTTATCCAATGGTTATCCCCTTAAGACTTTTTCACCTGCAGATTCCTTTCAATTGGCTGCTTCTCATTTATGATTTCGTCCCCTATGATACGTGGACATATTATTGAAAATCTGTTCACGTTTTCTGTCGTTGAATTTTGTGTTTTTTATATTTTCTTTTGTGTACTGATGAGGACGCATTCTTTTTTTTCAAATTGCCTAAAAACTTTTGTCCTGTTCCTTTCATTTCTTTGTATTAACCTTTGTTTTTTTCTCCAAAGGGATCATCCGGGCTTGGCTAGACCTCAAGAAACCTTGTTGATTTGTGTATGCAATGTTCCTACTTTCTCACAGCATCACATCGTGTTTGCTAATACCCAGAAAACAAAGAAACCCGGGTTTTTGCTCGTGAGAGATCCTTGCAAATAAATATTGGCTTGCATGGCTTGGGCTATTTTTATAGCAGGACAACCATTTCGTGAGGTAGTGGTTAACAAGATTATCTAGTTTGACAATTGCCCGTGGCAAAGATTCTCTAATTGTAGCACACACACACACATACACACACACACACACACACACATATATATATATATATATATATATATATATATATATATATATATATATATACCAAACGAAATGATAACACATTGCATCATATAATAGAATATTTTTTACCCCCACTCAGCCTCGACAAAATAATTAGAATTATATATATATATATATATATATATATATATATATATATATATATATGTATATATGTATATATATATATGATGAGAGAAAATGATGTATTTGTACCTTCAAAATTGCCCCAACAGAGATTTCAATGAGATCGTTCAATTTACATTGGAATATCACACCAAAATAACCCTCCAGTTTATGTCAACGTTTGTTGATTTTTCGTTTATTAAATCATGATTCGATGTTTCAAACCATACTAATAGTATTCTCAGCAAGGTAATTACAAGTCTGCTTCTTTTTTAAATCATAATACTATGAATCAAACCATACTGGTAATATTCTCATCACCACTTTTTTTTACCACCACTCTTTAATTTATAAGGCAAAATGAAGCATAGAGTCATGGCGATGATTCACAATTTCCCTTGGAATGTTAATTGTTTTTTTTGTTTTGTTGTTTGGGCTGAAATGGTTTTCCAAACTAATATTAGTTTCATCGTCCCCTGGTGTAAAGAATGTGTGAAATATCTGCTGAAACATTAGAGAGCTCTATAAATTAACAGATGACTAGATTGATCATTCTGCACCAATTCTCCCAGATTTTGGTTGCATCACTAATACAAAAACGATGTTTCATAACTGACTACGTTTTCGAATAGTTTTATCTCTCAGACGAGAAAAAAAGATGAAAGATTTTTTTTATCCTGCTTTCTTATCTAAATCCCTTTGGAAATGTGCACTAAATTTCCATATTATCATTGCTGTTACTGCTTACCGAGAGCTAATTAAATGATCTCTATTTTTTCTCTTTGTTAATCGTATCGATGTTGATATTCTCAAGATTATGACGGCATTCACAAGAAACTGCATTGCTGGAGATAACGTACAAAACCATTCTTAATAACTGCTGACATTCTCGTTGGATGTGACTTTTTGAAGTATATCAAACAAACCATTCGTCTTTATTATTTAGCTTCATCTTTTACGACCTGACTTTTGTTTATTTGATTCATTTTGTCGAATATTAGAGGTAAACATTTTATCATGGATTCGTAGGATATTTGGTTGTAAGATTTTTTAATTCAAGGCATGGATAAAGGAGAGATGGGTAAGAGAGAGTGACGATATGTAATCATGCTACATCAACTCTTGCAAGCATGTTGTGGGCATTTTCTCTTTTTGTAAACATTGAATTATTGTTATAGAAAATATTGTAAGATTCTTATTTAGAGTTTTGCACAACAATGACATTGACTCCACCAAAGGCGTCATGCCGGCTCGAATGCAAGTTACGTTTTCAAAAACTGTTGATGAATTCACTCTCTCAAATTAGGTTGACTTGTTTAATCACAGGAGCTTCGAATAAAGGGGTTGAAATAGGATACATTTTTTTAGAATGATATTTAATTTGGAAAAAAATTCTGTTCTGTTAACATTTCAGATTTCACGGAAGGAAGGGAGATGAGCTTGTCTTCATTTTTATCGGCAGATTTCATTCTGTTGTCGGTGAAAAATATAGACACGATGTAAGCATGTTCACTCTTTTAAGAGGACATTTAAACATGAGAAATGATGTCTCATTTCAATGTAAAACGTCCAATGATATTTCATATTACATATTTTTGTAACGTTCATCATCAAATTATTCATTCAAATTTAAGATTAAGAACACATTAGTTATTAAAAACGAAAGAAAGACATTATTTCCCCGACTTATTATATATTCCAACATGTATTTAAGTACGAATCGTTTTCTCAACTTTTACGGTATTCAGACAAAACATAAGAACTGAGATCAGTACATATATTCTTTTTAGATTTTCACATTTTTACCCTTTGAGAACCGGCATGCACACAACGTAAGATTTGAAAAGCCACGATTTAGTGTCCCGATCACTTAGTGATGATTTTCAGAAACATCCATCTTCTGTATCACAGCCTCTGTTTGTTGGCCACTCATTTCCTACATTGTTACTCAGCTGCAGTTAGTCAAATTTACTTGTGAAATCTAACGAAAGATAATCCTTGGCGATATTTATCATACTTTGAAAGAATTTCCACTAAGGGCCACATGATCTATCAATGCTGACAATAAAACTTTAAAGAATCATTTTCTCCCGCTGTTCTCAGTCAGATTTATTTCGAACTTTAGGTGCTATTTGATAAAGTGCTTGTTATTCAAAATGTTCCTCTACTCAGTGGAATGATCCGGCAGTATTAGCGCCCAAACTCTATAATCGACTTCTTGTTAGATCTTCTGTTTTTATTTAGTGTCTATGTTTTGGGTTTTTTTTTTCCGATCTGAATAAGCAGATTATTGGGAACTGGGGATCTGTGTCATATTTCGCCCCAATCTCTCACAGAAATTGCTGCATGAGTCTATGAAATGGTTGAAAGAGCATTTGGTAATAACGCAACGATCCAAAGGATTACTTATTGGATGAAACGCCCCGAAAGTTGAAAAGCATTGACAGGCTTTATTCACAGCATTAAGACACTTTTCTGTTGTTTCAGTTACGTTAAACAACAGACTGAGAAAGAGCAGACAAATTGTCATTTCACTGAAGGCAGTGACGCCATTATGAGATTATCTTTTTTTACCAGCTGTTATGTCATAATAGAAAATAGGAAGTCAGCAATTTTTTGCTCATTTAAAAAAGCCGTGAATAACCAACTTGCAAAATTTCCGTTTACGGATTATATTCAGGATAATACTTACAGAATTTCCAAATTGCTGTATTTTACAAGTATGAGGATCAATGGACCCGTGGAAAGACTACTCCCTCTTCCTCACCCAGCTTCTATCGCGGATGGTGGTTAAATCGTTAAATTCATCGTTCTTGTTTTTATACGAGAGGCATTTTTTGCAGAATTTCCTCTGTGACTGTTGGATTATATTCGACAGTTCTCAGCTTGTGGAAACGTGACAGCCATTACTATTACCAACTCTTCACCTGATCCAATCTCATTCCCAACACTGATATTTTTTTTCCCTCAGACTCAGTTGAAAGGTAGTCGTTCTGACGCTTCTGAAAAGATCCGGAAGATTCTCAGGAACTGTTCGACGCAGTCAGACTCGGAGACTCCCAGCCACGGACGGAATCTTGGAAAAATCCTTGTGATCGTTGTATTCATTGCCCAAGGAATTACATTGAAAACGTCGGAAACTAGATGTTAGTGCATATCATTTTTTCCATGGTCGAATTTCCTGTACATTTCGGTAGCCCTTCGTCTATTTACTTTCCCCTTTATATTCGTAATACTTCTTTTTTCCAACTCGTACTTCCTTCCCTTTCCTTCTAACTTCTTTGAGACGTTTTTTTCTTTATCTTCCCTATTGGATTTTCTTACCTCTATCAACAAAGAGTATATATTTTACAGCATCTTTCTGCCTGTCAGACCGTTTTTCTTCAGTGCTGAATAGGTTCAATGGATTTTCTAAGAAAGGTTGACAATAGAGAGAAAGAGGTGGTTTAATTGTTTGTTCAATCCAGGATTTTCTATGGATTGATTTATATATTTTTTTGCTTTTTTTTTTCTGGTTCCTTTTTTTCAAATATATACATTCATGTATTCACTCATGGTCGTCAACACGGTATTTCCACAATGTCAGAATGAATTTCCATGTAAGTTTGCAGCACCATTCGATACAGAATACATACGAAGTGATCTGATTTTGAGATGGATTCATTCAGAATTACCTCCCCTGAGTCGTTATCTAATATCTATACAACATAACATCGCCAAAATATCCGATCACCCCTCATATCTTGAATCGGTATCAATCTATTTCAAATGAATTTGTGGGAGTGTTGACAAAGAAAACTGATATGAATCTGTTGTGTATCCATGTAAAATTAACCCCAACGACAATAGTTTTGGTAGAGATATGTGACCCTTGAGTGAATTGTTATTTATTTTATTCTATTGCCCTTTCCCCCCCATCCCTGTTCATTGGTTTATATCATTATTATATACGTTTTCCTTTCCATCTTTTTTTTGGTATTCTGTTAGATTCCTGTTATAATTTTTCGAAGGTGATTTTCCTTTTTCTCATTTTCTGTTTCTATCATTACTTACTTAAATAACAATCACTTATTAATATGACTGTATATAAGAGGTTTCATCCGTCTGTAGGTTTGTTAGTCGGTCTGTCCCCCTATCATTTTCCAGCTATTTTCAGTCATATCTACTGGAAACTTGATGGTAGAATTCTTATCCAGGGGAGATTTTACGCAAAGGGCCACTTGATATCTCAATGATAGCGTCTAAACTTTTATTTAAAATCGATTTTTCTCTGCTGTTTTGAGTCTTATTTACTTGAACTTTGATAGAAAGTTATTTTTTGTTAAGATGTTTCTTACGTGGAACCATTTTCTACTCAAGAATTCAATATCTAGTAATGATGGTACTCAAACTCTACAGTGGATGTTCCATTGAACTTTTGGGTTTTGTTCTTTTTCTTCCCTTTTCCAGTTCGTTCACCTGTTCTCCTTCCAAATTTCTTCCCTCCTCTACCCTGAACTAAATAATTCAGCATAAATATTATAGATGAGTGTGGCAGTTTTCGCTGTCACTACCCTGGCAGAAAAGGTATCTATTCACTCTTTTCCGTTGGTCATTTCGCCGTTCAAGTATCGAGGTTCCGCTTTAAATCTAAAAGTATGAAATGGACTACAATTGTTTTGGTGATCTGTACATTAGTTGAATAGTTATGTTAAACAGTTTCCCAAACATCTATTAAATTAGAATAATCACCTGCTGATTGGAAGCCTCTTCAAGAGTAAATATCAAAGCTTATATATCTTGTACTAAATTAGTAGAACCAATGTTGCACTATTGCACTTTTAAAGCAACTTCCCATTTCGAAAGCAATGTTCTTGAGAGCTTGAACGGCATTTTTACTGAGTTTGAACTAATATAAAAATTATTTCCAATTTTCATTTGCGGACAGCATCTGGAATAGTGAAGAATTGACTCATTAAAATCGATATGTTGAGATTATAAACGAAAGTTAATCTCAAGGAAATAGTTACATATGTATAACTACAAATGCTTGGCAAGAATGTATCAAATCAATGATCGCAGAGACAAATGCCAAAAACAGCCAATTCTTGTGGGATAACCTAATACAAGGCAAAGATATATGCCATTTGGAAGAGCATTAGTTTGGAATGGACAGTCTCAGGTAGAAATCTAAGTAGATTTACCGAATTCATTTCCCGTTCCAATAACCGTTACTCAACGATATACATTCTCATTTCCTAATTAAAATCATCCCATTATCATCTGCCAGTGGCGTCATTAGGGTTGACGTCACCTAGTGCGGTAACTCATGATGTCATCTCAACAGACCTCCCCACCTGTCTGACGATGCAGAATCCTTAGTAACGTTTCCTGTCCGAAAGGAATTCGTAAATTGCATTCCCTGTATATTCATGAATGGAATGGCACTAATTATGAAATGGACAACTAACGAAATTGAAATTAAATCGATGATTTGATGTAATACGTAGAGCTCAATCAAATGATTATGGCCCCAAAAGTGATACGCCAGACCAACCAGCCAATCTGCAATCTCCCTGCTCGGTTGTAAGTCTCTGGGTGCTGTAGATCATATTTTCAGGCCTATAAGATTGAATATTTGCATGTGTTCCCCCACGACGCACCATTTAAAACTGATTTTGTCTTTTCTTTGTTTTATTTTCAAATGAGAGCTTTTTTTGCGTCCATGGTCATTTTGGACTTACAATGCCCGAATCTTGTACTAAGTTTTTTTTTTCTTTTGATTACTTTAGACAAAATATATGAAAATATTTCCTAAATACAATGTAACCATTTATCCATATATATATCATTATCAGCTATCTCTCACCAATTGCCTGGTGGTTACTGCTAGAGTTTGAGTGACAACAAGTCTCCTCAAGTCTCCAGCCCTTCTCTCCTAGTTCTCATAGGCCACAGTAATAATGCAGTTTACAGTTTCATATTTGTTACCCAGTGGTCATTGCTGAAGGCCAGCATCTCTTCCCTCTTACGCCGATCAGAAATAAAATATCTTATTTATAATGCCCAATCCCTCCAACATAGATTTTAGTGACTGGTTCGATTTCCAATGTCGGATTATGCTATTTTTCTGCAAACAGAATCCGGTATCAGTTATCACTGCTAAAAAATCGATCACTTTTATCTACTTTTTATTTTTCACCCCCAACAGAGCATGTTACCTAAAGACGTTGATCATCTGGTAGTTTCAATTGAACGACTATCCATACCCTTTTTATTATCATGTGCCCCCACTCCATTTCTTTCATCATTAATATCATTTTATAGCCTGACGCCTGTCTCCTTTACTGTCCGTGATTCTTTCTCCGATTCTCTAAATACCTCTTTTACTCTCATCACCACTTCTAACATTTCAGTTCCCTCAAAGATTCCTTCTCCTTCTTTTCTTGCCATTGTATACTTAAACTACAACCATATCTTTTCTGATAACTTCCAGTATCATTCCTTCATTTTTACTTTCGTATTTTCTCTCTCTCATTACTCTGAATCTTCATATCTCCTATAACTTCATTTCTTTCAACATTCCTTCCTTTTTTCTCTCTCGGTCTCTCTTCTTGCCCTCCGCTTTCCCACATTCATTCCGACAATTGTTAACTATAAATCTATGTTCGTTCTGTGGTTATTGTGACTTTTCCCTTTTCATCATCGGTTTCTTTGAAGTCCCACTCAGTCACGTATGAGCAATTCGCAATAGTATCTTTTAATCATTTTTCTATCGGTACGAATGACACCTTTTGTGCTTGTTGGCCCACTTCATTTCGTCCCTGTATTCCTAACGTTTCTCATGAATAGAACGAAGATGACCGACTCGCTTCATTGTTCGACTAAAGTAGTTCCATTCGATGATTATATCGATTGAACTCTTCCCAAATGCACCAAAGCACCTTTTGTGTATGTGTATATTTTCATTTTTTTTCTTTTATGTGTCCTCATTTTGATAGACACAAACAAATCAAATCAACTTTTAACATATTTAGAAAAAGGTTCTTTATTATTTATCGATATACATATGTGGTTACTCGTTAGAGGTAACTTCGTCTCAATTATGTTCCCGGAGCACATAAAGTAAAATTTGGTGAATTATCGTTATGAAAGCAATCGTTTCAACTGCAAAAGTGATACAGTCGAATTTGTTAAAACAACATTGGATCCTCAAGATGCACTCATCAGGAGAAGCTACTATATCATCATTGTCAAAAGCAGCCTTTTATGGTGTTGGACATAAACCTTCCCAGAAATTTGCTACACCCCTTTACCATGAACGCCACGAAGCTTATACTTTCTAGACTTGTCCAGTTCTCAAGACCGTCATACATCGTGCCAGCCACAGTTTCGTATATGATTTCATGGGATCTGTGTTGTGAATCATGATGTCTTGCGTTTGTCTGACATCTTGCTCCATGACCATTCGAGTTTTCTAAAAAGTCTTATGACATCCCCGACTCCAATTTCCTTTTCCAAATATACTGTGTCTGTGAGCAGTTGTGCATGGTTTTCTTCTGAGCCATTGCATAGTTTTCAGTTTGAGGGACACACTTCTGGTTAGTTTCCATATTTCACATCGATAAGTGGCTATTGGGAGGACGCATCGATCGTTGAATTCTTCGCTGAGACTACTTGAATTCTTATGTTCTTGATCATTGGACTTGCTAATCTAAAATCTTGCCATGTAATGGTGATTCTACGCTTGGTTTCTAATTCAGTCGTAATTTTTGTGGTCTATCTTTCTTTAAGGTGAGCATTTCCGATTTTGTTCGTAGCATTTTTGTCCTCAAAATAATGGCTAGCGACACATTTATTCGACTTCCTCTGGAAGCTCCATAGATGTGAATTTATACACGAGTTGGATTCCTCAAACATTTTTATCTTCAAATTTTACTGTGAATAATTCTTTGAAAAGGAATACGTAGTTGATAATTTCTGCGGCATTTACAAGCTAAATCAGGATTAATTTGTACATAACCAACTTAGATAGCTGTAACCTCCTGTGAAACCTCCTCTGATTCATTTATACCACCATAGTAAAAATTCCGTTTAGAGCTTATTCAATCTTTTCATGATACTATGGACTTAATTCAACCTCTCACAAAATGATTGGAGGATCTTAGAGAGTCGGATGTTTTATGATGTTATACTTTACGTGTTTCAAGGAACTGAACAATTGATTTTTTATAGAAACAAATATGTACTGACCATAGACCGATGGATAATTATATGTTTCGCGAGAAATGCAGAGTATTGCTTGTGACTATGCACAAAACTCGATTCTAATAACAGGTTAGTTTACTTTTTTCCGTTATTCCAAATCTGTATTCTATCCAAAATTGCATCAGGTATTTCAGGTGACAACAGCGTGTGAATTCTGGAAATCAGGATGGTAAATGATGTTTTATTCCTAACTGAAATACCGAAAACAAGCGTTGAGGACTAGTACCTTACTTTTTCAGCCTCTACATGGATGTTTAGGGTGTTACAATATAAAAACATGCTGAGACAAAGACAAAAATATACTTACAGACTAAGTTGCACATACATATGCTCACAAGAACGCAAATATACACACACAGTCATATATATATATATATATATATATATATATATATATATATTATGAAATTTTATCAAAAGTGATGCCCCTGTCTAGTAATATTGACACTTCAAATAGAGGGCTACATCTACATTTTCCTCGGCTAAACATGACTGCACAAGTATAACAATGTGGATAGTCCGATGATACAGGGACAAGATATTTTGAGGCTCTGCAGCCCGATAATTTTCAATCAATTTTATTCCGAAGTTTCACCAATGCAGCCTTTTTTCAAGTATATGGAGGTATGCAAGACACAGCGTTTATGTAAGTGGTCTCTGGCTTATCGTGGGCAGGAATAGTAATCACTCTGTGATTTTCTGTAGACGATCAGAATCCACTAAAGTATATTGCAGACGTATTTTCTACAAGTTACATACTATTTATAAAAATGCCACTGTGCACGGGTGCACACACACGTACACACACGTACACACACACACACACACACACACACACACACACGTACACACACACACACACACACACACACACACACACTAAAAATAACCCTAAAAACACATCGATTCAATTTTCAGAATTTTGGAAATGAGTGACTGAAGTGATTCAACATATAGAAGTTTTTCAATATGTTCAGTTTTTACAGCTGTAAAACTCTCTTTCTCTCTCTCTCTATCTATCTACATATATATATGTGTGTGTGTGTGTGTGTATATATATATATATACATATATATATATATATATATATATATATATATATATGTATGTATGTATGTATATATATATTCAGTTACATACACTGGTAGCAACAAGTGATATATCTGCCTTGTTAAGTTTGTTGCTCCGTTAAAAAAACACGATGATTATTTCTTATTTTATTTAATGCATACAGATGTGGTATTTGAAAAATTGACTATTCACACGCTGTACTATTGCAAATTCGTGTGAGAATATATTTGTTTTAAATGTGTTTCATTCCATTGTTTCAGTGACTTGCAAAGCGGTCATTGAAAAAAAAAAGATCCTTTTTTTTTTCTTCCACTTGCTTACTTTACTCTGAAAATTCTGGTGCCTATTTACGCCCAATTCTCACCTTGCTTCACCGTTCACGAATCGTTAAATGGTCTAAACAGAACTGCAGGATGAAACAACTGCCTGCATAAATGAACATAATTTTTTTATTTATTGCAAAAGCCTGCGTGTAGACGTGTTATGGTGAACGAAATAGAATTTCGGATGTTGAGCTCGTGGTATCAGTGGTACGCAGCCAGAAATGATGGAAAATCTTATGTGTCTGCACTGTGCGGTATCGAATGGAATAAGTACAGGTATGAGGGTTTTTACTTTTCTGATTTAAATTTTCAAAGGTTTTACATCAATGGCGCACTAGTTTTTCAGGATTATCGAGCCAACAATTTTTGTTTCTGTTTTTGTTCTGTCTAGGTCATATATTATCAGTGGTTTGCGATGTTCCCATCCACGGATCTCTGATATTTTTGGACGGCAACAAATAAAAGATTTAACAAAGTCGGATCCGTATTCCCTCTTCGGCACATGTGTGCAATATATTTGATATATTGGATATTTGTGAAGTCTCTGAAGGGCGATGTTTTAATGATATGTTGATTGAATCCAACAAGCAGTATGATTAGCTATCTTAAATGCTATTTCGAATCCGCTTGGAGGTCTTTTCGAATAGTTTTGTAAGCCAAGTTATTTTTGTTGTTGTATATGTTTGGCTTCAACGGTCGTCGAATTTGCAAATGATGGTTGATTTCGCGAAAACGAATTGCAGATTAGAAAACTCATTCCAGGTAAATTAAGATAGTATAGAAGATTTCTATAATGTCTGATTATCAGGGAATTCTTGGAGCTGAATATAGATGAGTTCACAGTAGATAGAGATTCGTTGTCCCACTTAGATGCAGTGGTCTACTTTCTCGAAGGCAATTCCTTTAGAGGTAAAGAAATTAAACGACTACTCTTACCCGAGACAGCAAATCAGGAAATCTTCAAAAGAAAAAGAAATTGAGCGAAGAATCGCCCTTGATTGACAAGCTTTCGGTGCCAAAAATCCTATTAGTCCGAAAATAGAAGGTCTAAAACCGATGCATCGCCCTGGGATCGTTATTCTACGAAGCTGAAACATGGAAGCAGACCAAAAAATTGATTCCCAATCTGAGAACTATGAAACGTGCAGATGAAGGGGTCATATTTGGCATCACATTGAAAGATCAAAGTGTATTAAAGGAAAAATAGTCAGCGATGTGGTAAAATCCATTAGGAAACTCAAATGGCGATAGATGTTCACGTTACAAAAATAGAACTCCGTGCAGATCCGTAAAGAGCAAGGGCAAAACATTTGTTAACTGAAAATAAGATTTAGACAGACCCCAATGATATCAACGCCGTCAAGTCAGTATTGGAGAGATCTAGCAGATCTTGGAAAGGGTCTATATCCAATGAGACACGTTCAGAGACTGATGATATGATGACAATGATTGGAAACAGAAGAAAAATCATTGTCTTATTGAAGAAAAATATACTCAGAATGTAGGGTAAAAAGACAAGTCTGGTTAGTCACCCATGGGAAATCAGGACGTGACCAACGTTTTTTGGCAGCATGCTATGACAGAATGGATAAAGCATAAACGGTGCCGGATTCACATCGGTGTCTGTAATGATCATTCTCTCTTAACTCAACCCCCCCACCCTGTCCATGGCAATTAAACAAGATTTGCACGTATCCTGTTGAGATCATCTGGCCAATCGGACACCAGGTGGTGATTTCAGGCTCATCGGTGGCAAACGAGCCTGATTAAGCTTGTTACATGCAACCAATCACGGTGAGCCAAATTATCGAAGAATTCAAGTCGACCAAATTAGTTTGGTTGGGCTGATTCTTCCTTCTCCATCAGTCGGTCCGACCTTCAGGCACCTGGAAACGGAATAATTTGCTACGAATTACTTTTCAATTGGACTTTTCGTGATTGTTGTCATTGCTTTGCCGCGTACACCAAATAGAATTTAGTTTGATTTGAGTTCAAGCGAGCTTATATGCTAATATTAAGAAACAGACCGGCGCACGTGTAGGAGATACACTTCAGTCAATCAAACATAATGTAGTTTAATCATTTTAAAATTGTTTATCAACTAGAAATTTGATAGATATCCATGTTTAGAAAAATAGACGCATGGCAACCACAAGGCTAATGAAATCAAGCTCCTCCTATGCATTGCAGAGATGTGAGCACCTTTTATCGGTTTCAAGAGTGTGCGTTTTGTCCCGTTTCCTAATGACTAGATAAAATAAGAAGTGTTGGTCGATAACAGTGACTTTTTGTAAAACAATAGAGCCATTCATTGGCTCTTATGACAGTTATAAACTCACAGGTTAGTCAATTTTAGGAGTGCGAATCAATTAACAATGACAAGCTTATAAGCGTAGTCAACCAGCCCGCCGAGGAGTGTGTATCTGCATATGTGTTATCATGGTACTTGCATTGAATTGGAGAGATTACCGATACGAATATAGCATATAAAAATATACGTAAGTATGCATGAGTTGTTTTGATGAGACTCTTATCAGATTTACAGATTAAGGTAGTAGCATGCATTTTGATAAAAAGATGAAAAAACTGTTCAAAGCAGTGAGTAGTTTGCAGCCTGGCTTTACCATAGTTAAAAAGCGCATACCACCTCTGCTCACAGATTTTAGAAAATAAATACTATTTAAAATTCAATGTTTATTATTTATATTAGATGCAATATGAGGACTAAGTTGTGTCACTCGTTCCAAACAGATTGATAAATAGTCCTGTTTCTGGAGCAATCAATCCGCGCATCTTCAGGAGAAAGAGCAAACAAATTATTCTCATAGTCAGACCTACTTCCATGAAATAAATCGATTGTCTTTACAGCTCATACGATTTCGATTCGAGACTTCCTTATTACTGACCTACCATCATGGCCTCGTGACTTGGTCGAATAACAACGGGCTTTCTACATCGAGCAGCTGTGTCAGTACTCACGTGCAGTGTCGGATCAAGCAAATGCAAGCTTTAGAAACCACATATATGACAACACAAAATGGCCATCCAACGACAAGATTGACTTGCGAAACATCATATCACAAGTAAACATGAACATTGATTATTACAGATTGATTTAAATAGGTACAAATTCCTGTATGGATCGTCTTCAAGAGTACTATAAACAAAATCAATTCATTTCGTATAGAAAGCTCCAATTTATGATACCTTTATGTTATGACCTGCATGACAAGTAGATATTTATGAGGTTCGATCAACAAAAAAATGCATCTCCAACTGGTATGATTTAACAAAAACATTTACGATTGATCTTCATATATATCACAATTTGAACTTAAATATAATCTCAAATTATGTCCTTCTATCGTACATTAAGATTTACATTCAATTATACAAGTGTATTTAATTTGTTAATGAAAAATTCTAATTCGTCTGTCATTGACATAACCCGCCATACTCTTTCATAACCAATTCAATCTTTCACAATGTGGCTTACGGGAAAAAATGTTTCAGAAATATATACAATTTATTGAAAGAAATGCATAATTGGTGATTTATGCTCTAAAATCAGGATACTGGCTGAACAGTACCTCCCAAACAACTATATATTGCAATGTTAGAGAAAAAAAGACTAAAAATATAGCATTATTAAGTAATAAACATTATTTTTACATTAATTGCTATTCAAAATTATCGCTCCTAACGAAAATTAGTAAAGATTTATATCTTGTTTCATCCTAGAACCTACTTGTAAGTAAGTTATTTTATGCTGTAATACAAGGAAGATTGTGATATTTGATCAAATTCAGTGAAATGGGCTTAAAAATCGAGAATATATATATTTATATTTATTTATATTTATTTATATTCATATATATATATATATATATATATATATATATAGTTCCCCTACCAAAATACTTTTTTTCTATCACTGTACAACTTATTGTATATATTGACTACTGTCGGGAACAATAACTTCTGTTATAATATAGTGCGTGCCCCAAATTTAGTTTGTCAATTCATATAAGATTTTATGTGTATTGTATATCATAATCTTATGGTACATATTCATATTTCGAAATCAGACTTTATTAATGCATGCTACGCTAAAAAATTTAATATGATTATAGACATAATTTGCTCTCCATGTCATTTCAATTGAATGTTCATATATATATATATATATATATATATATATATATATATATATATATATATATATATATATATGTATATTCCACTTTATTAAAGTTCTACATTTGACTACATGAAAAACTTCCTTACACCGTCTCTCAATTCCCTTCGTCTCCCTCAAAGTAATTCCTCCAGGTAATGTAGACATTTGCAGCTTAAGGCTTTGCTAGAATTCTCCAGACCTTTGGTTTACATTATATATATATATATATATATATATATATATATATATATATATATATATATATATATATATATATAATTATTTGTGTGTGCATGTGTATTTATGTAGATGTAAATGTATGTATATTTATATATATATATATATATATATATATATATATATATATATATGTATATGCTTTCATGTATGTGTGTGTGTGTGTGTGTCTGAACATTTACAGAAACATAGGAAAACCGACTGGTATTGTTGCATGTATGAAGTTTTCTCCTAAATCTTCATCAATGTAAAAGCAATATTAGTCAAGGAACCCGTCTGTTTACCAAACCCAGGGAGATTATCAAGGAACGAGTTGGAATCACTCAGTTGGCCAGAGACCCATCGCTCAATCAGCGGCAGCATAATGCACGTGCGTCTGGGAAGCGATTTTAAAACTTATACATGTCCAGCTTCTATCTTCTCTTATGAGATTTCATTTTAAAAGAATTGCAGATGACGGGTGACGTATAGCTCTGATCGGTGATTCCCAGAGGCCATCTGTTATTCAAATGCAGAAAGCCTAAGGGAACGTTGGTTAAAATCCAGCTGGGGTTGTCCGAAGTCTGTTATAATATATTCTAGCTCCTCAAGTATACGACTGTCTCTTGCATATGTTTTCTTTTTTTTTTTTACTTTTCATTTTTTGAGGCAAGCAAATTCCTGTTTACGTATTATGATTAGGATTATATCCCGATGAAGTAATATCTAAACTAGCAAATCCTTGAATCTTCGTTAACACAGTTATTTAAAAAGTTAATACTAGGTGTTCTCAGATGAAAAGTTTGTATCCCTTTTGGGATAATAGCCAAATTGACACGTTTGCAAGAGTAGCTGAAGTAGTAGTAGTAGTAGTAGTAGTAGTAGTAGTAGTAGTAGTAGTAGTAGTAGTAGTAAAATTATCAACAGTTTCCGACGCACATATACACGGTAGAACAGCTGAGCAGCATTTTGTGATTGTGGATATTAGTACTCCATCTTCTTGTTCTGTTTGAATATCTTTTGGAACGACTTTAATGATCAATGATCCAAGTTAGCTATGAGTTGTAACAAAGAAGAAATGAGAATTCCCATCATCAAATGTAAAGTATATAGCAAATTTTAAAAAAAGTTTTCAGTTCAAATTAAAATTCTTTCTAAGTGCTTTGTGTTGATTCTCTATTTTTGGAGACTTAGTCCTACACAGAGGAGTCAAAATGCTTAAACTAATTTAAATAAATCTAAGGGAGGCCTGGTGAATCAGGGTTGAGTTTTGCAGTCTAGTTTGTTTGATTTTTTATTGAATCATTGGCTTGACATGCAAGCTGTGCTGGTTTTTATTCAGGGTCATTTGCACAAGATTTCAAGATTTTAGTTTTTCAATTTTGAACGAATGTTTGAAAACTGTCTATTGGACATTGTTTTGGGTTTTTCTTTTATTGAAGTGTTTTGCCCGGGTCCACTTTAATAAAGGCCATCAATTGGACGTAAACAATCGTATAAGTACGTCCATGTCTTTAAAGCTTGCCTCTCTTTAAAAATCTTTGGTAACCTATGTTGAGTTGTACTCTTGTCGACGATCCCATAGCCAAGTACTTAGCTGATATTAAGAACAGTTCCACTATTTCAGATCCAGTTTTGAACTTGTACATCAAAAATATTCGAATTCGATGCTTCAAGCTTTGATTTGTCGGCCTCAAGTATGGCAGAATAAACAGTCACAGATTCAGCTCGATTGTGTAGAGCTAAATTCACATCATGCAATACGTTAGGCAACAAAATATTAGATACTGTGACGAACTGAACCAGAAAGTATTCGTCACATGACACTTATATTGGAAATATCTGGGATATCTTGGGGTAGGTCTATGATCGACAATGGACGCTAAGAGCCGGTCGTCAAAGATATTGATTCCATGAAAATGGTTAAACAATAATTAATTCAAAAAATAAGTAGTAACATTGGAAGTAACAAAAACGGCAATTATCTTTGCACCAACCAAATATTGAATACACTTTGATTTTTGCACCTATAGATTTGTATCTGAGAACGTGAGTATTTGTTCATTTT
>OY735225.1:41328782-41368782 GCA_963457665.1 Thysanoteuthis rhombus | reverse complement strand
CAATGAAAGATACCCGCTGAAAATGGGAACACACACACACACACATATATATATATATATATATATATATATATATATATATATATATATATATATATATATATATATATATGTATAGAGAGAGAGAGACAGAGAAAGAGAGAGGGGGGTACAAAGTGACTAATGGCCATATATATATATATATAGAGAGAGAGACAGAGACAGAGAGAGACGGAGACAGAGAGAGACAGAGACAGAGAGAGACAGAGAGAATGTGGGTACAAAGTGACTAATGGCCATATATATATATAGAGAGAGAGACAGAGAGAGAGAGAGAGACAGAGACAGAGAGAGACAGAGAGAGAGAATGTGGGTACAAAGTGACTAATGGTCATATATATATATACATATATATATATATATATATATATATATATATATAGAGAGAGAGAGAGAGAGAGAGAGAGAGTGAGTGAGAGTGAGAGTGATACAGAGGATTTTATAGACAGTAGCTGGAAAAAAACAGCGGCTGTGCAGACAAAAAAATCCTCCATCAGGGAGTGACCTTCACTGATAAACATTGTTTTGGAGAGTAGCATTATTACCGTTGACTCAAAGTGCCACGGCACACATTCATGATACCAGCATATCCACATGGATTTCTTTCACGGTGTGTTATACCCTTGAATCACCGTTTCATATAATTACTGGTACCTGCGTAGCTTACGATGATTTCTTCATGCGAAATAAGGATACTCACGTCTCTTCCAATCAGTTTCTAGAGAAAAAAATCCATTTCATAGACAAAATCTTTTTTTAATGATATGGGATTTGAATTAACCAACAAGGCTACTATGTCAAGACGCCGGGTTGTTAAGATGAATGTCTGCTTGAAAGTCAAGACAACGTCTTACACGATCTAATCCCAAACCTCTGGAATTTTTCATTAGTTAAACTAGTAGCTCGTGCCGACAAACAAAGGATTTCTCGTGTACTGTAATATTTTCCAGACACTGGAGCCTTTCAATCGATTTACAATCTCAGTCCGAGGCTCTCCGAGATTTACGACGGCGTCGATACAGACAAGCAACATTTGTACTCTGTACACTTTTTTAATAGGATGATGTAATTATCCTCCCACTTTTGGGACATTTTGGAGACACATTCCAAATGACATCTGATAATCTAAACAATCTTGAACCATGCTAATCGGTTTGACAAATTTGAATCCCCCTTTCATCTCTCTCTCTCCCCCTCTCTCTCTGTCCTTTTTTTCGTCTCTGTCTCTGTCTCTCCCACTCTCTCTCCATATATGTCTGTGTATAAGAGCATTTTTGGTTAAGTACGATAAACAATGAAAATGTTTTCAGGGATAATTTTTCTGGAGCATAAGTGAGTGTGACTTGATGTAATATATGCAGGTATTATCTGTACAATATATTACACCCAGCGCTTCCGACCGTACACTCAGTCCTTTGCAAGTTCATCGACCAACAGAAAAGACTGAATCTATACCTTTTCTATCTTTTAGTATATAGTCCATACCCGAAAAAATACATCTGCATTTTGATAGATGGATAAAATATTTCGATTTGAGAACTTTTTTCTTGTTTGTAAGCTCAACCGACACAATAGGAGCTAAAATGCAGGCAAATGTCTACAATTCTATATTCGACGCTTGTTGATAGTCACATTCAAGACTTGAAAGCCTTTAATACAATGGTAGTTTTTATTGATTTGAAATTATTGTTATTTTTATTCAAATCGATAATGATGTTTAAATACTTGATCGCTATGATTTCAGAAAATGAAAGAAAATATCATCGAATTTGAAAATTGTAAAATATGAAATAGAAAGAAATTAGACAAACATAGACAATCCACATGGCATCAGTGGAAAATTTAGATTGTGATATTTTCCCTTTTTTCTAAAGACATTGTGAGCAAAAATCATGAAATGTGTTGACAAAGAGAACTATTTCTACATTATGTGTGTCAGTGTATATATATATATATATATATATATATATATATATATATATATATATATATATATATATATATATATATATATATATAAAATAAATAGCATGTATATTTTGGCAAAGTTGACATATTTCACTCATTTAGAATTTCTTCAGTTCCACTCCAATGCGATTTCTGGGCTTCTATGCCTCTAAGATGGCAAACTTTCCATTACACAACTGATGCTTCTTGCCGACTGTCACTTATAGAATTGAATCATGTACCCTAAAAGACTGGCTCTCTAACTGAGAACCATGCAACGTGCGCAGGAGATAATGTTCGACTTGACATGGAAAGATAAAGACATCACAATATTTCGAAGCAAAAAAAGATCAGGAGTCAGGGATATCAATACAAATCATTAGGAAATTCAAATCGCTATTGGCTAGTTAAGTGTCCGACAACTGCTGGACATCATGGCTCACAATGTTGATCCTCAGGGATCTTATATGAAAATGTTGCCTGCAGAAAATAAGATTGAAAAACAAGAAGCTCGGAAAATATTGCACCTGCAACGCCCATGATAGATAAACCTGGCAATCTTAGCGGTGGGAAACTATATGGCTAACAATGGACGGTAAAAGGCTACTGCTAACTATGGTGATGATGAATTAAAGAGAAAAATTCTGCTACTTCGCTCCTTGCATATCTTAAGCATTCTACCTTAAGGAAATACACTACCGATTCTTTTAACCAAATAAGACAATGGAATTTTGAATACATTGTTAACCTTTTGCATTATTCAAAGTGCGGAGAATTTGCATTATCTTTCCATTCTACTTTTATTTAAATTAAACAGTTTGATGGAACACATGGAGATATCAGATCGATAGCTGCTCTCAGAAAATCGAATCGGCTTTTTAATCAGAAAATTCCCTTGGGAAACCAATGTATGAACGGGTTCGCTTAGTCATTCAATAGAAACTAGTTGGTTACCAAAGTCACTTGGCAGCATGTCGTTGGGGGGGGGGGACTCAATTAAAACTCTGGTAGAAGGTTGATTAATAAAATGTTACTTTTATTGCCCTTTGTTTGGCAGTTACTCATAAAAGGTACACGTTCTACCACAGACAGAATACAGTCTTAACTTATCACGACAACCAAACTGGAATCCTCTGTTTCGATTTCATATTTGCATCAAGAGCAGACATGCTACACATAAGCAGAGGGACTAATTTAGCATAAGCTCATAATTAAAATTGGAACCACTTTCGAAAAGCTATTTAGGGATTATTTTCAAAGAGTGGAAAAAAAAAAAATTTTTTAAAGACTTTATAAGGAATGAATACTGACACTTTCATCCCCTCAGATCAATCGGTACTGTCTTTACACGGGATATATACATAATTAGCCCATCCAGAACCATTCAAAAATGGAGAGACCTATGACTGGTTCCTATGCAAATAATACGGAGGACTTTTGTTTCATGACTATGCCTGCAATCCAGTTCATCATCTTCATCATCATCATCACCACCACCATCATCATCATCATCATCATCACTTTTTTAACGTCCGTCGTTGGACATACACCTTCCCCACGATTCACCACAATTCTCTATCATGGGCGTCACACAACCAGTATTTCCTGAATCTTTCTACTTCAACTCTCCTTCTTATGTTCCGTCGGCCTCGGTTTCTTTGATATCTTACATATCAAAATTGATTCTGTGATTTAATTGTAAGATATAAGTGAACCAACTGCTACAGAGGCATCTCTTTATATACAAGACATGCTATACGTCCTCGCTGAAGCAGCAATATCTACTGACATATGCGTCCTAACGGCACGTTTGCTTTCAATTTCTTGCAAGACTATTGTCGCAGATTATGCCTTTTCGAATGCAAAATAAACATTATATGATTTGCTCGACGAATTTTTCAGTTTGTGTTCCGTACTATTTAAATCTATATGCAATATTTTAAACACAATACTTGGAATGGGATTTCGTTTCGACGGCTTGACCAAAGAGTGCCAAAATTACAGGAGTTTAGTAAGCCTTGTTTAACTGTGGCATCTGGCTAAAAGTATTGAAAATCAACTAAAAATCTATTTTTCTTTTCAGTAATGAAAGTTTGCTTGCCAGGATTATTAACCACCACCCAAAAACCGAAGTGCCCAACAGGATACGTTAAATGCCTTTAGACTGTATTATACGCTCAATGAAATTAGGTGGGAACTTAAAATCCTGTTTAATATATATTTGTCAATCAACTTTATTTCGGGAATTTTGCTCAAGGCCCCTGCGTTCCTGCAATGAAGATTCAAGAAATAAGTTAATTACAAGATTTTCATATAAGGATTTCTGAATTAGCATTTTTCTCCATTGTAGAAGTGATAAATTATTCTAGCGACTGATATAATTAATGCTTTGCTGGTTTGTGAATGAAGTAGAGATAAAAAGCCTTGGGCTGGCACAGCTCTCTCTCTCTCTCTCTCTCTCTCTCTCTCTCTCTCTCTCTCTCTCTCTCTCTCTCCCTCTCTCTCTGCTTCATTCTCTGTTTTCTCTCAATCTGTGTCTATTGCTCTCTCACAGTCTCTGTCTATTTATCAATATTTCCATCTATCTATCAGAATACGCTCACTACCGTCACGTCTCAGTAAGGTTTATAATGTATAATATGAATAAATTTGTTTAAGCTTGACTACTTTCTAGAAGTATATTATTCTCCGAAGTCAAGAAATAGCATTTCAAGTGCTTTTGTTTTAATGGAAGAGATTGGCACAACGAAACCTTCCAACCTCTGTTTGGTTTATTTGCTGTATTGTATTCAACTTAGCTTAAAAGAAACCGTCAATATACTTTATTTATTTCGTCTTGTCTAACGGAGGAAAAACTTGAGTATTTGTACTATGTATGGATTTTGAGTTCAGATAATAATTTGAAGTTTTAGGCGGTGAACTCCAGAGCAGTTACGCGTCTTCGACGACTGGCAAAATTCAATCTTTCTATCGCCATTTATCTCATTCTGCTTTGCTCCTGACTAATAGATGTTCATAAATCAACTTTAGACCTTACAAGAGGTAGGGTTATTTGCTTATTCTACATTGGCACGATGATACTGAACCCAATTTTGTAAAGGACATAGACTCTGAGGATTGAGGAGATCGACATATCACACATTTCTAGGCTAGATTCTTTCCTATCCGATATTGAACAATATCATTTTCATGAGCAGCAGCAAAATCTCACCAATACTCGTCGTTTGAAATGGTCTTTCCCCAAGATTTGTCGGATCTTTCATAGATGGGCGTCACGGAGCCAGTACTTTCTGAACTTTACTATTCCGTCATGCTCTCCTATTTTCTGTCTATGGTGATTTCTCATTTGCTTTCTACGGATCCATGTTGTTAATGCTGATATCAGTAGTTGTCTGACATTCTTGCAGCATGACCAGCCCATTACTATTCAAGTTTCCCGATCAATTCTATATTGCTGACTCTTATTTCCTCCCACTAATACTGTCTTTTGATGTGTCCATGTGATGTCGACCATGGTTATCTCATGTGCACGTTGCATGGTCTTTCAGTATCTGAGCCGATATATTGATCAGGTTCCATGTTTCCGCTCCATAGGTAACTATTGGGAGGAAACATTGGTTGTATACCTTTCTTTTTCAGACTAACGGAATTTTCTTGTTCTTTGAAGATTTGCAAAACTCTATGTGTTCTCTTTCATTTCTGTCATTTACCTTTGCGTCTGGCAAATCTAAGTTTAGCAGATATCGATACATCTTTACGTTTGATGATAGGTGATGATATTTGCTTAGTATATACCGGCTCGGGCATATTGAATGCTGCTTTGAGGATGATTTGGTCTCCGTGGATTTAAGAGATTGACACACCATACTATTCCTGCCTACGCACGCTTTTTTCAATACAATGTTGAAACTTTGTCAATGTCCGTACACGCACACGCTCATTTACCTAGATTTGTTGCCTTGACAGAGAGTGACTCGATAAGCAAATACACTATGATCGAATCAGAAAACGCAGAAATACATGGGGTAACAAATTCTAAGAAATCCTCAAAAGAAGAAGGAAAAAAAACGAAGGAACCCATCAGGTTGGCTAGCTTTCTATAGAGCACGCTTGACTTTCAAGAAAATCTCACTAGTTAAATGCACTCTCCCCCGATAGTCAACTCTGGAGCTGGATCATGGAACATGACCAAAAGACTTTCAAACTGAAAGCCATTCAATGTGCACAAGAGAAAATCATTCTTAAATACACATGGAGAGACCAGAAGTCAACATGGTACATAATAGAAAAGAACAAGTCCAAGATATTTGAAAACTCAAATTTGAATGGGCAAGACATGTTCGTAGAGTGTCAGACAATTGTTAGATATCATGACGTGACCATCAAGAAATTCGGACTCAGAAAAGTGCATCGAATTATCAAGCGAGGATAACACCGCATCAACAACTGATCAGAGGTGGAAGACTGTCTATCAAAACATAACTTGCCTACTCCCAGAAATTTATAATGTTTCATTAAATACTTTTGGCTTGACTTTCTTTTTTATTTTTTTTCATTTCAATGAATTCTCCCAATTTCGAATTCTAGGAAATTCGTTTGTTTGTTGTTTTTTTTCAACACACTGAACAGAAGGATTTATCGAAGGAAAAAAGGGCCAGTTTGAACATAGCTCCCTTTTTTCTTTTTTCTTCTTTCTATTACTTTCATTTTTATGAGTGAAGAATTTTTTCACACACTGGTTGAAATATTTCGAGAGAGAAAAACGTCCATCCAAACATGATCTTCCACTGTTTTTCTTCCATAAATTATTTTGTTTCTTTCAATCCTTTATTAATGAAACATGTTTTCGGAGTTGTTTTTTTACGCCGGTTGTCTCAAATTTTTTTAATGGAAAAAAGCCCAATTAATTTGTTTGCTGTTTTTTTTTTTGTTTTTCTATGTTTTCACACAACTCAGTCACACTGGTACTGATTGGATTTCTAAGTGTGAAATAAAAGTAGTAACCCAGTCAAAATAATTTATTTAAAGCAATGAGAATACAATGTATTAATTGACTTTTGTTTTCCATTCATAAATTTGTTTTTATCACTCGTAATTTTGGATAAATCATTTGTTTTTTTTTACACCAGTATTGAGGCTTTTACTTTAGAACAAAAACGAGAAAAAGGCTAATAGTGACTTGTAGCTTTGTTTTTGTTCTTTTTGGTTCGTTTTTCTTTTGATTCAAAAACAAGTGCAGGAATCTAACTATTTTCATTTCGTAGAAGAACAAATATAAATATAAATCTACAAACGTTTTTCGATGAAACAAACCGAAGGCTTTGTTGAAACAAACACAGCGCTGATAATCATATTATTATCATCGTGCTTCAGTGAACAGAGCGATCAATCCGATAAGTTCCCAGTACCGAGGGCACGACAGCTTAACGTTTGAAAAATCATGGGTTCGGGTCTTATCTAGAAGGGGGTTGGAATGAGAACTGACATCGCTCCTCAAGCAAAAAAAAAAAAATCATGGCTAGAAAAAAAAAAAAAAAAATCAGAAAAAGCACCAAATCTTCGTCACAGTGTGTTCAGATTAGTATAAATAGTGATGATATAAAAGTAGTGGTTAACCGCCTGCATGTTTAAATGAGCAAATGAATATAGGCAATTTTGAGAACAGTCGAAGATCGAGCACATTTCAAACAATCATTCTGACACTCTTGTAGCAGTAATAATCCATATCTTTGCAGTACACAATACCTGATAAGTTATCAATAGATTATGAAACTATCAGTATTTTATCTACCGTACTTTTTGAGAGACTACCTCTTACAGTGAGCATTGTCTTTTCATGCTATTTATTTTTTGGCCATTTGCACAGCCTTGTAAGAGGAGCACATCCGATATATTTAATCTGATTAGATTTCAGAATCGTACAGTTACCCGAGTCTCAAAGTATCCAAATTGTACATGAAATGTAAAAAGGGGCGTTAATGCCGAAATTTGGACTGAAAGAATTCTTCGACATAATGGTTAGAATATCTCAAATTTCAAATCTATCGGAGATGCAGGATTGAATTTTTTAGATTTTTCAAGAAATTGATAAAGAGGCATCTGTGATTTTCAGAGTAATTTTGGGAGGTGACGTAAATGTTGATTTGATTTGGGATTACTCCATTTAGATTTTAATGATGTGAGGGAATTAAAACCTTTCGAAAACAAACCTGTTTACCAATCAAAAGAGTTCTCGATTTAGGGTTGGTTGAATAGTGGTATCAAAAAAGTAACTGGGTGATTCCATTGTTTACGAATTTTTTCATCAAAATTTCTTGAGGGTGCAGTCACGATTAGTGCTTGAAATTGGATCAATGGTGTTCAAAAAAGAGATGATAATTCATGTAAGCCCTTTGCCCAAGGTATCACTATAGTTACAATGTAAATGCAACTTTTAACTGCTAAAAAATCAGGAAGGTTCTATTGTCTAATAGATTGAATGCCGGTATTTGCAAATCTCATTCCTATTTCTCTCGAATATACGAATAAAGAAAATTTAAACCAATTTTTTCATTCAATTTTAATATTTCCCCGCATATCAATACTGACTAAAATGTGTTTCTATTCATTCGCCAATTCATATTAATGTATGTGTATATTTGTGCAAACTAATTTGCATATATATATATATATATATATATATATATATATATATATATATATATATATGGAAAGAGAGAAAAGGGGGATCGGACGGGGAGACACACAGACAGAGTAATTGAATGTGTATACTCATATAGACAATACATTAGAAAATCGACACCTTTTTCGTTTCTACGGCTGCAGTGTTGCAGTCACTGATGGCGACTCAATAGTCAAGGGAGCAGACGTCTATAACTCTATCTGTAACTCAAAAATACGTACCCTTAAAGTAACCCCTAAAAGTATTAACCGTACAAACACTTGAAACTAAATCGCACTAAACTTGCGGCTTGATCGGCGGCCATTTTGCAACGGTGGATATAAGTATAGCCGAAGAATGTACTTGCTTTCGTAAGCTAATACAATCATATATTCATAAAATTCCAGTTTGACGGATGTATACACCCATCCCCGATAATAGGACTTCTATTAGAAAGAAACCTGTGAAAGTTAAACGTCATTGCCAATTCTAATTCTCTGATTTCTCTTTTGATCGATTTTCGAGTTTGTCCCACTTGATTCGCTTCTAGGGCTGTGAAGTCAATGAGGAAATTATCCTCCAGAAACCCATGATGAGACCTTCAATAGATGTCCTCATGTTACTTGTTTCTCCTGAGGGCTTTTCACTTGACTAAATGTATTTTTCGCGTTTTTGTCCGATAAGTAATCAAGTTAATTTTATGTTCCCCACAAATGTTGCGATGTTTCTTTGTCTCTGTCCTGTCCACCTACGATTTGACTGTCTTCTACTTTCGACAGCATAGTTCTTGGTGGAATTGGAAAAGTATCAAACAAATGCCAGTTATATTCAGTCAAAAAAAGAGTTTGACAGAGGTTTCATAAATCCAGATAAGAAAACTACATGAATGACTCGAGACTCCGACGAAAAAAAAGCCTACCGATTAGAGGTTGAATAGCAAGATAATGAAAGACAAAATTCAATATAATCACGAAGATACAAATAATCAACTCCACATGCTCCGACCAAATCTCTCTCTCTCTCTCCCCCTCTCTCTCACTCTCTCTATCTCTCTCTCTCCCCCGTTTATACATATTCGATGAATTTGCAAGACGATGTTAGAATTTCTACGATTGGAAATTGTTCTTTTATTTCTGTGATACGCTTATATTCACCATCTTATCGGATTAACCCAATCCATCTACTTTTCCTCTCTCTATCTCTCACTCTCTTTCCCTTTCTCTTTTATATATATATATATATATATATATATATATATATATATATATATATATATATATATATATATATATATATATATATATATATATAAAATGTGATTGTGTGCGCACTTATATACATATTACATTAGAAAAATGTGACCTTTCCTGTTTCAAAATTGCCGCAGTTCAAGCCGCAAATTTGCAGTTGCCAGTGGTCAATTCGAAAGAGCACACGACAATAAACTTTCCTCTTAACCTGAAACATATGAACCCTACCATTGGTTGGAGTAAAAAACACAAAACCTGCAGCTAGATCGACAGCTATTTTGAAATAGTGTGTGTTACAATAGTCCGAGAATATACTCCTGTTTGCAAGCTCATATAATCACATGAGTGTGTGTATGGGTGAGAGAGAGAGCGAGAGGGGGGAGAAATTGAGAGGGAGAGTATATATTTGAAACACAATGCTTATTATACCATAATCATGAGATCAACTCCCCGACAAATCCCCTCTTTGTTGACAATAGCTACATCTCTTCTTCTGGCATGAGATAATCCGTTTGAATTCGAAATATCAAAGAATCTTTTTTTCTCATTCGGTAATATACGGCGTTCAGAATGAACACTACGGATTTTGACGGCCAATACAGAAAGGATCATCCCTTCTCAATCGGAAGAATAAAAAAAATCAAGGGAAATATTTGACGCCAGATGAAATCTCCAGACCGATCGAAACAAACAAACCAAGGTTTTTAATAAATAAAAAGAAACGAAATTCAACTAAAAAAGACAATTGTTTCTGTAGCCGAAATCATGCTATAAATAGGAGTTCTAAAATTAAGTCTCTCAGTAGACATTCAGATGCCAACACAATTTTTGCTTCCCATCACGCCTCAGTAGATAATCTGACCCTAACATGACCACGTTAGTAACCTAATACATCATTTGCTATCACAAACACAAAAGAGCATATTGTTTGGATATCATAATCCTTTGTTGACTTTGAAGATGTATCCGGCGTGTTTATTGATCATAGCTTTCCTTTTTTGACATTTCATACATGCTTTCCTTTCAATCACATCGGGGTCACAAATTAGTTGCTGATTCTGGTTAGAATTTCTAAGACCATATTTTTTTTCAAAAATCGATCGGTACTCTAAGTACCGCTGTTTGTGCTTATATTAATTACCTATTCTTCTAGTTTGCATGATTCATATCAAATCATTGGTCCAAATCCACCTTTGATTTCTGTAACTTTCCTGAAATCAATGGCTGCGTTTGATTGATAGTTTAGACTATTTCCAGATAGGCGCCAGTTACTCTTCTGTTGAGCCTCGTTTATCAGCTTTAATATTATTTATTTTGATACACATGTTGTGATTTAGGGAAGAGCTGGTAATAAAAAGTGACTTTTTGTTTATTCAAGTGTCCCCTGGAGAACCCTTATGAAGCATCTATACAAGAATAATACACTCATTCTCTGAGGTCTCATGATCTAGACGGATAAATGTCCCCCAAGCAGGACATGGGTAGAACAAAGGGTAAATTGTGTCTCTCATTGTGACAGAAACAACTCCTGGTAGATAGAAAGGAAAGGATAGGGAGAGGCTTAAAAGTAAGAGGAATGGAAGGTAGGAGAAGCTAGAAAATCGATAGAGGTAGTGCAAGGAAAAACGAGAAAGGAAAACAGGTCTTATATGTCCCTCGATAGAAACTGTCACATAAATATGTCTTGACAGTATGCAATATTGGGGGTATAATTAAGAAAAATGGGAAGGGGCTGATCAATTGATGAGTTACCTCTCTCTTTCTTTGCTTGGTAAAGATCACTATAAAAGTCTGAATAAAAAAACAAACAAAAGAAATGTCAATGATGCAACATATAAAAAAGGCCGTATTGACATGGATTTGACATTGCAAACTGAACCTAGTTTAATGCAAACTATTTGAGGGCTGAAATAAAAGGACAGAAATAAAAATAAAACGCGTTTATTACACGTGATAAAACGCACAGTTTTAAATCTTCGGCCCTTTAGCTCGATTGGTGCAGCCTGTATGCAGGATACGTACATAACCAGCCACAAAACCAGCCAAACCAAGTTGAGAACTGAAGAAAAAAAAACAACTACTGACTGTTGTGGTTGACAGTTTCTAATAAAGAAGAAGATTGGAGAAAGAGAAAAGAAAAGAAGAGAAGGAAATAAGTATAAAAAGAAGGCGTAGAAGCAAGACGAAGAGATGAGAAAAGGAGAGAGGAAGAGATGAAATGGAGAAAAAAAACTTATGATGGAAAAAAAAGAGACGATAAGAAACAGAAATAAGAATAAAGAGGAGCATCTATCTAATCACTGTCCAACCACAGCAATATTTGACACAAGGTCGTGTTTAACGTCGAAAAAACCTCTGTCAGTAAAGCGTCCACCAGGGGACCTGCTCCTTTAAGTGCAATGGAGCAGTGCTCTAGGGAAACTGCCCCCCCCCCCGCAGCTGGGCTGAGTAATAATAGGAGAGCCTCCAATGCACTTAACAAAGCGCAGCCTCAGTAAAACCTCATTGGCTAACGGTTGCACCGGCGCACACAGTCTTTGATGCCAACCAACATACAATCTCCGGCTCATTTGATGGGCAAGCGTCAGTACCTGCATCTATGCCGTGGAATAGATACTACATTTATATCCAGAAGAAAAAGCCGAAAAGGAGTAGGGGCTGAGCAAATGAAAGAGGAGCAGATAAGAAAAAAGACAAAAGAGATCAGAAAGGGAAAGGGAGCAAGATAAGGTGATAAAAGGAAAGAAAGTAAAGAAATAAGAGAAAGGAAAGGGATATAAGAAGAAAGAAGAGGAAAAGAGAAGAAAAAGAAGTAGGGGAAAGAGAAAGAGACGGAGATGAAAAAAAATGAGGGGGAGAAGAAAGAGAAAAGAGTGGAAGAAAGAATGGGAAAAACGAGAAGGAGATGGATTAAAGTGGAAGGATATGGAAAGATGAAGGGAGAATGAAAAGAGAAAAAGGAGGGAGATAAGAAGAAAAAATGGGAGGTGATGAATAGAAAAAGGGGAAAGAGATAAAGAGATGAGAAGGAGATGAAAAAGAAAGCAAAGGAGGGGAAAGTAGAAAAAGGAGATTGTGGTGATAATGACGATTACTGGATAAAGAAGAAACAAAATCTATAATAATGATGGAAAACGTAAATAGAAGCATAATAAAGATGGTCGAGCGATGAAATGAGATTGATGGACGAGGGTGATGATAAATATGTCTCTCGGGGAGATTGTTAGGGCGGGGTTGTGTCGGTCAGTGTGGTCGGTTGTAGGAATAGGATTATCGGCTGAAACCCCTAGACAAATTCGATAGCTGTGTCATAAACATCTGCAGAATGTAGGAATGGACAAGATTAGTGTTATCTATTCATATAAAACAATTGTTTCCCTTCTATCTTTCAATCACTGTGTCACCCTTCCCCCTTAAACAGAGAAGCAGCTCCGCCACATTTGATATGGTTACTTTGTGAGTCAAGGAGAAGAACTCGGACTTTTTTTTCCTTTCAAAATTAATAATTGTTTTAGAACAGATATGTTGTCATTGTTAGCATAATGTGAAAGGTAATGTTTCGTTTATTGGTATACTCAATGGCTGTGAGAAGTTTTAAAGTGGAAAAAAAAACGAATTTTTTAAAAGGTTTTATTTTTTTGTGTTTGGTGCCAACCAAGTATCTTTTTTTCCTGGTTGGACATTTTTAGGGAAAACATATATACGTATCTATATGTTTGAGCACACGTGTGTAGGAATATGTCCCTGTCCACGTATTGGTATGCGATGCATAAATAACGAGGAAGCCTCGATTCCAATCGATACAAGATTGAATCCTGATTTTATCATCTGTTTTATGTTGCCTTATCAATTACTACGCCTTCGAAATGAATCTAATTGAACTAAATTTCAAGGAATAATTGAAGCAATGATTCATTCAGTCAGTCATTATTTTGCTGACAACTTGTTTAATTATTAAAATGAAACAGTTAATGAAATGCATTTGTCATACCTGATGGTTTTGTAATGGTGAATCGCATAAATATAAATCTAACATAGATTAACTTCATCTTCAAATCGAAAATATATTAGAAGATAATCAAAAACAGGAAAGAAATCACAAAATATCATTGGCTATGCGTATTCTTAATGGAGAAAAACTGTGTGGACAATTTGTTATTGTCTGAAAGATATTGAGGCAATTCGTTTGATTTATTTTTTCAATTTAATACTCATGTGATAGTCGTTTATTTTTTTCCAAGTCCTAAAAGCAAGATGGAAATCAGTTCTGATCTAAGTTTTGTCAGAACTAAACGTATTGGTCCATATAAATTACAATTACTTTTCCACACTCTTCCACCCGGGTAAATACACACACACACACACACACACACACACATATATATATATACATAAATATATACATAAATATATATATATATATATATATATATATATATATATATATATATATATATATATATATATATATATATATATATATATATATATATAATAATGCACTATTTAGTCGTGATACTTGACGTAGCCATATATATATATATATATATATATATATATATATATATATATATATATATATATATATATATATACACACACACATATATATATGTGTATATATATATATATATATATATATACACACACACATATATATATGTGTATATATATGTATATATATACACACACACACACACACATATATATATATGTATATATGTGTGTGTGTGTATATATATATACACACATATATATATATATATATATTTGTGTGCGTGTATATATATATGTATACACACACATATATATATATATACACACATATATATATATGTGTGTGTGTGTATATATATATATATATATATATATATATATATATATATGGCTACGTCAAGTATTACGACTAAATACTGCATTATTGTCAATAAACATAGCAGAACCTTACTTATATCACGAATTTATTCGTTTAATATTCAGTTCAAGTCACACACTTCAGTGTTGTGCATGCTTGTTGTATAGCATTTTTGAGTTCCATCAGCTATTCAATAATTTTACAGCAAGTTGAATATGGTGTAATGCTGTTTTATCTATACTTATTACCTCCCCATGAAAACTTTCTGAACTTTAGTTTTATGTATAACATGTTGTAACATGCTCTCCGCCAGAAGATTTCTATGTCGAAATTAGTGCATGATTGTCAGCTTTCCTTGCACACACTGAAACACTCAGCCCAGAAATTATAGCAACACATCACATTTAAAAATGTTTGTAGTATTTGTTTACTAGTGAGATTATTATCAAAAATATTGAAAGAGATATATAAATGTTCCTAATGGTTGTTGATTCAATTTTATTTTTTCATTTTAGGGTAGTTTCTAAAATTTACTATCAAAATGTTAAGTAATCACTGACAAAATAGGACCAAAGTTGAAGAACTTTAGTTAACAAAGACATTATTTAGCAAATGTCGATATTTCATGGCTACCTCTAAAATCTGAATCACACGATCAGTCATTGAGTTTGCCAATTTAAAGAGCATTGATTTAAAGATGTTCCTTATGAATCCATATGAGCCAGTTTTAGCCTCTCCAGGATACATATAGGGTGTTGCCAATAATCACATCTTTTACAATCATTCCCCATTTTCTATTGGATTGAAGTCTGCATTGTCTTGCTGTAACATTTACTTTCCCCTTTCTCTTTTATTTAATTGTAGCATTGGGACCAATCTCTGTTCTACCATCTCTTGGTTTTTGAGTGCTGTCGAAACTACGTTAGCAGTAACTGGGAAACGCAGCCTACATCCAGTTAAACCACCAGATTCCTCTATTAACAAACCTGCCGTGTTTTTTTGTTTTGTTTTTTTTCTTTTTTCGTTGTATATCATGCCAATAATGCTTTAGTTGTCAGGTCCGTCAAGATTTTCTGATTCCGTGTGTCCAGATCACATTCTACAGATCAAGGCAATCATGGGATATAATCTCTACCCCTTGGCATCTTGCTTATTTGTGCCAATTACGCAATATAGTTTTGATATAGCTCATGACGGCTCTACTCGATATTTACTGGCCTAAATCTTGTGTACAGAAGATTCTGATATCTTCTGTACCTGGGTTATTCTCTCTGAAAATTTCCAAACTTTTGATGGGTTTTCCGTAAAAAACCCTCCCAAATCATCATCCTGATGGATTAGAAATCATCATTCTTTGGTTAGTTTATTCGGTGCCTTGCCAGAAGCTTCAGAATTCATCAAAAAGTTGCATGGTAGAACAACATCTTCTTATTTTCTGAAGATGAATGCTTTGCACTAATCTGAGGGATCTTTGAATACGTTCATCGTCCAGTTTTACTCCAAAAAAGAACACTTTTTGTCCTGACCCGCGCAAAGTACCTTTTAGCGTTTCCACATAATCTATTAAAAGTTCCTCCGTGTGCCATTCGAAGGAAAACATCAAATTGACTTTCGTTTTTATGGTTTCTGAAAACTGATAGATGAGTATTACAAAATTGAACTAACTTGACTATATATATATATATATATATATATATATATATATATATATATATATATATATATATATATATATATATATATATATGCAGTTCTCTTTGCTACAATCGACTGAGTATGGCATATCTAACAATAATGATAAAGCCAATTCCAGTGTTTCCATAATTTCCGGTGGCTTTTATTTCCAACACCTGCTTCAAATGTCATTTATATCCTGGGGAATCGTCATCTTTTTTTTTCTCATACGTATAAAATGAGAAAGCTTGCAATAGCTCAATCTTAGAGCAGACCTTTGAAAAAAATAGCTCAGGAGGGTCCTTTGTATTTTTTTAAGACAAAACAGTATCATCTTAGATTAGATTTGTATCATTGGAATATCTATTAAATTCACTAAACACTCACAAAGTTCACCAAAGTTATTTGATATTTCTAATCTATCATTCATTTTCCTCAAACTAAACTGCACCATCGCTATTGATATCAAATTCAATTATATAAATATGTAATGGCGAACAATCTTGATGTGGGCAATCAAAATGTGTTCTATTTTGACACTGTCCATAAATTTTCAATTGCCATTTTTTTTATATCCCTAAAATTTATTTCTACCGTCGCATTTTCCCTACCCTGTTTTTTGAGTTAGTTTTCAATGGTATGGTTTAGTTAAATGTTTGTCATCACCAACATTGGTAATAAGATGTGTTGCATTTTTCTACATACACGAATCTCAGGATCGACTTAAAGAACTGTATATTCACGTAAGATGCAGTATTTGGATGCATGAATATAAGTGTATGTAATGCCATATGTCAATGCATATATATATATATATATATATATATATATATATATATATATATATATATATATATATATATATATATATATATATATATATATATATATATATATATGCCATGCTCTCCCATAGGAATTGAGCACTCTGTTGGACGAGGAATTTCTGTGTCCAGTTCCGTAGTCCGGGGGTAGCATATCGCCTCCTGGGTCTGAAGGGAAGATTTCAATTCTGCCTTATGGTACTGGATGTGATAATTGAATGTCTATAGCCAAACTGAAGAGATGTAATACATCAAAAAGGCTATCTTTGGATGACACAATCATATATATATATATATATATATATATATATATATATATATATATATATATATATATATATATAAAATGTCGCGTGTTCAGTTTTGTAAATATTCTAGTTGAGGTGTACTTCATGCTATGATATTTAGAATGATGGAAAAAGAGTAAAGAAAATTCATGTGGCTAGTTTTTAATAAACTATTTCACGCCTTGCCGCTCAAATAGTCAGTTTTTTTTATTGGTACCGGGGCAAAGCGAAAATCTTCTCTCAAGACCGATTTGGCAATGGAGTCCGTAGTGTAACGCTTATATTCATCGAATCATATAAAAATACTCCAACACTTGCTTTGGGTCGAGCCAAAACGGCTTCAAAATCTGAGTTCCATAAATTTTGGGGCAGAGACTTGGAAATGGTTTGAACTGCTTGAAAAATATATTTGAATGTATTGAAAACATTACGTTTAGATTCGTTACATCCGCTGGAATTTATTTTTGGAAATCAGCCAAACCTATCCTTCTGATATGGATTATACAATTTGTATACAATAAAGTGTTTGCTTAATTCACTTAATATTTCAGACACATTCATTTCATTATAGTCAGTTGGGGTTTTATCACGTATTGCTGCTCTGTGTAGTCAAGTCCAATGGACTCTCGATTTGATTTGGGATATAGAGACCAGGTTCTGGGTGCTTGGTTATATTTCATTCGTGGCGAATATTTGTCTATATATCGGTGTACATATATACAGATGCCCACCGGCACAGTGGTGGTCAAATCCCTCATTGGTGTTCATAGTGACACGTACAGGAAGTGACAAGTATTGCCTATCTTATGAGAAACATCTGCCAGCCAAATTAGTAGTCATTTACTGACCTGTCAATGCCCGTCCTCGGTGTTTTTAGTACAAATAAGAGAGTAATTTTTGTGTTCTACTCTAACAAGTACTTTTACTTCTGTGATCCAATATACCATGCTATCTTTTAGATATTTTTATAATTTCACTCGAGAATATTTTATATATCCAAGCAAAGAACTGGTCTAAGTGTTTATAGCATTCTAGAGAGTATTATGTGAAGTCTTCAAAAAATGCAATCCGAAATAATCAACGTCAGCAGAAAATGGTGAATGAATCAAATTATTCCAAGGTATCTGAGAAAAAAATCTTGCTTGTTCACCGATGGAACATGCATTCCAGCATTATTCTGATTATATCTTAAGCCCTCTCCGGTTGGACATTTATTCAAAATTGCTACCTTGGTTGATTTAATAGTTTGAATAAATCAGTTTCCATGAAGGAGCTGATATCAGATAACTGCCATGTATATACCATAACCTTATTTTGATCAATGCTTACATTTGGTACAGTCAGTACTGGTTTATTTCGTTTAATCCACGATGTCTGACATTCCACACATCTTAACGTTAACACACATCTACATAATAAAATTCGTTGGTAGGTCAGCCCGTCCCAAATATGTTCGAAATTGATTTTCGGCACCTAGTAGGAAGGATTCTGTCAGCCTCACATCTTGAACAAGCGCTAACTTAAAGAATAAAATAAATAGGGCTACTTATGCTTTACATCATGTTCTAGAAAGGGAATTCGATTTAATATCCAGATACAATGAAGGACCAGACCCTGAATCATGGCAACTTGAAATTACATTATTCAGGAAATTAAAAAAATTCTGATGACGTGATAAAAATTTCAAAGATGGAATGATCTAATTAGACGTTCTTCCCATAACAATGACTTTTTTTACCATGGGGCACAAAAGTGTGAATTAATTGAAATACTTATTGCATCGTCAGAATAGCTGGTGGAATGTTAAGGCATTGTTTGGCTACTCTCCTTGATGTAAAATACTCATTTTTTTAGTATCACACACACACGAATAGTCCACTATATCCACACTTTCAATGTGTGTAAACCACATATGAAAACAACTATCATAATCAAGCTAGTGCAAATGATTTCAGCACTGGATTAGGATACTCCAAGCATGACAGTTATATCAAAGATCGTATAATGTTAATTATTCTCAAGGTATGTTTTCATTCAAGTCCTATCAACATCAACTGGCTTACTAGACTAATGAGCAGCACCTAACTAGAAACTTCCATCGCAAAAAAAAGCAACCACGTAACAGTTTTATTCACATATAAACCCTTTGTGACCGTGTCTAAATTTAAAAGAAGTAATATTTTATACATCAATCACCTTCAATAACAGCACACCAGTTTAATCACTGTTGCTAGGTTTGGTCCATTCATGTGTTCTGACTGATTTACATCTATCTACCCGGACGTTACCCCACCCTCACTGTTCATTAAAAAAAACTTGAAAATTCGCACACACACACACACACACACATTCCTTTCAATGAGTAAGGGGAATATTGGTACTCGTTTGTAAATTTTTCATTTTATTCCAGACTTTTTATAGGGAACCTATCCCAGCAAAAGATGAGTGGGATATTTTTTTTTATTAACCACCCCTTTTTCAACGTTTTAATTGATCACCCTAAAAACTGCATATGTTGGTGGTAATTGATAATTTCTCTTTTCTTTCCATTAAATATAGGGATACAAAATTTACAATGAATTTAATCGAAACGTTGACACAACATCCGATTGAGTAGGGTCTGATTGAAAGATTAAAAAAAAACTAACTCACAGAGTGAAACCTTCTTAGATCAGTAGCGTTCTGTGTTCCAATCGAATACTCTGTCTGACTTTCGTGTATAAAAATAAGAGCGTCACACCCCGATTCGGTCCTGGCGAAAAAAATTCTTTCATATTGCCTCGAAACTAACTTCTTCCTGTACTCTTTTCTATATTCCTTAATTGTGTATGATCAGGGAGGAAAACAGATGTTCGTGACATCATAGAAACTATTAAAAAACTGAAATCGCAATGGGCAGGCCATGTTGCAAAAATGAAAGACAACCGATGGACATCACGTCTCATAACATGGATCCCCAGAGATCACATAAGAAACCGAGGCCGACAGATCACAAGATGGGAAGATGAATTTGACGCATTCAGGAAATACTGGCTCCACGGTGCTCATGCTAGGGAATTGTGCCGAATCTGGGGAAAGGTCAATGTCTAACGACGGACGTTATGAGAATGATGATGATGATGATGATGATGATGATGATGATGATGATGATGATGAAGAAGAAGAAGAAGAAGAAGAATTATTATCATCATCAGCAACAGCGGAAGCAGTGTTTTATCGTTCATCGTTCGTCGTTGGACGAAGGCTTTCCCCAGGATCGCCACATCTTTCAGCCCCAGGCGTTTCTTGAAATTAGCCAGTTCGTCTCGCCATATCATCCTACTGGCTTCGGTTCCGCATGATATCAATGTTTTGAATCGTGACATTCTTCCGTTTTCTGCCATTCTTGCAACATTACAAGCTCATTATCATTTGAAATCTATAACAGTTACTATGATGTCACAGACTCTTGCCCTTTTCCCTAGTTTACTGTGCTGTATCAACATCAATATCATCAGTCTTTTAACGTCCATTGTCAGACATAAACCTTCCCGAGGATGTGCCACACTTCTCTGTCATGGGCATTGCAGAGCCAGTACTTCCTGAACTTGTCTAGCTCGACCTTCGATCTAATATTCTTCCGGCCTCGGTTTTGCATGTGATCACGGGGGTACATGTCGTGAGTTGCGGTATCCCTCGGCTGTCTGCCATTCTTGAAACATGGCCTGCCCACTGCCATTTGAGTTTTTGATGGATTCTATTATGTCTCTGACTGTGATCTGTCAATGCATGTGAGTATTGTGGTAACTAAATGTGATATCGAATATGATCCTCTCCTGAGCACATTGCATGGTTCTCAGTTTGCAGGTAAGTCCCCTGGTTAAGTTCCATATTTCAGCTTCCTAGATGACTATCGATAGGATGCATTGGTTGTGAACTATTCTTTTCAGGACAAATTGGATTTTCTTGTTCTTGAAGTTAACCTTCTCTACCGAATGTTTGCCATCTTAGTGCAATTCTTCCCCTGATTGTTTCTTGTTTCATAGAATCTATGGAGAATCATTGTCCTAAGTAGAGGTAGTGGTATACTTTCTCCAGCTTTGCGTTTCCAATTCTGATCGTTGTGCGTTTATTTTTTATATGTTTGTCGCACATGACCTTTGTATTGCTAATGGGACGCAAATTGCGTGCATTTCATTCTCTTTTTCAAACGCTCCGTTTTGTTTATAATTAAATGTTTCTATTTTGATAGAAGAATATGTCTTGTTTATTATTCCCTCTGCACATAAAGTATAGCCGTATTTGACCAATATTTACATTCAAAGAGTACTAAAATATATGCGTGCATTTTCTTACAAAGGAACAATTCATTACAATATGCTTTTAGCACATTCGATCATTCACAGTATCTGTCCATAAAATGCATAAATCTTTTTTTCTTTGTTTGTTTGAATCGCAATCGTTGGTATTTTCAAAACAAAAGAAAACCAGTGTTATATGTCAAAAATGGTGTTTTCCTCAGATCGTTAATATTAAAATAAATAAACAAGCATACATTCACGTCAGCAGTTTTTGAAATATGTACTGATATGAAAACAGTGACAAAACAATCGAAGACGATCAATCTTTTTGAATCAGTAAAAAACAAATGCTAACAACATGAACTGAGAGCCAATAACATTTTAATCATCTCCATATTCCTGTTATGAATTTGTGTTACTATTCTAAAGCTTTCCATACACAGATGTATTACTTTTTCATATCTGCTTCGCTCTTGAAACTAAGATATTTCTATATTCCTGTAAATTCTACCTAACATCAATTATGACCCAAATTTGTTGTTGCTTTTCTACAAAAATGAAGGACCATCATAAGCAGATATGTCACTATACGATTTATCAAATGACAATTGACACCTGTCCCTTTTCAGTTGTTAATTCTGACAATATTTTTCTTTATTCTGTTTTCAGTATTTTTTCGTCTTTTTTGATTGGAAAAACAATTTCAGTATACATTCATAAGCCGTAATATACTTTTAAAATACAAAAATCGATTAGGAATGAGAAAACATTGGTTCTGCAACGTCCATGATGGAAAGGTTTGGTAAATCTTGGAGGAGTTGATGATGAATCGCCCACATAATATTCCATTCCAAAATATACAAATATGAAAGGCAGATTTCATACAATTCATTTATGACTATTCCCAGGGGTTCGAGGATTATGAATTACCACCATGAATAGATAGAACTATAACTTGCAGATAGAAACTATCATATTGTTCGTATACGAGATGGTTGACAGTGGGGCGCTAACAACCCTCAACGGGTATGAGTAGTTGACACCCATTCAGAGCTTCTCTTAGGGAGTCAGAAATCGCTATCCGATTAATCACTTCTTAGTTCTGAATCATCAAAATTCAAATCATGAAAGATCAACAGAGAATTACCAATGGAAGCCCATTTATTGCAGCTGAATGTCGGAAAATTGAAATAGAGAAGTTCTAAATTACCAAATAAAAGAAACGGCCATCCTTTGTCCAAACAACAGATCATTGGGGAGTAGCAGTTGGTAAGAGAAGAAACATGGATTCTGTTCTACATTTCACACACACATAAAAGCAACAGCATTAAAAAACAGGATCCATCTCGTTCCTTGAACGTCACTTCAATACTTGAAAACTAAAGTATAAGAGGCTTGTCCAAAATAATTCCTGATCTTTTCCAATTGGTCTTCAAACAACGCATGCTCACATACGTACATTTTCATTTCTGTCAGGACAGTAACTCTTATCACTTTAACAAATCCATACCTGGTCAATGCCTTATTGTACGGTTAATGATAGCCCAGTTTATGTTCATTAAAAGTCGGTTTAACAATTAATTTGCAAATTGACACTGCCCACCCCACCCCCAAATTCTATGAGGAAATATTAGAGAGCAGTAAGAACCCTTTCCCCAATCATCATCATCATCATCATCATCATCATCATCATCATCATCATCATCATCACTTTTTAACATCCGTCGTTGGACATAGACCCTCGCCAGGATTTGCAACACTTCTCTATTGCAGGCGTCACAGAACCAGTATTTTCTGAATTCTTCTACTGTATCTCTCCATCTTGTATTCTCTCGGTGTCGGTTGCTTTGGAGATCCATGTTGTGAGTAGCGATATCCATCGGTTGTCGGTCATTCTTGTAACATGGCCTGCCCATTGCCACCCGAGTTTTCTCATAGATTCTATGATGTCTCGGACTCCCATTTTCTTCCCGATATACTGTGCGGTCTTGTGATATCTTCATGTGAGGTTGAGCATGATTCTCTCATGTGCGCATTGCATACTTCTCAGTTTGAAAGTCTGTCTCTTGGTTAGGTTCCATGTTTCAGCTCCGTAAGTGACTATCGAGAGGGTGGATTGGCTTACATCCTTCTTTTAAGGGTCATTTGGACTAAGTTGTTTTTGAAGGTTGAGCCTAATCTGCAAAAAGTTGCCATCCTAGGGAATTTTCTTTGTTTGATCTTCCCCTCCTTCGTGAGTTTCATTAGGAGTTAATGATCGATTTTCTGCCCTTTAACCCCATGGGCGCAGCCCGTATGCGTCATGCATGTATACAGAAATACAAACTTAACCAGCCTGCTTGACCAACTTGAAATTTGAAGATACCTCTATTAACAGATTTTATCAATGGTTTCTAATCATACAACATCTGATACAGTACTGAATACTGATTAGAATTATTTATTTGTAAATGACAGACATTTTTGTAATTGCTGTTCTGTTTTGAGGTGATTAATGACAACTCAGTTCTGTCAGTGAGTGAAGGCATCCATTTTGTACTGGATTACTCTTAATGGATGAATCGCAATATGCTTTTATACAAGCGGCCCAGGCTTTGATCTTGCAATAGATAACTATTAAAATGGCCATATCCCGGGGTTAGTGGGTTAACATCATCAACAGTGGCCGTTCAGATCCGTCTGACTAACATTGAATATTTATTGATCTATTTATTACTTTATTCCGCATCGGTTCCTTAGAACTTCAAAACGTGAAATAAAAACAGGTCTGGTTAGTCACTCAGTAGAAAATGTCATACGACCGTGATCTATTTGTTTGATCGACTGAAAAATTTTGAAAATAGGTGATCAATGAATAAGCTACTTCTCTTGCATCTTTTTGGGGAGTAATTGCGGAAGATATCTTTTCAAACATATGCATAAATCTACCAGGCAAAATCCAGGGACCAATTTAGCAGAAACTTACATTATAAGTTGTACTCTCCGGTTGCTACCTACTTAGAAGGGATCTTCACAAAGGATCTCTTGGACATTAGGTAAATGTTTGAATCTTCATCTGTTCAGCTCCTTTGGTGTGGCCTGTACATGTGGCATAGAGGTATAAAGCCAACTAGCCAACTGACAAGCCAGACCAACTGGAGACTGTAAAAACCTGCATTTTGTGGACAGTATATGGTTGACTGTTTCTAAAAAAATTTGAAATCAGATTCGACTTTATTAGTTATTTTGAGCTGCATTGGAATATTTTTAGCGATACAAGCAGTTGGTGAGTCCTGGGCAACATCAAGAGCTGAAGGGTCAAAGATGTTATATTGATTTAGTAATTACCTGACCTCAAAAGCTCTGGTTCAACGGCTGTTTCTGATTGATAAGAGCAAACAAATAAAATATCGAACTTTTATTTTGAAAAGTTAATGAATTTTCGAAAAATGAAAAAACTGTAACTAAGAATCCTGACCAGAATCTAAAGGATGGCAAAATTGCAAATCAGGTACACATTATTGAAATTTATTATTCACTTGACATCTGGTGGATTGGTTAAAATCTGAACCGCACAAGAGGTAGAAAATAGGATTCAGTGTCTCCAGGTGCCAGAAATGTGGCATTAAAATTATCGAGTTTCATGTTGTAAACGGAGGAGTCACATCTAAATAACTTTTTTTCATTAATACCTGTAATTTCAGAAGTAGCTTTCATCATATCTGATCATATTAAGATAATTTTTTTTCATTTTGGTTTAAATTCTATCAATTTATTCTGGTTTCAAATTCTGGGTATTTTTCAGTGGGCTTATTCAGAACTTTGGTAAAAGAAACAGATTTGATCCTTGTACTTGATTTGCTGAGGTATACGAAGGTTTTTCCTTTTTGAGAGAGTTTTTTTTTTTTTGTTGAAAAAGCAAGAATATTCTATGTCAGTTTGGGAGATCTTGTTATTTATACATATTTTTTAATGAAAAAATACATTTAAAAACATCTCGTCAGCGCATCTCTCAGAATATATCGCTTGTTTTGGTAAAATTGGTTCATAAGTAAGGAAAGCCAACCTGAATATAGTTTTGAAAAAATCGAATATAATGTTTCTATAACAAAAAAAAAAAAATAATGTATGATATAACATGTATTCACGTTTGTTGATGTGAAAAGTTAAATTTTTGCATGCAATATTCATATATATATATATATATATATATATATATATATATATATATATATATATATATATATATATATATATATATATATATATATATATATATATACATATATATATATATATATATATATACAATTTTTGCATGGTATTAACAATTTTTTTTTAATAAAAAATATTATAGGAGCCGATGTCTGCCAGTATCTCACTGTATGTTATACCGTACATATTAATGGCGCCGGACATCAGATATCTTTCTTTAAATATCTTGTCATTAAATACCATTCGAAAGAAAATTGATTTTTCCATATGATATGAAACAATAACAGATATAAAAATTTGGCCAAATTATGTGTGAGACCCCCCCCCCCAAATTCAGTGTATTCCTGCTGTTAGCGATGCATTAGAAGAATATCACAATATACTAGTCCACCTATCTGCTTAATGCTTACGGGTATAAAAAAATGCCCTATAACTTCTGCTAAGGAATAGTGATCTAACCTCTCAAGAAAGGAGACTACCCCCATCCTTTCACTACTTAACTACTACTTGCTATTTAAAAGATTAATCTTTGAAAATAGATCACGTACAACCATTAAATCAGTTATCTGAAAATATATCAGAATATAACCGACCACTTAGTGTGGTATATGCAGCATATGAGAAAGCCTTTGTCTCATTAAAACAAACGAAGATCTCCAAGCCAATGTTAAATCTTATGTTAGACACCGTTTATTTATGGGGTATAACTGTGAGATACCAACAGACATCAGAAGCTGTAATATTTTGTGTTGTAAAATTTGTTTCTATGATGTAAATATCAGAATTATGTAAAAGTAGTATATCTCGGAATTTTTGAGATGAGGTATTATCATTATTTCTATTGATATTCGGACGAGCCTCATCTTTGTTGTTTTTCATACAACGTTTCGGCCGTCGCACTCTACGGCCTTCGTCGGATAGATAAAGGGTTCGGTTCGTTACTTCCTAAATCTACCAGATAATACCTGACAAAGGCCGTAGAGTGCAACGGCCGAAATGTTGTATGAAAAACAACAAAGATGAGGATGGTCCAAATATCAATAGAAATTATATAAAAGTAATTCAAAATAATTACACAAACACCATGGCAATAATTAAACTCAATCAAGATTGGAAGATGAGTAAAGCAAGATCACTAATGCTCTTTACTGCTAATCTTGAGAGCTTTTCCAGACAGGGGAAAATCGGAATTCATATATCGACGGAGAATATTTGAACAATAATAGGTTTGATCAACAACTCCATAGTCTAAAATATATTTAATAGTTGATTTTTTATCCGTGATGTTCACTCTATTGTACTCAGTATATGTTATAAATATTCACTATTGAATTAAATGCCTCGATAAAGAAAATGTCCCGTTGAAAATAGATTTTTATTGCATCAAATAAATACGTTTTCCTCATCAAGCTACAGACTTACTAATAAAGAGCATTGAGTTACTGTGAGACGTCCACATAGAGTGAATGTCAATCATCATCAAGCATTAATTATCATCAATCTCTTGACGTCTATCGTTGAAGATTGTCTTCCCCAAGGATTCACCACACATCTCTATCGGATGCGTTGCAGAGCCTTTATTTTCTGAATTTGTCTTGTTCATCTAATACTCTGCCAACCTCTGTCGCAAATTCGATATCTGGGGATCTATCTTGTTAGTCGTGATGTCCATCGGCTGTCTACCATTCTTGTTACATGCCATCCCATCGCCGTTTGAGTTTTTAATGGAATCTATGATGTCCTGTCTTCTGCTCAATGTATTGTGCTAACCTGTGATGTCTTTTTCTGATGTTGAGCCTAATTATTTCATGTGTGCATTGCATGGTTCTCAATTTGTGGGTCTATGTCTTGGTTTGTCATCATGTTTCAGCTCCATAAGAGACTATTTTGATAATGCATTGGATGTATACTTTTTTTTCAGGATTAATGGGATCCTTTCGTTTTTGAAGGTTGAGCTCGCTCTGCCAAAGGCCGGCAATCCTAAGGTAAACCTACATAAAGGTCTATCTTAGATAAAGCTCCATATCTTTAGCATACTGTTGCATTTGAAGCCTGAAGTTCCGTCTTGCAAACCTTTGGTTGGACTATCTATTAATTTCTGATCTCTGTTCTACCAAACACACTTATAAGCTTCTTACATTATTCTAACAAGTTTTTCTAATGAACCAAGGACAGGAAATGAATAGTGTACTGCTTATCAATTGAAAACTAAACTGAAATAAAGAAACACTCGCTATCACAGTGGACAATTAAACAACTTTAGCATCAAAGTTTGAAGTCATGTAGAAAGTTTGATCAGAGAATATATATACATATATACATACATATATATATATATATATATATATATATATATATATATATATATATATATATATATACATATATATATACACACACACACACATATATATATATATATAGATATACATATACATATATATATATGCGTGTGGGTGGGTGGGTGTGTAGTCAAAATGAATTCTTTTTATGGAATCATTGACATTTTATATTGGATAATATCTGAAGTAAGGTGATGTATCATCCGAAAACTTTTCCTGTTTTTGCAATTTTGATTGTTAGATGTATCGATACTGTTTAGGACAAGTGATCCATTCGCTATCTTATGATGGTAGTTCATTTCAAAAAGTAACATATATATATATATATAGAGAGAGAGAGAGAGAAAGAGAGAGAGGGAGAGAGAGAGGGGGAGACGGAAAAAGAGAGAGTGGGGGAGACAGAAAAAGAGAGAGAGGGATTAGATTTATTTTGGTCGATTGGGTCTTTTTTATTTTCAATGTAGTGTTACGATTCTCACTAATTCACTTGTACGACCCCCTTTATGAATGAATTGTAGTATCCTAACGAGGGAAAACTAATCAAAGATGAGACTGATATGGGAATTTCTTTCAAAAACATCTGGACAACATAGACCATGAAACTAATTGGTCAAATCATCTGTAACCAAGATCGTATGTTAATGACTCTCCTCAGAGTCACAGATAAAACGTTATATACTATTACAATTTTCCTCAATGTTGTGCATCTCTTCAAAAATGATTTTTTTGACAAAGCATAAAGTCATAACACAATGCTTCTCCTACAACAATATCGCTGCATGGAATTGTTTTCTTGAATAAATTATAAGCAAAGACGCATCTAAATGGATAACGCCATAAGCCATTGTCTAATACACCTAAAAGCCTAGCACACACGATAAAAGTGTTATCCATTACTTCAGCATTCATAGGCCTTCTTATATCTCCTCAATGTTCTTGATTCTTTTTTCTTCCCTATACATCCATATATACAGTCTCACACACACACACACACACACACACACACACACACACACACACACACACTATATATATATATATATATATATATATATATATATATATATATGTCTGTGTGTGTATGTTTGTTTCCGTAGTGGATATATGATTCAATATGTGCACATTGAACCAAATGTATGCATACATTTATATGATTGTGTGTATAGTTATCTACAAGTGTTCACAATTAGATAGCTACAGAATAGAAGTACTTTTCTCATTCTAAAGTATTTCGTTGCTTCAAATATAAAAATCGTACGAGAAGAAACATTTTTGCAATGAAGATCAGAACATAAAAGATGAAGAAACACGGGTACATAAGAATGAAAGGAAAGGAAAGAAACGATGCAGATACAGAACTGAAGAAGCGGCTGGTATGCTCGTCATTGGCCAGATGATGCTAAAAGAGGTAGGGGAAAGAAAAACAAATATTGGTATGGGATATATTGACTTCAAAAAGGCATACGGTCACATCCCACGTAGCTAGGTTCACGAATGTCTCGAGGGATTCAAGATAAGCGAACCAGCGGCGACAATCATAACTGATTCCATGAAAAACTTGAAACTAGACTTGACAGCTACAAGAAGATTCTCATCGGATGTAGGTATAAAAACGGGAATATTTCAGACAGACTTTCTGTCCCCGATTCTATTCATACAAATTATAATACAACTAAACAAAATATAGGAAAAAACAGCCAATCTTAAAATCAAAATGACGAGTCAGTCACCACATGCACATGGATGACAATGCTATTTATAAAGGATTGTGGAGTTCCAAATGCTGAGAGTTGAAAAATAGAGCGATAGTGATCGATAGAATTCAGAAAAGAATAATGCGTGCTAATGGTAATGCACAGGCTATGGGCTACGACATTTTGCAATAAAATTAATTGACTTATTTGCCAACAACGAGAATAAGAGCAATAATTACATGGGATCTATATACATACTTGAGGGTTCTTGAATATGACTTCATTAAAAGAAGAAACAAAAGAAATGATGAAAAAGGAAATATATCAGCTAAATAAGAAAAGAATATCAGAGACTGAGCTAAATAACAGGAATTTGATAAAGGAATGAACCCAAACGCCGTATCAGTAGTAAAATACACAGGTGCATTTCATGGTTGGATAGACCTACCAAATAACAGAAATGGCTGTGCTAGCAAACCACAGAGTAAATGGGAAAGACAGTGAAAAGCTGGGAAATACTAAAACCTGGCGAAAGAGCTGAAAGAAAGGTGTAGAACATGAGTCATTATAGTACCAGTGATAGTAGATCATTTCTAAACTCTACCATGGATACTGAAAGCAAGATTAGGGGAACTTGGAGTGAAAGGAAGGGTCGAAATTATACAGATCATAGCACTGCCAGGGACTGCACGAATACAGAAGAAAGTGCTGAAAACCTGAGGAGGCTTACCGTTACTCAGTCTTCGGCGATAACCATCTGGCAACCGGTGTGAAAATATCAACCCAAGCATTGTTGGAGATTGTGAAGAGGAGGGTGGAAGACCTGAGGATATGTACTGTCACTCAGTGTCCAGCTGTGACGAACAGACAAGTGTTGCTAAAATGCATAATTTTTTTAGCGATGATAGTAAAAAAATAGTATCAATATCAATATTATCAATAAGAATAATACGAATAAAAATGATATCAAGGATAATAATGTAATAGTAGTAGTACTTATACTACTACTACCATCACTGCAAAAACCACAGCTATCAACTGGTTGGATATTAATTTCTTTGCTCCCTGTTTCACTATTTATACATCCATGAGTCTAAACAATACAGAATATTTAAGCCTACAAGTAAATGATCTCGGAACTATTGTTATAGTCAAGTCTGGAAAATTCAAGCAGTGATTCGTGACCTACATAAGCCAGTGTCAAGGAAAGCTAATAACAAGAGTCATAGTTTTAATACAACAAACGGAAGGACAATAAAAGAGCAAACACCCTCTGAACAAGTAGCCAAAATTGGACGAATAAACAATTCCCTGTCCATTTCAAGAGACAAAATAATGGTTATGCAGATGACTCGACGTGAGTATGGTTGCAAAAAAGCTCATATGATGAGTGAAAGTACATTTTCAGTTTTGATGGTTCAGAGCAAATGCTATCTGAACCAAATATATAGAAACCAAGATAGATACAACGGAGGGAAAAGCAAATAAAAATTTTGCAGAAATATAGATTAGATAATCAATCGTATGATAAGGTAATAAAGTTGTCTAATAAGATTATGGAAAATGGGGTTTACCTCGAAAATAGGTGTTACCTAACGCAAACTCTGCATAAGACGAAAATCTGACCATAAAAACCATGCAAAAACCGGAATCTGTGTTAGATTAGGAACGAAACATTTTCAGAACCTTTGATGTTTAAAGTGTCAATCTTACATAAGAGATAAAGGAATGGGGAACATTGAGGTGACAATTATATCCATCGTTTTCAGACTATTAGAAACGGTCTCAGAGTGCTAAATAGGAGTTAATGGAAATGTTTTGAGATGTATAAATTCGAAGATACATCGAAATAATTTATGGGTTGAACTGCTTAAAACATGATAATACATTGTTGAAACTTCCTGTAACTTGATCCCCAGTGATAAAAAACACCAAACGGTCGGTGCATACGTGCAACAAATGGTGAAAATAGTAGTTATATATCCCTACCTTGCATAACTGAATCACTGTAGTAAGCATGTGGACTACGGATTAGTGATCTTTTAAAAAATGCAAAATCGCCCCGAACAATAGATATATTATTGAGATCACCAGACGAAAACAGCTGGAGATTTATGCACCGTTGGAAAAAATGACAATTGATATCTAAAAAGGCACATTCTTGGAAAAAAATCTCAAACGTTTCTAGACACTGCCTAATGGTGTACCCATGTGCATCTTTAAAGTTGTAGCTTCAGAAATGTAACCAAGAGCGTCCAGAGACACATAAACAGATGAGTAAGAGAACCGAGAAAAATAAGAGAGGAATCAGTTGGCTGGTTAGTTTGGGGCAACTTGCAGGGCTCCGATGATTCGATAACAATTATTACACTCGAAAGAAATGTAAATACGCTTCAACAATGAGTTGTAGCTTGACTTTTAAGAGTTCAAATAAGGACAAAATAAAATAATATACTGATAAATGAAACAAGACGTACAGGAAGAATAAAAATGAGAACTTGAAACTGGAAGCTGTCATCTGTGTCATTATCCAATAAGTTGTTATCTTTATGAGGATAAACATAAAAAACTGTGTTAAAGAGGAGACATCTAACTAAAAACGTTTTGATGAGATTCAATAAAATGTTCCTTCCGTGAGAGGTAAAATGGTTATTGGATCTGTTAAGAAGCCTAACGAAGTAAAGTCCGTATTTGTAATGTCTCAGTGGAATTTCGAAACGCGTTGGTTCTAAATCAGAGATAAATGAAACCAAAAAGGAGCATATGTGCTGGTCATCAGCACCAATAACATTCAAGCAACTTCCTCACATTTTCCACGCAAATAACCGTCTTTTAGTTAACTTTTATGTTAGATAAGACGAAAGTATACCAAGAGAACTTCATGATGCGAATGAAAATTCTATCCATGATAATTTAATTTCATTCTTACCTCATGGTATTGGAGGGGATAACGGATCGTCTATAGCCACGCTGAAGAGTTGTAATACAAAGAAACAGCTGTCTGGGGCTGACACTCTTATTTAATTATTATCATAGTTAACGTTCTCTCATTCAGGGTGAAGCACTCTTCAAGTGAGGTAACTTGTTCATTATAAGCGTATGCAATGCTCTTCCAGTTTGGGAATAGAGCACTCTGGTGGATGGGGAATTATGCATGAATGAAATATATTACTTACATTCAACCTTATTGACCGTCCGGTTCTACGTAGGACAGAGAGGAGATGCCAGCCTCTGGGTCTGAAGCGAAGGTTTCGATCCTACCTCGTGGTACTGGATGTGATAATGGATAGTCTATAGCCACACTGAAGAGTTGTTATACAACAAAACAACCGTGTTTAGATGACACGATTATTCAATTATTATTATTATTTCCAATCTCACACCAGTTGCCTGGTGGTAACCGCTGGAGTTTGAGTGACAGCAAGTTTCCTCAAGTCTCCAGCCCTTCTGTCCTAGTTCTCATAAACCACAGTAATACTGTGGTTTACAGTTTCACACCGGTTGCCCAGTGGTTATCGCTGAAGGCTGAGTGACAATAAGTCTTCTCAGGTCTTCAGCTAACGTCTCCTCTCTCTTTCACCTATCATATCAGGGCTAAAATTCGTTGCAGTAATTATATCTCTAGCACCTTCCTCAGTATCCGTGCAGTTCCCAGCATTGCTGTGGTCTGTATGGTCTCATCATTATTATATATAGGTTAGATGATCTCTCAATAAAACTCGTAACATGAACAAATTCTTTTCACTGTATGGCATCTTTGAGATAATATATTAGAATGATAGAATAAGGCGGTATTCAATAAATAAGTTACTTGCCTCTTGAGGAACTACTGAAAGGTTCGAATTTTGGAGATGAAAAAGTCTATATCGAAACTTTAAGATCCCAACATCTTATTGGCAGGAGATTTTTTTTAAAGAAGTATATGGATATGATATCCAAGAATATGATGTACACGATGTGGAAATTAGCATTTGAATTAAGTTTTTATACCAACATACTTGCTTTTCGGTTTTGTCAAGGCAGTGTTCAAAAATGAAAAATATTGTTAACTCAATCTCGTGATAGAAACTCCAAGCGCTTAGTGAGAACATACCACTGATATTGAAACTTATTTTATTTAATGTATTATTCAAAATTCCTACCTTAACACAACCGAAAGGTCATTATTATTAATTATGGGGTTTGAGTCAACTATGAACAAAGATTGCTCGATACGGATATATATATATATATATATATATATATATATATATATATATATATATATATATATATATATATATATATATATATATATATATATATTTATATATGTATATATTAGGCAAATAAGTGGGAACTATTGCGCATGAACCTCCTGCTGATCAAGTTCCGATAACTGATTAACAAATTTTCTGTATCAGCAGAGTAAATTTTCAAATTAACAAGCAATGTATGTAATTAGTGATCCCACATAAGCAAATGCATGGAAAATTCTATTTTCACAATATGTTTCACTCAAAATCTCTTCTTTGTTCAGCTGTTCACCCACAAACACGGATATATATATATATGAGAGATTCTGTGTGTGTGTGGATATAACTGAGATATAACAAGAGAAGTGTAGTAAATAAGTCCTGAGAAGTAACACGTATTGAATATAGCACACACACACACACATATATATATATATATATATATATATATATATATATATATATATATATATATATATATATATATATATATATATATATATATATATATATATATATATATATATTTGAGTATTTGTGTTTGTTCTCAAGATATTGAAAGACATGAGTGTAGGTGCATGCGTGTTCATGAGTGTGTCTGGCTGTGCGTAAGATTTTGTATTCTCATCGCTGAACGTGCGTGCACACCCGCGGAAGTGGTTCGGAACAAGGTCTCATCTTTCCAAAACACTCTTTGATGTCAGCAAATCATGACTTAATCAAAGCCGGCCAGATACCAGCACACCAATGGCGTGGTTCCAAAAGTGGAAAACCTCGTGGAGAACGCCGTGTTTTGGCCTTGGCCAGATACCAAAAAGCAATTAGCTGCGATGATTATATCAACCCTCTTGTTCACCTGGTGTTTTTCTTTTTCTTTCTCAAATCTGACCAGCAACCGTGAGCCCAGGTCGATCCAGGTGCCGATACAGTGAAATAGAAGCCAGTGTCCTGATCTCATGACGAAGCTGAAGTTTCAAACCTATTCATTGTAATATAGAAAAAGTTTTCTTCTCAGCTTTGACGTAATAATTGGAGCAAACTTCTAAAAAACAGAGTTGTGTGCTGTATTTTGTTGTAACTTGAAATCACCACCCTTGTCCCCCCCCCCCAAAGCTGTTTCCTGACTTATGACCGAGCTCAGTTCCGACAAATATGTAATATCTCAGGGTTGACGATAGTCAGATCGATGTTCTATTATTTTGATAATATCTATTACCTATCTTTCACTTAAACAATAAGATTGTTTGTTTTTAATTTTAAACAATTGAAGGGTATAAAGAGGGTAATGATAATCCCTTTATAAATGTATATATACATGTACCTTCTCATACAAATACGCAAAAGAATAATACATATGGTATTTACACAGTATATACGATTTTTCTTGCTGTACAGCTGTGTTTTGTATGTACTCTTACACTTATACAGCCCTCTTTTAAAATCACTTATAACATTATATACTAGAAGCGTAACTTTTATATGTTCACATTTTTTTCTTCTTAAATCCACGTATTTTTATCGTTTGCATAGGGGGTTATTACTCAAATACGTCGTAGTTCGGGGAGCAAGCGAACTGTTACCTCACTTATACTAATAGCAGTAATGAACACAACGTGAGTTTCATCACGGAACTCAAAACCAACTCACGCAAGGACGAGAAACAATGTTCAAAATTGTGGCATTTTATTTCCAATGTCAAATATGATATACAATAAGCGTTTACTTATTAATAGACATGAAAGTAATGTTCTTGACAGTTTTTCTTTGTGAATTTCACGTGTTATTCATTTCTATTGACATATATCTCTTTCGTTTAAGTAGCGATTCATCTTCATTTTTTGCTTTTGGCTATTTCAAAAACCTTTGGTCAACTCCTGAAAACTATTAGCACATTTTACTAAATAATGGTCTGTAAGGTCAAAATTTGTGATTCTTGCAATTTTGATAAATCAAATAGAAGCCGTAGAGTGCTTCTTTTAAGTGGAAGTTCTCGACGTAATTATGAAAAGAAAATCTTATGTTGAGGTTACTAAGAAGTACAGTAAGAACTATTCGTCTATCAGTCACATAACCTTTATCGAAGCGAGCATACCAAATTCAGGGTACCAATCGAGGCCTATACTTCTCTATCAAAAGTTGCGTTGGTTACAAAGACATACACAGCTGAAGTGTAAAACTGGAATTTTAGAAATATTCATTCTAATATAACATTATCAAATGGATGTTATTGACTGAAAAGAACTAATGCTGAGATTACTTAGATGTACTGGAAAGACTGATCTTCTATCAGTCGTATAAATTATCCTGGTCAGCGGAAAGAAACACTGGTGTCGATCCAGGCCTAAAACTAGGTTTTTTGCATGCTGACTTACCATATTAGAATTTTTAAAAATGTTCAGGCAAATGTAACCCAACCCAACTGATGTTATAGGCTACAAAAACATTGCTTTCCAATTCCGTCAAAGGGGAATATATACAGTTGAAATGGATATTGAACTTATTTTAAACCATGTACGCAACTGAAAATAACCAACACGGATATCAGACCAAATGCAACATGTATCGAAATAAAGTCTATAACATGTAGAATGTCAATTTTTCCGTAATAATCTTTGTGATATCATTGAGGAAAAAGATTGAGAATTATTTGTAAGCAAAATGAAACTGTACATATTCGTGTACTGTTATAACTTCTTTTTTTATCATTGTTGGTAATCATTCATTAAAACAAAGAGTTAAATAAAACTACATCATTGCTATTGATAAATAGGAAAAAGCAGTATATATATATATATATATATATATATATATATATATATATATATATATATATATATATATATATATATATAAAAGAATTGGGTAGAATATGCAGTTTTGTCCATCCACTATTGTTATTGAGGCAAGTCTACCACAGAAAAATAAAAACAAGTGTCCATGAACATCATAGTAACCGTGGTTTAGATTTCTGGGCCGATTATCGAGTTTCAGAGTGAATTTTGATTCAACTGGCTGTTTATATAACCTGTAATACTACGTATGATTTATTTCACATTTATTTATACGTCCAGACATCTGTTCGCTCTAATAGTTGAAATGTGAGAGATTATAAAAAAAACAGACCATCATTTACGGTTGTATCTTCGATTTCGACTGTTTTCAGATCCTGAGTTCGGGCTAGTGTTTTGATTTTTTCCAATCACAGCTTATTACATCCATGGTTATTGTATCATTGCCCAGTTGGGCTTCCGTCATTTTCTGCACTGGAAAACTACTTATCCGTTGCTGTAGGAGAAGTAATTTGAGGAGTAAATACCGAACTTTTTAAATATCTAATTGTAATTTGTTTAATCAAGTTTGAATGGTGTGCGTTTAAAAGAAGGATGAAAGCATTTTCAGGGGTCAGAAGTGCTGTATAGTATCATTACTGATCGAACGAGTAGATTATGTATTTAACATCAATGCATAATTTGTGATTTTTTACCGTAGAAAGTAATTGTAAATTATCTAATTACTAGCGCATACTTATAAAAAATAAATGGGGTTATCTATGTATAAATCTGCACTAAAGAGCCAGATGCTATTTTATTAGGTAATCTTTTAAATAACTCAAATACTCGAATACTTTTTCGAGTCCCATTTAAACTCGGTTTTTAAGGGTGATTGCACATAAAAACTCGAGACAGAATGTTATGTCAGAAGAAGGCATTACTGATATTGTGCAGTGTTGAAAAGAAGGAACTTATTTTATAAAAAAATATGTCATTACAAATTAAACTCACTTTACTTCTTTCGTTTTAGTTCCAAAAGGCATTACTGTGACACATCTTTATTGTAATAGTAACATCATTTCATCAGAACACTTTGATGTGTTACTCTGTTTAACATGGAACAGTTCTTTATAAGATTTATGGTATAACAGAACTCAGACAAAACAGAAAAACATATAATTAAACATACTTTCCTGTATCAGTCCAATTTCATTCAATTGTTCATTTTTCTTTCATTGTCCGAGTTTCGTGATACATTTACAGTCAAATGACGGGAGATCATTTCAAGTTAACGTTTCTTTATATCACAACGCAAATTCTGTGGGATCATATCTATCCATTCGTTAACAAACAAACACACAAACACACACACACTCTCTCTCTCTTTCTCTCTCTCTCATTCACACACACACACACAGACATATATATATATATATATATATATATATATATATATATATATATATATCGATAGTAAGTAAATTGTTTCTAAAAATCGATTGTAAATGATTTTGCGGCTGAATTCCACGTGAATTAATGAAAAAAGGGTTAGTCCAGAAGGAAAAATGTAAGTGTTACAGACAAAATAAGGTGTTGCTCTGTATGAATACAGGGAAATGCTAATAGTTTTACGAGAAAATGTATTGCAAATGAAGGAAATGGTTGTCGATGGTCAGGAATTAGGACAAGAATCATGGGCAGATATTGACTTTAATACCTAAAGTACGATAATCTATTAGTACTCCAAGATGTCAAGAATTACGTACCAAAGAATTAAAAAAAAAAAAGCACGCGTAAATCAGCAGGTCTCGAATTATCTACAGCACATATCTTTAGGTCGAATCCAGGCGTCTGTTACTTACAAACAACTGCTCCTATGGGTATGATATAAATGTATTGTCATTTATTTTACTACGAGTAGAATCTATCAGAAGGCTCAACTGGCAACGGACTGGTGATGTTATGAGACTGAAAAAACAATTGATGGACATCACGAATCACAACGTGGATCCCACGAGATCACAAACGAAACCAAGGCCGAAAAAAAATAAGATGAAGAGATGAACTAGAAATATTCAGAAAACACTGGCTCCGCAACGCCAATGATACAGGAATCTGACAGGTCCTGAGGAAGGTCTATGTCCAATGACGGATGTTAAAAGACTGATGATTAATACGAGTGAAAAAATACGGATATTAGTAAATTTCTATGATTTTAATATCTGCCAAGGGAAAGAAAATGGTTTGTTTCTGTTGGAGAGGTGGGAATGGTGGGCAAGAAGTATCAATATCAGCAAAATCTTTCACTGTGTGTGTGTGAGAGAGAGAGAGAGAGCGACAGAGAGAGAGAGACAGAGAGTCCACCGGAAGAAAAATCCCACTGTTCATTATTAAAGTCGATACCAACTTAGGGTAAACTTGTATGTATACTGGCAGGTCCGATAAGGACCAAACCCACAAACAAGCGACAACATGATTGATCATTACAAAATGACATCTCTCCAATTCTAATTTTTTGTTGGTTTGTTTTTTTGTTTGCTTGTTTTTTTTTTTTATGTCAAACACACTAATTTCAGTTGAGAAAAAGTATCACGTCTATGTATATTTTCTTTTTCATTTTTTTTTCCTTTTATCAAAAAAAAAATACTAAATTCGTTTCATGCGTGATAGTTCTTACTTTGACAAAGTTAGGAGGAAGTATGTCTTCCAGCAAAATCTTAACCCTGCATCCTGTGGAAATAATCAGTGTTACGACCTGCAGAGCAAGAAGAAATATTCTGTGCATAATTACAGTAGATATTACCTCAAAATGAACTAGTAACAGGCCATCTATATGAGAGACCCTTTAACCATGGACATCAATATTAATTTGCTTATCATTTTTAAACGTTTGTACTGATCTATTTTATTCTCTTTTCTCCATATGGTCAACTGATTTATTTTTCAC
>OY735225.1:41308782-41323782 GCA_963457665.1 Thysanoteuthis rhombus | reverse complement strand
TAATGAGACATTCCTACTCTCACCATGTTCACGTTTTATATTTTCAGAAATATAACCCTTGATCAAGTTTGCATCTCTTGCATATAGAAGAAAAGAGATAAATTTTAGTGAGTATAAATCCATCAATTATATACTGACCAGGAAAATATTATGTACGAATGAGCGATTCTTTTTAGGATATATTCGTCAACCGTCCGTTCAAATGGCATAATGCTAACGATGATCAATCAAAAGATTTAGAAAAAAATTCTTTCGATGAATGTGTTATTTCTCTGGCCCTTTGTTGGTCAGTAATCATTAAATGTCTAAATTAAAAAAAAAAAAACAAGCTGGCCAACTTAGCGTAAACTCACTCTGCAAAAAAAAAAACAAACAAAAAAACAAACATCCAAAAAGAAACTCATTTAGGGGAAATTTATAAGGGGGACTGTTTTTATGTAAACAGAATAACGAGTAAATGCTGTGAATTTCAGTCTCTTTGGTCCATTGATGCAGGTTGTACACGTGATACATGCATAGATACCCAGCCGGACTGACTCGAAAACTGGAAAAAAACTAATTTGACAGTTATAGTGAGGACTTCAGTTTACCGTTACTAATTTGTAAGGACTTATAAAACCATTCCGAGAGTACCAATGATGACTGACACGTTAACAGGTTTCACTTTTTTTCAAGTTTCTCGCTACATCTAGGTGAACTTCTACGTTTTTTCAACTTCTTTGAATATTGTGTAATTGAAGAATGAAATATTTTATCTGATAATCATTTTTTATCGACGTTGACTAAATTTTGCCCCTTTGCCTGGAATAAGTAAGAGCTTCGAATCTTAAAAATCCAAGAAAATGTTAAGCTTGATATTTCTAACACGATTCATGTCTGTGAACAACGAAAGTACATCATTCCGAAAAAAAAAAAGAAGATCTTCACAAAATGAAACAGAATTAAGTGAAAAAGCAATTACCATCATTCTACGGTAGTTCTTTCAGCGTTCCCAAACTCCACAAATGGTGATGATGGTATGTTACAGAGGATTTTAGTGTACTGGAGAGAGAGATGAGATGCATTTTGCCACGATAACATGTAAAATCATAAAATGTCAATACGAAACTTGATTTTCACCTAGTTTCATACATTTCTACCTTCAGTCTTACTGCATTTTACATACTTAACTCCTAGAGTAGAATTACCTTGCAGGAAATATAACAGTAATAGCTTTAGTGAAATCCAGTGATCTCGTCGTAGATGATGGATTCGCTCATGAGCATACGTCATTTGGATCAGTGTATGTCTAATTTGAATCAATATATGTTGATAATATGTAAGTTAACACGATTTGTGAGCTTGCCATGAGAATTCAATATGTGTATTTATTGAAAATTATTGATCTCCCATCGTTTTCCAAGCAATAGAATAAATTGATATTTATTTGAATTCTCTATCATCTATTTTCTTTAGACGTTTTTTTAGAAATGTACTTTTGAAAAATGTTGTTGGCTTCGGAGATAATTCTCTCGGTAAATCTAATAAAAAGGAATAATTTGAATGACAAGTTTGGTTGATTGCTTGATAGAAACCATTATTTGACCCAAAACTTTTGGCAGCCTGGTGTATTGAGATGATCGATTAAAACACCGAAAACTCAGAATTATTGGGAGAAATAAGCTGACACAATCTAGTGATCAATTTAAAATTTGAATCAAAGCTTACATTGCCAACTGACTCCTTTTCCTAAAAACCTATCCACGTTCCTTATTTTTTTTTTTTTTGTCGTAATAAAGCGTGAATTTTGGATTGTCCGACTTTCGGGCTCCATCGGTGCGGGGTATTTGCGTAATATATACATAGCCAGCCAGCCCAAAGAAGATGAAAACTGAAAGAAACCTACGGTGACAGTTTTGGTTGACCGTTTCCAATAGATTAATCTATTCATCTTTGTTCCTTCTTTCTAAATGTATTTCATTCTTTTTCGCAGTCATCAAATGTTTATTCCTTTCCTTCCACTTTTCTTAATGGTTCATCCCTTTTTTTTTCTTTCTCTCGTTCTTTCAGTTTTCTGTCGGATTTAGGAAATCCATCAAATTAATGTACATCCAATGCTAAACTCACATTTAGATGATTAATCTTGATCTTTAATCGATGCAAAATTATGTTTAGAGTCGGAAATGATTGATTCAAATATTTTATGATGATACATTAACCACTGCTTCTCACAGCAGACTGGTTTAATCATTGTTGCCTGGTTTAGCAATTCATTTATCCTGACATCTATTCACTTCTCCTAGTTCATAGTAGAAATTTGAAATCTTTCATAAACTCTCCCCTTTTTTCTTTCGAAAATTCCCCTTCAAAATAGGTTTTTAGTCCCGGGTTTAAATATACGATGAAAGTTTAGGCTAAATCTTTCATAGGGTAATGAGTTGCTAACAGGAAACAAGCACCCTTTGACTCTGCCCGTCATAGACTCTTCAAATTTCAAACCAAATTCAATCCCCTTCCTATACAGATGCGAACACCTCCCCTCCCATTCTTAATAAACAATTGAACAACGCAGAAATATACCAATCTCTTCCCCTCGACCACAAACATGTACATAATGATTTACATGAACTGCTGTAAATGCTTCCGTCCGAAAAAAATTACTGGTATCCGTGAAAATGAATCAAGACATGCTCACGAAATAATAAAACAATTAGAGATTTGTTAATGGAAGTTATATCACAAAATTGATGTTATATATATATATATATATATATATATATATATATATATATATATATATATATATATTATCATAATTATTATCGACACCTATTTTATATGAGATTTCATTGACTTGAGGTCGTTTATTTTTAATAAGAATCGTTTAAAGCTGTAAGGGATTTTAAGGATGTTTGTGATTTCAACGAGTATTTTGCCGGTATTGCAAGTGGAGCCTTTGTTTTTATGTTTCAAATGTTAACAAATGAAGATAATCTCTGATGACTGACATGTTAGTTTTCTTGTTTAGAAAAGGAAAGGAAACTGAGAGAAAGAAAACTAAACAATACAAAACAAAACAATGAATAAGGATAAAATTGATTTCAAGTTTAGGCCCTCAGCTTCAAGAAGGTGGACTCCGATAACACTTGTTGGGGACATGACGAGACTATTACATCTCAATTAGTCAGAACGGTTTCCAACACCTTCTTCCCTCCAACCATACACATCAACTATTCTCTTCTGAATTCTACAAAACAATTATTTTCAACATCTAGCGATTGAAATTAATAATGGGAGTGATAATAAGTTACACTTATGAAGAAAATCACTGTAAAATGAAATCGAAGTAAGAACGAAAAACACAGAACAATGTCATATATATATATATATATATATATATATATATATATATATATATATATATATGTGTAACGAAACCCCTGTCTGTGGATGACACAATAACTAAGCCTCATTTATTCAGGGTTGAGCACTCTTTAAGTGAAGCAACTCGTTCATTGTAAGCTTATGCAATGCTTTTCCATAAAGCCTTCTGTGCCTGGGGAATATATGCTAAAATGAATATATTGCATATATTCAACATTACTGACCTCCCAGTTCCCTGGCGCAGAGGTACGTTACCGGACTTTGATCTGAAGCAAAGGTTTCAATCCTGTCTCGTGGTACTGGATGATATTTGGGTAGTCTATAGCCACACCGAATAGTTGTAATACAACGGAACAGCTATCTGATGATGACAGAATAATACATATATATGTACACAAATCAGCGTTCAGCAAATTATTTAGGGAATAAAAAAGGACCAAAACTTTCAGACAAATAAAATAATTTCCATCCACTCACAGGTATAGTTGAGGATATAGGTCCCCTTGAGGGCAAAAATGTTTATTTTCAATTTTGACCTCTTAGACAGAAGGAAAACATGTCTCTCCACCATAGGCCCTTTACGCAGATAAATTCTCCCATTAAAACTATATCTTTGAAAATTGAGAAAGCTTTGCTACATTTTCGACTTCTTAAAGGGAGGAGTTTTCCTTCTTTTTCATTTCACATATTGAGGTATATTTTTTCTTTTGGCCCACCGAAGTAGGGAAATTGTGTCTCCAGTTCATCTTTGACTCTTTAAACGTTTCTTTGACACTACACACACACACACACACACATACACACACACACACATATATATATATATATATATATATATATATATGATGAATTCCCATTATATCACAGTAAAAGTAGCATTAGGCCAGGAAAAACTTTCTTTTTTTGTTGTTTTTCTGTCTAAATAAGCCAAATGATACATCCACCTTGTAATAACGGTAGATCATTCCAAACAGTTTCAATATAAAACATGGCAGCCTATAATACTTCCGTCAGGTCTCAAATCTATCTTTTAATACACACACATACACACACACATATTTATGTGTTTAGAAATTGATGTATGATCTGACAAAATCATCTGTATATACTTGTGTGTATGTTTCTGCGTGTTAATATGTATTGATATCATCATATATAATGAGCTATATATAAAAGAAGTGATTATACAGCGAAATTTCTACCATTATTTTTGGCTCTTCAGGAAAGATAAAATACGTTCCTTCTCTTTTGACTCAATGCAGGAGTTAGTTTCATAGTATGGCAAACAAAGACATGCACGTACTACGCACGGACTCACATCAGTTATAAGAACTATATATATATATATATGTGAGAGAGTGAAAGAGAGAAAGAGAGAGAGGGGGGGATAAAATTTAAAATAAAATGAAAGAGGGAACGAGAAAGAAAGTGTGTGTTGACGTTACCTCACCTGTTCATGAAGAATTCTTGCAGCATGCTCCAATTTTTAATGATACTCTTTCACGAATTCGTATCCATTAATTATGTATCTACGTAGTTATTTATGTGAAGGTAAGAACATATAATCCCTCAGAAGCGCGCGTAAACACGTTTGCAGTTGTATTAACAGTTTGACCATCTGCTTAATAATGCTTGGTTCTCCACATGCCTGCAAATAAACTCTTACCTAATCTGGCATAGGCTCTAGCAGATCGCTCAATATCTGGTGCCTGGATCTCAGCAGCACGCCCCTCGACTGCTGAAATTCAGAGGGTCAGGATTCTGCGTCTCATAAGAGCTCGATGGGATTGAGATCTTGGGAGTTTGAGGACAAAGACAATGTAGTGAAAAGTTTATCAGGTTTGTGCAACTATTGTTCTAGACATTATTCTCTTGCTGAAAGGTTAAGATGCTATCATCGAAGAATGGTTCTCTAAAAAGTTGTATCTGGTCCACCAGTATGTTGAACGAGATACAACACCAAGTTTGTCCCAATATAGTGTTGTCAAAACGATAACACTCTCACCGCATATATATATAAATGTACATATAAAGTAACTGATATACGATTCTTGAAATTTTTTAGAGTCCTTTGCTTAAAGTTGTGAAGTTATATATATATATATATATATATATATATATATATATATATATATGAGTGTGTGTATGCTTTAAAGCTATGAAGCAGTCTTGATTATATACATACATACACACACACACACACACACACACACACATATATATATATATATATATATATATATATATATATATATATATATATATATATATATATATATATATATATATCCTTAACTCTAAACAACTGAAAAAAAATCCCAAAAGATGATTTGCGTCACTTCATACATGCATTTTAGTGTTTTCATTTATATATATATATATATATATATATATATATATATATATATATATATATATATATATATATATATATACTATAGAGCTTTACGGCTATAATGCTAAAAATTCAGAACATCCTTCAAAATATTTCTGGTGTAACTTCAATCATCTTATTTCCGAATATCTGTTGACGTAATTCATATAGATTGTGTTTGGTGTTTTTTTTCCTTCTGTTTTACAGATACCTTGTTATCATGTCCGTATATGTAAATCTCCTTCCGTTGTTTTTTTCTTACAAAGCACCTCAGCAGTATTGGTGTAACAACCCCTTCCTATCAGTCATGATTTCAACATATAGCTTATGCCACACCTGTAGTTTGGTATTATCATTATATATCACATGATATTATTTCATATAAAAAAAACATCCATCACACTCTTGCTTACATTTGCAGATTACCAAATATCATATTCAACGATGTTCGATCAGTTAGTATAACAACAGAAACAATTCTCTGTTCGTGACACTTCTATTGAGTGCTCACCCATGCAATTATTAGATCTGTTTCGTTGGTTTCACTTTTGACTACATGCAGAGCAACTTTTGATATCACCTTAAGAATATCGATTGCACGGAAAAAAAAACTTGATAAAGTTGATTTTCTAACATAGTCAATCGGATAATTTAATAAGTTTTGATGACCAACCCCAAAGCTAATTTCTCTCCGTCGTACAGCATCTCAATTTCATCGGGGTTAATGTTAATTTTTTGAATCATCTCATTATTAACTTTATATACACACTTGTCAAACCACATTTTAACTGGTAGTATCCCCTATTTTCTAGTGTAGCTGCACATACGACATACGCAGAAGCAGATTAAGTACTTATTGATGATAATTCATAATAACAATTTCACTTGGTACAACATTGTATTCCGATATCTATATAAAAAAATAAATTAGTTACTATTTTCCACGGATAATCATCGATATGAATTATGAATATTTATGAAAGGAAATTCTTTGATAAACAGTACGATGACGGACATGATTGTATAGAAGGCAGCATGCAGCCTCAGGATCGTAGGTTCCCCACCCCTGGAATATACCATGTTAAACCATGGTACATTCTTCTGTTAGATCGATATAGACCAAGAGTCTCCTTTTACCTTCGTAGATAAAAGTTGTTTTGTTACATACTTATGGTGAGGATTAGTCTGTCTACATTGTACAATTGCACAGCTTATAACATTTTTGAGAATTCCTATTCTGATCTTTAAGTTCTTAGCAAAGTTCACATCGCTTCGTCTGTGTATTTCTCATCCGATCCAATTGTCTATATTCTATGGCTTTCAGGACCTATAAAGATTCATTCCTTCGAAATTTCTCAAATATTTGATTATTTTCACTAGACAACCAAGAGATAATCCCCCATTATGTTTGCTTTTATGCAAACATGGGAGACGGATGATTTGTTTTTGTTTTTTATCATGATTTGGTTGTATAAGAAAAATATTGGTGATATTCGTTCATTTTTCTCATTGCAAATGGAACTCTTTTGTATGGTATTTTTTGAAAATATAATCCGTGAAAACAATAACCTAAAAGTCCATGAAGCAAGATATGGATCCACTAATATATATATATATATATATATATATATATATATATATATATATATAATACAATATACAGAACTGCAATAATTCGTAATAACCTCTGTCAATAATCTTTGTCAGTAAACCTCATCTGTTTTTAGAGGCTAACTTTGATAACACTTGCAAAGCCGCTAAACGCAACAGCCTATATGAACAGAATTGTGTGAGATTATCTGAAGAGGAGTGGACACATTACTCGAGACATTCACGGAATCCATCAATAATTAACATAGCAAATGGGAATTCATTTTTATAAGACAAGATTATATATAAAAAATTTAGTCACTCGATTGAGAACATGATATGACTGATGTCTCATTGCAATACACCGTGTTAGAAGTGATCATTTTAATAAGTTGAAAAATGCCAGGTGAGCATTTATCTGTAAATAGATATATCGCTTAAATTCAGTTTTGCTGATCTTCCAGTTCCGTAGCTCAGAGGTAGGCTATCAGTATCTGGGTCTGGATTGGAGGTTTCAATCCTACCTAGCGGTACTGGATGGGTCAATGGAAAGTCTACAGCCACACTGTAGTACATGTCAAGGGATGACACAATATATATATATATATATATGTATATATATATGTATATATATGTTTGTGTGTGTGTGTGGTTTAATTGAAAATCCTAATTAGATATACGTCGTGGCAGATGCAGTGAACTGAAACTGGACAATTCTTAGTCCTACCTTATAAAATGAATATGTATGTATCTTTTTTTGTTGTTGATGTTTTCCCATCCTATTACTGACGTTTGATTTGTCAGTATTGATTTTTGCCCTCCTTATTTATAGTTGCTCTGCGGCTGTTTTTCTTGGAGTTTTTTTTTTTTGAGGCTGTTGTTTAAGACTTTACTGCAAGTCACATAATTCATTTCATACATATCATTCCCTTGTTTTGTTTGAAAAATTAAAAAATACCCGGAATCAAGGACAATATCAAGATTCTACATATTTTACACGTCAATTTTGATTCAAGCAATAACACCCGTAAACCAGGTTGATGAGAACATTTTGTTATTGCATATATCTGTGCAAGTTTTAATCATTCAAAAAAAATCATCAAAAAAATCCCCAAATAGATAGAATGTAGAAAAGTACATAATTTCTCAAATGAAACAATATTCAACGGTGTTATAATTGGATATCATAAAGCCCCAAAGAAGAGCAGTCTTTTCAAAACGAGTTCAGAATAGGATACAAAAAGTCGACAGAAAAAGAAAATTTAGGAAAATTACCTGGTATAAACAAACATTTAACCTATAAGTGAAAAGCAATTTAGGAAAAACATAGATACAATCATATATAAAACACATACAACCGAGCAACCCACTGAGTAAAATATTTGGCAGGTACAAACTAAAAAAATAGCTATATTTGTATAGGTGATTTTTGAAAACTCATAGCAAAACATAATAATAGAGTAATTAGAAATTATACTAACGAAGGAAGCATGACTAAACTAGAATGCAACTGAACAAACCGAAGCAGATTCCTTTTGCAAAATAAATGTCTCAAATCGAATATTGTATACCGAGCCAAAATATAAACTAACAGAAAATTTTTTAAGAGTGAAATATTATGTTGGAATATTGTTAAACCCTTTAAACTAAGACTAACCAGCCATATATCATCTTTCATGAATGAAACATATAATGATAGTACTCCACTGTAGACATGTTATTGGGCACTGATTTAGAGCAAACTCAAGCTTACAGTAGAATGGAAAAGCATCAAAGCAAACATGTGTTTTCCCAGTATTGAAACCCAATGTTACCAATGCCTAAATGAGAAATTCAAAATCTTTACTCCTGCCAATGGGACGAAAGAAAACAGAATAATTAAACAGGAAAAAGTGGAATAGCGTTAAAAGTTTCGGATGGCTCATATTTTTTTATCAACAAACATAACTCAAAAACTAACCCACATATATACTAATAACAGATATGTTATACACATAACCGCAACACAATCACCATAATCATCTTGGACATGTGGAAACAGACCAACCATAAAATAATTAACTGTACAACTAAGGACATATGAGAATTAAATACTCTCAGACAGGAAACATACCACAACGATACTGATAGATCAATTACATATTGATAACAAAATGACTTCACCCAACCCTCTTAACTGATAATTCGAAACTATCAACAAGCATAATATTTCCATTTTATAGAGCAAAAAAAGAAAACATGCAATGAGCATCCACCAAACGAAAGAAAAAAAAAGATAGAATAAAAGAAAGATCCAACCAACCCCCATTATCCATGCAGGAATCGAAAATATACCTTAAGAAGCCAAAACAGGGCTAAGATGTAAACAGAATTGTGAAGCAAATTTTCATTTCAATATTCATATGTATATATAAATGATTTAGAAACTCAGGGTAATGTATCAATTCATCATCATCATCAGTCTTTCAACATCCATCGCTGGACATGGACATTCCCCACGAGTCGCTACACTTCTCTATCATGGGCATGGCAGAGCCAGTACTTTCTGAATTCGTCTACCTCGTCTCTCCGTCTAATATTCTGCTGACTTTGGTTGTGATGTGATCTTAGGGGATCCATGTTGTTAGTTGTGATGTCCATCGGCTATCCACCATTGTTGCTCAGATATTGGCCGTCTATTCTGAATAATGTATTGATTGGCCAACAAAAAATGAATGAAATAAAAAATTTGGAATTAATGACAATCAACGGATAGAACAGATATAGACCGAGGGAGCGATTCTGAGTCACAACAATTATTTTGACTTTTGCATTACTGTACACAATTAAACTCAAAGCAACGTTATGTTGGAGTGGCTACCTTATAAGTTGTAGGTTCGATTCCTAGATCAGCTCCATTTTCTTCAAATGTTGATTTTATTCACTTTGCCTACGCTTTATGATACATTACTCGTGCAATGACAGGTGATAATTACAAAAAAATTATTTCCATAAGACAATACACAATTTATAGTCTTATTGTCGGGTAATATATATACATATATTTATCTATCAATCTATCTATACATATATACATACATATATATATATATATATATATATATATATATATATATATATATATATATATATATATATATATATATATATGTATGATACCTGACAATACTAAGTTGAAAATGAAAAAATAGTCGTAGATAAATCAAATTTATTAAACTAATGTATTTTGCCTTTCAGCTTTGACAATGTAATAAATTCAAATGAAACAATATTGAAAATTATTTTTTGCTCTAACTGATAATATCACGATATCATTCTGTGTTAGTGCAATCGCTAAGTACTTAAACCCACAAAGATACCACAAACCAAGCAATGAATCAATATATTTGAAAAATAAGGTTATGATCAAAAAATATACAAATAAGTAAGCATATATATATATATATATATATATATATATATATATATATACATATATATATATTTATATATATATATATATATATATATACATATATATATATATATATATATATATATATATATATATATATATATATATATATGTGCGTGTGTGTGTGTGCTTGTGCGTGAGTGCGGTTGTATGTGTTTGTGTATTTGACCCTATTGTTACAAAAAATATTTTTGCATGTATATATATATATATATATATATATATACATGTGTGCCTCTGTGTGTGTGTGTGTGTGTGTGTATGTATGCATATATTCAGATATTTATATATTTATATTTATATAATTGATATATTTATATATAAATCAAAATTTGTATGTTTGTCAGTCCCACTCTTCAAGACACAGTCTTGCGTACATAGAGCTTCAAACCTGTATAGCCACACATCTTTTTCCAGCAAAGGACATACAGTGTAGCTGTTTTAAAGGGTTCTGCAAGGTAATTGAATTTGCAATAAATCTATAAATTCAAACTGAAGCCCGACCTTTCTGTTCCCGAAGTTTCTATCTCGAGGGCTTTTCTCCGAATGACTGGTGGATTTAATATCGTACTGCCAGTCTGAGCAAGCTCATGCACTGAAAAGTTTTCTCTACGTAAGTGAATAACTTGTTTCATCAAGTTATCTTGAACAAAACGTAATAAGTAACTCTTAAAGTATCTTTTTATCATAGATGCACGGATTATATTTTCCAAAATATCTAATATCTATTCATGTAATGTGCTCTAATAACCAGTTCCTAGTAGCAGTCATCTGTTTTTTGAGCAGCTTTTCTTCAAATTACACGTAAAAGCTGCATGTATAATCCCATCTTCAATCATCGTTACAGGTAAATAAAATGACTTATCTTAATGTCAATTTGATACTAGAGAAGAAAACAATAAATTGTCTAGCGTAGTCCACTACATATAGCATGGGGATATCGTTTCAAAATTATTTTTCTCACATTCTTTCCAATGAATAATCAACCAAAAGTTTAACTTGGGTAGGGTTGATAAAAAAAAGAAAAACTGTTAATATTCTGTGTAATTATGCCAATAGAATTGCTTCTGTCGCTATGACTATGATTGGATTTCGACTGCTTTCCATTGATATCATGAAAGCTGACAATTATTATATTGGTCTTGGATGGCTAAAATAACTTCATATTAGTTAAATTATGCTAAATGTTGAATTTCTGCGCTAAAAAACAGAATTTGCAACACTACAGCCGACCGTGCCTTGAAAAAAATGTGTTTACAAGATCCATTGAACGGATTACTCGGTCTTGGATTTATATATTGGTTGAATTAAATTAACTTACCGAATGAACTATTATCAAGTTGTTTATGTCACAAGTATATGTATATTTTCATAGACGCAGGTGCTAATTTTTTTTTTTTTTCATTTTTTGGTATCGATTCATTTTGATGAATTTCATACGAGTGTTTTCGTTTATAGAAAGCAAACATTCCTCTACAGAAAAGAAAGCCTTTAAACTGATTATTATTTTTTGTGTTTCATGGAAGTTTTTTTTTATGAAAAGATAATTTGGAGAGAAAAATAGCCAAAAAGTATAATCTTTCCAGCAGAAATCTGTTGTACCTAGCACCTGACTGAAAAAAAAACATTCATTACACGAGGGGTCGCTACAATAGACGTCAAAGGTCATTCACATAAATTCAGGAATTCATTATAATGAAATTATTTCCAATATTTGTACATTACTAATGTTTTTTACAGCTACATTCCTATAACAAGTGAACAAAGTTTTCCTCTTTTGAAGCAATTTCTTCCAATTATAGCCAAGTCATATGATTGCAATTTTTTGAAGTATAAGAAAATCGGTCAACATCATACACATGTAAATATATATATGTATCAAGGGTGGGAGGACATGATGTATTTATATGTTGACACGTAGATTTATCTCTCTTTTTATCGACCAAAACATGGATTGATATATATATATATATATATATATATATATATATATATATATATATATATATATATATCGTGAGAGATGTTTATTCATATATATATATATATATGTAAGCGCATATCTTTCTCTCTCTCCGCCCTCCCTCTCTCTTTCTCTCTCACCCTTCTCTCTCTCTCTCTCTCTCTATATATATATATATATATATAGTACCTCCACGTATCTAAATACTTTTACAACACATAAAGTATGTACCCCATTTATTGGATTTCGATTATGCTTGAAAAACCTAGCTCCCGCCATTGGCCATAAACTAACGTTCAGGCGTTAATGATTTCATTTAATTGTTTATTTAGTTAAAATGTATCGTTTCGTCTCTTTTTTTTCCAATTTGTGCCCAGTTTATATGTCTGGTGTCCTGGGCAGCTCGTTATCTGCCATTTGTAAGCGTCATGTCTGTAGGCATTGTCTGCTTATTAGAAAGCCCAGCTTAATGTTTACGAAAACACCGAAACATATTAAGTGTGTGCAAAAGTATCCATTGAGGAGCCAGTTTTTAAACATACACTTAGTCTGTAGTTCTCAGAGAAAACTCGACAGTGAATGTATCCTTTGGCCTAGACAGCGTAAACAATAAACAGCTTGGATAATCAACAGAGGCGAATTTGAAGAGATCAAACCTGTGATCGATAAATTGTGATCATTCTAAATAGAGTTTGGAAGTGATTCAATGCATCCATTTATATGTTGAATTATATATCCATTCCATAATATATATATATATATATATATATATATATATATATATATATATATATATATATGTGTGTGTGTGTGTGTGTGTGTGTGTGTACGTATATATATATATATATGCTTATATATATATATGCTTATATGTACATATGATTATATATATATATATATATATATATATATATATATATATATTATAATTTATGCTTTGGTGCTATCATCATAAGTGATATAATCATAAACTGAATTTAGATTTTGTTGTCAAATTTTATGATGGAAAGGTTGGATGTTAATTACCATAGGTCAATTATTTTCAATGTTTTATTTTTGTTTTCTTTGTGTTCGCTTGGCTGGCCTTGCACAAGGTCAAACAAAGGATGGTCGGCACGGTAATGATTTTGATTGGTTCATAAACCTCCAACTTTCTTATTTTTTGGATGAAGTACTTTCACCATGAGAGACACATACGTCACTTGTCCACTTTGATTTAGTGTCAAGTCAGAGTAATCGCTTTTTCTTTAAGTTCTGTTAATATTTTTCCTTGTTTTATTTCATTTTATCTTGATTATAATTTTTCAACCGAATACCTCTTTTTGTTAATTTTTTTAAATTTCTTTTTTGTTTTCTCCTTTCTATCGAATTTTTTCAATTTAATTTACCCTCTTTTTGATGGTCTCTTCTCTCATTGATTTATTCATTACTGTCTGGATTTCGTTTATCTTTCGTTCTGAAAACAATCTTTCCCTTTCTTCTTGTTTTTCCTTGCTGTTTTTTCCCCTCTGACGTCGTCTTCATAGCATGAAAAACTGTTGCCATTAAAGCAGCAAAGGTTTTTATCATCTTCATATTTACGTGTTATTATTTGTTCATAAGTTTCTTTGTGCGCTCTAACACTTCCGACCAAACTGTTTTGTCTACAGACATGGAAATTGGCATCAATGATAGTCACTTGTGGAGCTGAAACAAGGAACCAAACCGAGAGAAATATCTACAAAATGATAAACTTGCAACGTGCAAACGGAAAAATTATGCTGGGCCTCACATAGAGAAACCCCACGACAGCAGAGTACATCCAGGATAAGACAAGAATCAGGGTCATCACACAATCTATCAAAAATCTCTAATGGCAGTGGGCTGGCCATGTTGCACGAATGGCCGATAATCGATGGACATCACAACTCACGACATGAATCCCCTGAGATCACATGCAGAACTGAAGCTGGCAGAATATTAGACGGAGAGACGAGCTAGACAAATTCAGAAAGTTTGGCTCCGCTACGCCCATGATAGAGAAGTGTGGCGAATCTTGGGGAAGGTCTATGTCCAACGACAAACGTTGGAAGAATGATGATGATGATGATGATGGATTACCTAGACCCCTTCTCAAAATACATAATGATTTACAGTGATGTTTTTTCAACTTTTTGAAGGCTTTATTTGGACGAGTTTATTACTAGCATCTATGTTCTCAAAAACCTACATGATCGTACATGTTTTTTATTTTATCTAGAGTGTTTAATTAGGCTG
>OY735225.1:41256282-41303782 GCA_963457665.1 Thysanoteuthis rhombus | reverse complement strand
TTGTTTAAAATTAAAACTGTAATAAACTAACCCATGTATGAATACTGAAAAAGAAAAAAACACGATCGAAATCCATATTGCAATACGAGGGATGAAAGTTTGATCTATTCTGATCAAATTAAAGATCATAAATCATAATTATAACCGAGATATATTATCATTATTATCATCATTTTTCATTATTAGAAACACGCTCAAGACTGAATATTGAATGACATATCATCAAATTTCCAGTTCTTCACTAAATTTTCACGCAGGCCCTACATTAACGTGCTCTAGACGATCTAAATCGTCGTGTCGTTACCCTTGTTCTTTTTCTTTTCTTCTACTAACCCTCTTTTTATTCGAATTGTTATCAAAAAACCGTACCCATCATCGTTGGCAAAATATTCTATCCTACTTTTTTCATTTGTGCATGTGCTTTTGTGTCAGTCTGTTTGTTTGTTCCAGCGCTTCTGACCACACAGTTTTGTTTGATGACTTGAAAATTTGTATCAACTCTCAACAAGACTCTTTTTTTCATTTTTAGAAAAAAATCTTCATTTGATCTCTTTGTTCAGTTTTGTTTTTTGGAAATAGATTTATCAGAACCGAGCTGTTTGTGATACTTTTTCACTCCGTGTAGGATATTTTCCAGCAGAAACGGACAATGATGTCACATGTAGAAATCATTTTGACCATATGTATTTTTCGATGGAGCTTCTTTTACTTAATTCCAAAATATGGCATTATTTTTGTTAACTCTTTCCTACTGCAATTCTTTTGGAGGGAGGGGCGAGATACGAATGATTACGATCCTAGATTACAAAAAAATTATTTTTTTCCCTATTACTAGCTACTTTCTTCTTCTTCTTCTTCTTCTTCTTCTTCTTCTTCTTCTTCTTCTTCTTCTTCTTCTTCTTCTTCTTCTTCTTCTTCTTCTTCTTCTTCTTCTTCTTTCCCATTATTACTATTACTATCATTATTTTCATTATTATCATTAATCGGATTTTTTTCTCAAATCTTTATTGTGTTTGTATTGCTGCAACTTTCTCCATAATTATCAGAATGTATCATTTACACGGTGTGTATTGTTAATAGCCGTTACTACGTCAATTTCCGTTCTATTTTTAAATGGAAATGTGTTGTATTTCTGTTTTGCTTTATATTACATAACTCGTGGCAATATTAAATTATTTTCGATTCTTTCAGCTTGCTATTTCTGTTTTTGACGCAGTCTAAATATGCACCTATTAGAATTACCCTGAGCAAATCGTATCTCAGAAGAGCTGATCTAAATGTTACTTTCTGTATCCTTGTCTGGGTTTGGGTATTATTTTTGGTAGATGCTAATTTTGGTCAATTTAGATTGAATCCTCTCTTAGACTAGTCCAGATGAACGATAGGCGTTGCAATGACAACGAGCGAGATTATATAGGTAGGAAAAGATGATGACGATGTATTTTATCGAAAGGAAAACATTGGTCAGTCGAATAATGAAGCTATGGTCGGTAATATTCGCTTAAACACATGATAGAAATCTATATAATCATCACCATAGTCAATAGCTGAACAACAGTAGTGTTGGAATTTGTCAAGTTATGTAAAAGAAAAATCCATCTCTAAATCAATACGGTCAAGATTAAATGTATTCATGGCATCATTTATCAATGGGATAACATCTTAAGTGGAAAAAAATATCCCAATCATCGAAGGATACACCTGCCAAGATAAAGTCCAAAAAGGTTAAAAAAAATTTTAAAAAGCTCTTATTTCCAAAATAATTCTTATCAAACATTGATTACTGGTGTCAATTTTCAAATCTGAAGACAAAACTGTATTGCCAGGAGCACTTGAACATATGAACACATACCCAAACACACTCACATATGAAATAGAATAGAGTTGTCCACCGTGGCAATGGCTATGGTTCTTTGATACTGTCTATAGTTTCAGGGTTTTCAACTTCGAATGCTGACGCTAGAAGACACTGTTTTCAATACGATTTTTCACCTGTTCCCGAGCGGACACTATCTTAGTCGGAATGACGGGTTATATTCAGGGAACTGAGTGGATAAGTCAGAGAAATAGAGGCTACCACAACAACTAGGGGAAAAGGCATAAATATCAAGAATTCTGCGTCATAAATGTTGCTCATTTCGGAGAGAAAACCTGTCCACCTCCATCTCATTCGGATAATACACATGAAGGAGGTCGTTGAATGGATTTGCCGGAAGCATTATAGTACAAGACTAACTGAAAAAGAGGGAGAAGGGAGTACGCAGCGGGCAAAGTGTTAAACAAATATATTCCCAAATGTGAGCATGGTGCTCAGGAAGAGACAATAGGCGAGGAAGTAAAATCAGGTAGAACTGATTTCGCTTCTGAGCGTGTGGGAGCAGAGAATGGGGTCAAGTGACAGTCACTTCAGGGTTACCCTCGCTTCACTCGCTTGTCCACCCAAATGTAGAGAATCAGCAGAACAAGTGTTAAAAACATTCAGAATAAACTGCCACACACACTATCCACAAAGTCTTTTTTTTTTTAGTTCGCAAGTTGCTCAGAATGGCACAGAGATAGAAGGCTGAAAATTTCACCTTGTATTCTATAATACAACTAATCTTTTTTTTTTCTTTTTTAGATTCACCCTATGTAGATTTGAATTGATGTGGGTTGAGGTAAATAATAACAATAATAATATTAATAATCATTATTATTATTATTATTATTATTATTATTAATCTCACACCAGTTGCCTGGCGGTAACCGCTGGAGTTTGAGTGACAGCAAGTCTCCTCAAGTCTCCAGCCCTCCTCCCCTAGTAATCATAGGTCGCAGTAATTCTGCAATTAACAGTTTCACACCGGTTGCCCAGTGGTTATCGCTGAAGGCTGAGTGACAATAAGTCTCCTCAGGTCTTCAGCTAACGTCTCCTCCCTCTTTCGCATATCATGACAGAGCTACAATTCGTTGCAGTACTTATATCTCTAGCACCTTCCTCAGTATCCGTGCAGTTCCTAGTAGTGCTGTGGTCTGTACGGTCTCTATCCTCCTCCTAATCCCGATCTCCTCCAGTCTCTCCCTCAGCGTTTTGGGGACAGTTCCCAGTGCGCCCATTATGACCGGTACTACCCTGGTTTTCATGTTCCACATTTTCCTTAACTCCCTTGCTAGGTCCAGGTATTTTTCCCTTTTTTCACCCTCCTTCTTTTTTACTCTATGGTCTGCAGGTACTGCAATGTCTACTATTTGGCAGGCCTTCCTTTTTTTGTCTATTATTACTAAGTCCGGTCTTCTTGCCTGGATCAGGTGGTCAGTTTGGATGTCAAAGTCCCAGAGTAGTTTGTGGTTGTCATTCTCCAAGACTGCCTCTGGCTTGTGCTGATACCACTCTTCCACATGGTTGAATCCCATTTGTTTGCTTAGTTCCCAGTGTATTATCGTTGCTACTCTATCGTGTCTGTGCTTATACTCCTTCTGGGCGAGTTGACTACATTCACTAGTTATGTGGTTTACTGTCTTATCTCTTTCACCGCACATGCGGCATTTGCTGTTTGTCTGTGTTCTGTCGATTTTTGCTTTTATGTAGTTTGTCCTCATGCTTTTGTTTTGGGCTGCCATGATGAGCTATTCTGTTTCTCTTTTAAGGTTCCCCTTTCGTAACCACGTCCATGATTTCTCGTCTGCTATATCTTTTATCTGTCTTTTAAACTCGCCGTACAATTTTTTCCCTTCCCACTTTTCTTTTCTAGTTCGCTGTACTGTTCCATTGTTTTCTACTTTATTGTTTGTTGCACTATCCCTCGCGCTCTTTATGATTTCTTCACTATTTGTTTGCACATATCTATCTAAGACTACTTTAGCTCTCTGGACACAATCTTCTATGCTGATGAGCCCCCTACCACCTTCTTTTCTCTTCACGTATAGTCTATCTGTATCATCCCTAGAGTGTAATGCTTTATGCATCGTCATAAGTTTCCTTGTTCGCCTATCCATTGATTGGAGCTCTTCCTTTGTCCATCCTAGGAATGGTCCTGTATACCTAACTACTGACACAGTCCTGGTGTTCATTCCTTTTATTAGATTTCTGCTGTTTAATTTGGTTTCTAATATTTTCCTTATCCTTCTGAGGTATTCCCTCTTTATTTTCTCCTTCATCTCTTCCCGTTTTATCGTGTCACATTCAAGGACACCTAGGTACTTGTATCGGTCTTGTGCAGTCAATGCCCTAATCTTGCTGTTGTCCGGGAGTTCAATTCCCTCAGTCATTCAAAGCCTTCCTTCGTGCATCGCCATGATTGCGCATTTTTCTATTCCAAACTCCATTCCTATGTCCTCACTATATTCCCTTACTTCGTTGAACAGAGTCTCAAGCTCTCCCCTGTTTTTTGCGAACAATTTTTTTATTATTATTATTATTATTATTATTATTATTATTATTATTATTATTATTATTATTATTAGCAGCTGCAGCAGCAGCAGCAGCAATCTCACACCAATTCTTTGGTGGTAAGCACTGGAGTTAGAGTGATAGCAAGTCTCCTCAAGTCTCCAGCCCTTCTTTCCCCGTTCTCATTGGCCACAGTAATACTGTGATTTACAGTTTCACACCGGTTGCCCAGTAGTCATTGCTGAAGGCTGAGTGACAATAAGTCTCCTCAGGTCTTCAGACTTTTTCACCAAGCAAAAAGCAAGGGAGGCAACACATCAAATGACCTTTCCAAATTTCAAAATTGATCATCAAAAATACTTTTGTCATGTGGCAATTTCTATTCAGTGACTAGCCAAAACAGTTTCACTTGATATTTGAATGCCTGGCATATTCTCATTCGTATAAATCCAACAACTACCGAACAGAGTTAATTTTTCTGTATATCAGTGGCACCCAGTGAGGATCACCTTCATTAAAGTGGTATTGACGGTCATAACACACCTTAATAATTACAAGTACGATTGTGAAGCTAAGGACTTCATTAAATCGCTGAAATGTTCAGCGATTTTGATTAGTCTCTAGGGATTACATGAACTTCGCAATGAACTCTACCACATAGAGTATAGTGATGGATTGGAAATCGTGTGTAAGTAAATCTATAGCTTAAATTCAGTCTTACTGATCGTACAGTTCTGCGTAGGACAGGAGTGAAATGTTTGCCAGGCTTTGAAGCCGAAAGTTTCGATCCCACCTCGTGTTACCGAATGGGACAATGGATAGTCTATAGCCACACTGAACAGTTGTAATACAATGAAACATCTCTCTATGAATGACTCAATTATTAATTACGAATAGAGCAATCTGGTGGATGAGGGATTTCTGTGTAAATTGATATAAAGCTTGCATTCAGCTTACTGACTGTCCAGTTTCGTAGTCCAAAGGTAGGATATCGGCCTACAGGTCTGAAGTGAAGGTTTCTATTTTGCCTTGCAGTACCGGATGGGATAATGAAAAGTCTATAGCCACTGTGAAGAGATATAATGCATTGAAACAGCTCTCTGTGGATGACACAATAATCTATCTATCTATCTATCTATCTCTCTCTCTCTCTCTCTCTCTCTATATATATATATATATATGTGTGTGTGTGTGTGTGTGTGTGATGCTTAAGACTTATACAATAATGATATAACCGGTCTAGTTTGTCGGTGTACAGACCCTTTGCACATAATGGCAGTCAATTGTATATTTGAAAAGAGACCAGTAGTTTTTTTTTTGTCAGCAATCACTAAAAAAGCCACGTTAAAAAAAATGCGAGCGTTAATGCAGTTGAATACAGAGGAATCAACTTTGCATGAACACACAGTGGGAATTGAATCTCACGATAAAAAAAAAGGTTAAAAAAACTTCCAATAAAGTGATGTTCACATTTTCAGCCTTCAAGGTCTATGAGTGCGCCAGTCAGCCAACAAGCTAGCGAGACAAACTCAAAAAATGAACAAAACCATTTTGTCGGTTTGTTCGACAGATTTGATTGACTGTTTCAGAGGAAAAGTGGAGCAAAATAAGACCATTCTCGTAGCAGAGGGGGTGGGGGCAGCAGTTTTTGTTTAGTTTGGTTATACGTCTACGTACATGTGTGTTAGCGTGACTATGTGTGTGTCGTGTTTTCTTTTCCAGTGACTGAAGTTTTGAAAACGAAAGTTGTGGGTATTTCTCATGTCGTATCCGACTGGTTATTTCTAGTATAATTTCTATTGATCGAGGCTGAAAGCATAACTTTGGTCGCTTCTTTTTTGCGTGCAGATTTTGACGGTTGAAAATAAAACAGAAAAAAAAACATTGGCTCAAAAAAAAATCAAGCCGTTCAACTAATGTTGAGCTACCCTGTATAAAGTTATCACACAACATGTCTTCCAATATATCTGGAAAGAATGGGTCTAGCTGCTTATTGAATTGCCAAATACACCATATCTAATGTGAAGTTGACATTTTCAGATGAAATAAATTATTGGGTTTCACTTGATTGTTTATTGGATTCAGTATGACGTTTTAGGAAGTCTATCGACTGCGTTGAGACGAGAGATGTAATTACGTATAATGCTTTGCAATATATTGCACACCCTCTTTGAAATTCTGATTCAGAACCGTCTTACGATTGGTCGATATTGGAAAGCTGTTATCAAATATACGTGCATAGGTCACAGTAATCGAGTTACGCGATCACTGGGCTGAGAGAAAAGACTTCAAGTCGTAAGGAGAAAACCTTAGAATTGGAAATGACATGGTTGTGCTCTGAATTCTAAGCCAATTTTTATCAATATGGAATCACTGCAGCCCCACAAATTGCCCAACCAACCATCCAGCCAAGTGTTTTTCAATCCCTTTATTCTATCAGTATGAGTTTGTGTTTATGTGTGTCTGCGTGTACCTGGGCGTTTTTTGTTACATTTTATGGGTAACAGTGTCAAATCCTTGCTATTTTGTGTTAGGCAAAGAGACGAAAATTTATTTTTCTTTATGAAGACACTTCTAGGGAGAGGCAAAGCTCTACAGCCTTTCGGGGCCAAAATACCCGAATCGCTTGCTTTTCACGATCATTTATAGATGAGAGATCAACTCATTTAGATAATCTTTCCGAGATGATTGGTTCTGGTACACAAATGGGCTATGGTGATTCATACACGTGAGGTACGGATATTTTACATACGGGATTTTGCTGGCTTCATTCCAAATAATATCAACTTGTTTGGACTGAGGGAGAGAGAGAGAGGAAGAAAAAGTAAAAAGAAAGGAAATATTTCGTTGAGGAATAACAGAGAGCGGAAAACCTTGAGGATTAATGGGAAGTTAGGGGAAAGAAATAATCAAAAAAGAAATAGAAAAGAAGGAAGCAGGATTTTAGTGAATAGATTTTTCAATTTGAAATCCTTGTATTTCAACGGCTTCTATTCAAATGATATACTACTACTACTACTACTACAATAATAATGTTGATGATGATGATGATGATGATGATAATGATAATGATAATAATAATGATAATAATAATGATAATAATATCGACGGCAAAATCCACAATAACAATGCTACTAGTTCGTAGCAATGACCGAACAGCCAAGAAAAAGGTATGATTGAGACGATTAAAATAAAATCTCTGCTTCGGCTGACAGGAGCAATTTGCAAAGAAGACAAAGTACCTGAATATGCTTACTGTTACTGAAAATAAGGCGTTAACTACCAGGCAACGTCTAGAAATGTAAATCAAAGTTAACCCGTGGATCGTGGGAATGTGGAGAAAAAGACCTGAGACTTAGAAAGACTTGCTGTCACTCAGTCTCCAGCGGTGACCAAGAATCATGCGTGGAAGAGCAAAAAATACTTGGAAAATTGGTACCAGCACAAACTGGAGACAGCCCTGGAGGATGAGAACTACAAATTACTTTGGAACTTTGACATCTAAGAGGACCACGCCATTGAAGACCTGACCTAGTATTCATGGACAAGAAGAGAAAATCTTCCATAGAGTAACGAGGAAAACTGGAAAAATACCAGGATCTGGCAAAAAGAAAACTGTGGAACATGTAAGCTAGGGTAGTACCAGTAATGATAGGTGCTCTTGGAACCGTACTAGAGATAGTGAAAGCGAGATTTGAGGAAATTGGGATGAAAATAAGGATAAAGCAAATTGAGCAGGCCACAGCAGCCTTGGGAATTGCAAGAATAATGAGGAAATTGCTAGAACCATGAGATCTACGACTGCAGCTGTTAGCCGTGGCCTAACAAGGGAGGACAAACAATTGCATTGGAGGTACAAATTATGTCAATGCTGTGTAAGGTGAGGATGAGATTAAAGAAGAGCTGGAAACTTGATGAGACTTGCTGTCACGCAGCCTCCAGTGATAACCACCGGGCAATTGGTGTGAAACAGTAAATCACATCACTGCTGTGGACTAAGAATGTGTAGAGAGGAGGGCTAAAGACTTGAAGAGACTTGCTGTCACTCAACCTCCAGCAGTAACCACCAGGCAACTATTGTGAAGTTTATAATAATAACAATAATAATAATGATAATAATAATAATCATAATAATGATAATAATAATAATAATAAAAATAATAATAATAATGATAATAATAATAATAATAATAATAATAATAATAATAATAATAATAATGATTTATCAAGAAATGAAGGAAAATGGTACAATAAAAAAACAAAAAAAACAAATGATATCCCATATAGCTGGTTTCTCGAATGCCTCAGAATATCTAAGATTGGAAAATGCACGTCAGTGGTAATGCACAAAGACTTATGGCAGCAGGAGGAATCGCATTACCAAACAACATCAGAATTAGAGCATCGCCTACACAAGGCCGATATGGATACGTATATGTGATTCAATAAAATGGTAAGAGATGTAAGAGAAAATGAATAGCAATAGCGTAGAAGGTTAAGAGAAATATCAGAGACCCTACTAGATAGCATAAATCTTGTAAAAGGATTAAATACATTGGAAGTATCAGTAGTGAGATACGTAGATCCATTCCATAGATGGACAAAGGATGTCGTCCAATCAATGAACCGGTGAACAACGTATCACATTACAACGAACAAAGCTCTACATCTAAGTGCTGACAGAGATATAATGTACGTGAATAGGAAAAAAAAGCATTGGATGACTCATCAGCGTAGAAAGATGTTTGGAAAAAGCCAAAAAGGTTTCAAAAAATATATGCAAGCAAGCAAAGATCTTACACTATGTGCCTTGGGCTGTGCAGCAAGCAACAAAGATGTAAAAATTTGTTGCAGCAAAGGACACTACATAGATTCAAAAAATTGGAACAAAAAGGAAGAGTATCCGGTAAGTTCGAAAGAGGGGTAAAAAAACATCACAGATAAGCGATCATGGACATGGCCACGCAAAGGAAACCCAAAAAGAGAAAGAGATGCCCACATCATGGCAACCAGGAATTATTTCATCAATACCAACAATGTCAAAGCCAAGATTATTGTAAACAGTTCTACTGAGATGCTCATTGAAAGGACAATGAACTTCTTCCCAAAACTTAATTTGAATCGGTCAACGGCCTTTGTGAGGAAATCCAAAGAGAGAGATAGCCAACGCTCCAAACAAAAATACCATAAAAAGGTTGAAAGGGTAATAGGATATCGAGGAAAGAGGAAAGGGAGAGAGACAGAGGAGAGAGGAAGTGTTGGTAAAGATAGGAAGATATTATATAGAGAATGAGTAAAGAAAGAAAAATATATTTTTCTGTTTTACGTCACAATACTTAATATTTTTGTTCAAAAAATTTCCTAAAATAGAAAATACATGGAGGAGAGGGAAAAGGCGAAGAAAAATGAACGAGCAATGATATATATATTTATATATATATATATATATATATATATATATATATATATATATATATATATATATATATATATATATATATATATATGTTCGTAAAACCCTTCTGCTTCACAACGAATTATGCAGCACTTCAGACAATATCCATCGTTTTATCTCTGATGCAATGATTTAAAGGGGATTAACTTGAAATGAATTTTTTTTCTTCACAGGAAAATTGTTGTAAAATATTCCCAAATGCTGTCAAAAGTTGTAAATGCAATGTTGCTGTTTTCAAACAGGTTCTGTTATTCATCCTCTTTTTTTTTTCTTTTTTTTTTCAAGAGATTCCAGCAACATCAAATGTAAAAAAAAGGAATGGAGTATTGAGATACCGTAGATATCTGTTTTTCATCTTTTTATCTCAATACATTTGCGCGCTAAAATGAATCGTTCTTTCCCGAGCTACTGTGGGTTTCTAAAAAATATTCATTTGATCACACCGCTGGGTGATCTTCGTTTCATCAATGTCGCTGTACATGGATAAATCCAGATTTTTACGTTTGTGGAACGCACATTTCGAGTAGACCAATGATTAAGAGAATGACTGTTTGAAAATCTAACATCTATTGCTTGGTATCCAACTGGATTCTAACATTTTCTACAAAAGGATGATTTTTTATTGGCAATAGTTCTTCAAAGACCTAATTCTTAATTGACTTATATTTGATTAGAGGTCAGATAAACACTGAAGAGGCTTCTTTACAAGGAACATTATACATATAGTATATAGATGTGTGTGTGTGTGTGTGTGTGTTTGTGTGTGTGTGTGTGACTGTGTGTGTTTGTGAAGTATGGAAGATACTAGTATTATCTAGTCGAATATTTTTTCGGATATCGTATCTGGACAGACAGACAGACAGACAGACAGACACACAGACACACACATATATATATATATATATATATATATATATATATATATATATATATATATATATATATATATATATATATATGAAAGGTTCCATGACAAAATACATAATAATCCAAATTTGAAAACAATGAGTTTTTCCATCCAGTTGATTTTCTTAAAGAGTGAAAATTTATATTTTAGCCTCAATTTTCTAGCGGATACTAATCAAACACTGGGTTAGTTGACAAATGCATTATACAGAATCAACATTTGATATCCCCAGAAAATTGTTTATCTATATATTTATATCTATGTCTGTCTGTCTATCTATCTATCTATCTATCTATCTATCTATCTATATATATATATATATATATATATATATCTATATATATATATATATATAATAGAGCAAATTATGGAACCCCCTTCACATCTCAGCCCTATTACTGATTCACCTTTGAGTTAAGCAGCTAGGACTGAAATAGCGTTCACTTGCAGAAGGGTTCCATCTGCTGTCGCTTTTTAGCCAAAAGCATTTGGTTTGGCCTTATCCCTTAGCATTTTCCAATATATTGGGTTCTAACCCCATCTCTTGTAAGAAATAGAGCACGAAATCCAATAACTATGGAGTACAATGCTAAGTATCATCCGTTAACTCTAACCTCACCAAACAAATCTTGATACTTGGCCTTCTGTCGACGAAAGATGGCCATCCTGTCCTAAAGCACTGTTAGTTCGGCTACTGAGATATTTTCATGCTTTTGAATAAGAGAATTATGTTTCGTCGTGAGGAGACTACTGCTCTCACCCCTGGAGACATGTTTCCCCTGTAGGTCTGTATACATCTCCCGGTTTGAAGCTCGGTGTAAAATTGAACTCTGGGAGTGCCTGGTGCCTGTTGGTATTGATTCTCTGTAGAGCTGTGTATCTAGCAATATCAGTCATGACTTTGTCATGACTTTGTCATGCCTTCACTCATGTCTGCTGGTGCTTTGGGACATCCAATCAAGACATGACTCCGGATCCCAAGGTCTGCTCTACGGTACTTGCAAGCTATAATCTATAATTCAATTGAGTTTGTTTTTCAGCTCTATTCCCAAGAGGAAAACCAACGAATCACGTATTCTATAGAATTTAATTGTAAAACCATCAATTTTGAATGGAGTCGGTGTATTGAATTCTGGCTAGGACTCTTTGAGTTTTCTTCATTCTGATACCCTTGAAAAACGTATGAACCCATCTCTCTTCCATCTATGGGTAAAATGAAACAGGTTTGGGATGTTTATCACCTCACAAGTTGCATAACAAAGTACACCGAGTGAGTAGACATATAATTTGTGGAAGTTACTGTCTTTTTAATATTTTTTACAAGAGAGAGACATCAACCACAGGTTTAGCACTTGGAATCGTAAAAATTAAATTGACCATGGATATCAGATATGGGGATAAACGATACTTGATTAAACAGAAAAAAGAGAGAGGAACGCATTATTATATAGATATTACGTATTTCTCAGTGTTATTTAACAACTTTAGTGGAGGAGGGTAAGCTGAGTTATCATTGATAAATACACCCGTCTATGAGACTAATAAGAGAAATTACTGTAAATGCTGATATCATGTGTTCTTCCTGTAAATTGTTGTGAAAATGGCAACATATTTTTCCACGTCTCCAATAAATGCACATCGATATTCCAACAAGGTATTGCTCGCAATAAGTTTTCTGTGCTGGTCTATAGTCTTGCACATATGACCCATCACTAATCGGAGTATCCAAATTATATTCATCATCGTACCTAAATTTGAAGTCAGGAAGAAATGGAGTGTGTCGATTATCTTCAGACGTGATTCCAGAACGAGTTTCATATTTGACCATTGACTTTATGAACATAAAGATTGTTGTTGTCCAACATCATCAAAATCTGGAATGGCATCACTCCTTCTAAAAGGCTTTGTTTGTTAGTAACATCTTCATCGGGCACGTTCTGTCTTTCCCCGCCATGAAGATATTTGTGCAGATAAGAGCAAATAAGCAATCAAAATGTGTTTTTCTCAATATCCTACAGAAAATGATGGTAAGTCAAATTATGTACCAGCAATGATTTGATAGAATGATGAAATATGAATACTCAAACAATTTTTAGCATGAACAAATAATGATCTGTATTTACTAGCATCCATGAATACACACATGCAAGAAAGTACACACGCATAAATACGCATATATATATATATATATATATATATATATATATATATATATATATATATATATATATATATATATATATATATATATATACATATATAAATATACGTATAAAGTTCCACTACTCAAACCCCTTTATTTTCTTCCCTGTTTGAGCTTCCTCAGGTGAATGATTTGGTTTGTTATAGATTCATATTAAGTACATTCTTGGCGATGGGGATGTTTTTTTTCCTAGGTGATAAGATCTCCCTTCTATTCTATCCGTGTACATTTTTGTTCAGTGGGTAATTACAATAACCGTTTTTTTTTGTTTGTTTGTTTTATTTAATAATTGGATTCTCCGCTTGCTGGTAAATAACAATTGTAGATTAGGAGGATATGGTGTGTGTATATTTGTTATCAGTATGTGATTGATCTAGCAGTACTTTTACAATATGTTTCATCTCTGACAGAATAGTAATTTCACTTAAATCGGTTTCCCAGTGATAGATTTCCCTTTTATATGACCTTAGTTTGTAATTTGATTATTTTTGGGGTTGATCTGTTTCGAAATGTATGAGATAATTATGTTTTTTGGGTTGTTATTTGAGGTAGTTAGGTCAATGAGATATCTACGGTTGTTATTTCTACTATATCCTTATGTGGGTTATTGGGCACTTTTTGTTGATTGAAATTTCGACTGATCCCGGTATTTCAACGGTATTTCATTCTTTTGTGTAATAATTCTTTTTCCCCCTATTGGCAAGAGTGATGATACAAAATCTCTCATATATGTATATGTGCTTGTTTGCTCTGTGTGTGTGTGTGTGTGTGTGTGTGTGTGTGTGTGAAGAATGTGGTTCCAAAATGCGATGGGTGCGTTCAATGCCCAATGCAGACTTTTTTTTTTTACTTCATGATTGATCTCCGACTTTGATAAATGTCAGGGTTTTTTTTAGACTAAATAATTGCCTTAATTATATATAAGATTTGAAAGAAAAACTTCACGTAAAGTCGGATTTCCAAGAATAATTTATATGTATTTTCGTTCTCATAAAATATATACCTCATGAAGTCCATTAAGAGAGTTTTCAACCATTTCTTTGATTGTATGACAACCATTTATACAGCCTTTATGATACTTAACAACCAGAAAGGTCTCAGAAGGGTCCATAGTGCGCTTGCATGGAAAGGGACTCATCCTTGTGGTTACCAAGTCGACAGTTATATGCCATTCAGTGAGTTTGTGTACTGCATGATCGTTGTTCCCTAAATGAGTGAGTGCTTTAGTTTCCACTTTTCAAAAAGTTAACAGGAGATAAATCATGTCCGCCAGCCAACGGTTCTGAACTAGCTTTTGCGATTCTGGCTCCCATAGAAGAGTTTCCCGACAATGGACGAAGTACATAAGAACGCAAAGAGGCAGGTAGTGACGATCCAGGAAAAGGACTTTAAATACTTTGAGTGTCTGAATAGTTAAGTGAAGTCTCACGGAAATACTTCAGATGAGACTTGAGTGTCATCATCATATTTGTATTCATCAGTTTTTTGTTTAGTTTTCCCTGGAAAGAAATGCTCGAAAATGGAAATGAACGATTGAGAAAATCTGGATAGCTCTTCACACAATCATTTTTCAAATAAATTTTGCCATCAATAAAATTTTGAACCCACTTCTGATGAGGCTATTGTCAACCTAATATTTGAACTAGATGTAATTTTTACTAATTCTCAAATCCCTCAAAAATTCCCAAATTTATATGCATTGGCAATATGTGAACTATTTTCGTCAAGCTTGAATGACTTTATATTATCTTATTAGTCCAATTAAGTTTTCCTTTGGTACCCTCTCTCTCACACACACACACAGAGTATCTCTCTCTCTCTCTCTCTCTCTCTCTCTCTCTCTCTCTATATATATATATATATATATATATATATATATATATATATATATGTTTCATTCCAATGGAAATTAGGGTTTTAGGTACAGTGCAAACATAGCAAAATTATATTTCTGTCAAAGATATTCGTTCATTTTACTTTCTTATCTTCCAGAATCAACAACACTGATTCCTTTGTGATTATGCAAGTAACTCGGGTCATAATGTATAATGCGTACAAGTTGGAACTTATCTACACCCTTATTTTTCTTTTGCCTGATTTATTCCCAAACGGTATCGTTATTAATCAAAACCGCATAGAACGAATCGCCTCTGACAACTGTTCACACGTTACTTATCGATATGAACTTTCGCATTTTGATGGAGAAATTTCGAGCTATGTTTTTTTTTCTTCTGAGATTTTCTGATTATTTCGTTGTTAATAATCAATGCATTATCTGATAATTCAAAACCAGCCTCAGACTGACACTAAAAAAAATGAATGCTCTCGCATATGGCACAGAAGCGAAACAAGTCCGAAGAACTTTACAGTAGAATTAAAAAAGAACAGAAAAAAAAGAAGCAGGCCTGGTTACTCACCCAATATAATCTGTCACATGGCTGCAAGCTGTGTTAATTAGGTATTTTTTTTTGAAAGAATTGGTCAATGTGATTCTTTTTTAACCTTTTGTTGGACATTAAAAAGTTTCAATTGAAAAAAAAAAAAACAGATGTTAGCACAGCTAGAGAAAAAAATAATAACAGTTTAGTATAAACATAATCAGAGAACTGAACGCCCCAAAAGCTTTTTTTAGAGACTTAGTAAGGGATTAATATCAATATCATCCTTCGGTATGGCCAGTACGCGTGATATAAACATACATACATGCATTAAAGAATACATAGCCAGCCTACCAGTTTGTAGGCCGAGCCAAGATGACAACTAAATAAACCAATGTTGTCAAATTTGGTGGCAGTTTTGGTTGACGGTTTTTAGAACAAAAAAGCGATTTCATTTCGATTCGGCCAAACCTGTTGATGGACGCATCTATTTTTAACAATCACGACTTGGCGTAAAGAGCCGTCTCTCATATCTAAAAACATTTTTAATTAAAGGGAGACCCGTTTAATGACCAGCTAGGTACATGTTGCAGGATCACAGAATGACTTTTGAGATGTTGTTTTGTGCTACTGTGGATTCGGCCATAGGTCTGAGGTTTCGTAATGAAAAAAAATAATTTGCATGGAACGAAATATTGACATAATCTCCTTCTTTAGCCATGCGCATAGTTCAAAGCTTAGCAGTTATCACAATGATCAAATGTTACTCAATAGAACATTCTGATAGAAATTCAGCTAAAAGTTATGAGTTGACGAGCAACAGATTTATGGATCTAATTTCGTATAAACAGCCAATGAACAAAACAGGACTTAAGTCTACATTTTCTTCCCATACATAATATCACTGTCTGATACCGTACGAAAAGAACAAAAAAACTATGTTTTTGTTTTGACTTATACCACTTATACATGATATGATTTATTTGTAGACATAGATACGTGTGCAGACAGTCATGAGGAAGCTTTATATATTGAGGCAATATACATACATACATATATATATATATATATATATATATATATATATATATATATATATATATATATATGTATATGTATATATATATATATGTATATATATATATACACACACATATATATATATATATATATAATTTTACTATATTCGTATTTAGACTTGCTACAATCCGCAGCAGTGCTTCCAAGTCTTTCCAAGTGAATGTATGACGAAAAAATCAGATGTGTGCTCTGTTCAAATAAACATTTTGCATGCATAACAAACACATCTCGTTTTATTCTCAACCAGCATATATTGCATTGCTCGTAGTTGTTTTTATAAACATTCTGATTGAGTATATTTAAGTTATCTTAAGTAAAGCACGAAGAAAGTTAAAAGTATTATAAACTATATAATTCTGAACTTCCTTCTGAATCACGACGGCACGTATCTTCATCATGCTTTGGAATTATTTATAACCAATATACATTTCTGTATATATATATATATATATATATATATATATATATATATATATATCACGAACATAGACAATATCATCACTGACAATAAATAATAGAATTCTTTAGTGAATTAATCTATCGAATAAGTCATATTGTTTTTATAATTCTATTGATAACAAGTGCTTTCTTGCATTAATTTTTTTCTAAAAATTGGTGTTTACATTGAAAAGAAGCGCATGAAAACATCAATCATCAGTTCAGAAAAAAAAACCGATATTGCTCCTCAAAAACTCTTTGAAGATATATGCTGCCATCAATGGAGTTTACGGAGCTCCATTGGTAGGATTATTGATATTGCATTAGTTGCAGAAACTGAGCAAGAAAACCGCTACATCGACCTTAGATAACAAACTTCAATAAAATCCTCAAAAGAAGAAGATAAGTAGAAATCCTCAAAAGGAGAAGATAAACGGAAAAACGTTTTAGAATAGCAAGCTTTTGCTAGAGCAAGCCCAATTTCCAGAAACAAGAACATTGTACGGATGTTGCGTAATGCACTACAAAAGGAAATGATGTAGTTAAAAGTTAGGACCTATAACTTGCATGTCTGTGATGAAAGCAAAAAGTTAGAGACATAAAAAAAGAGAGAGGGCGATAGTTACAAATTGGTGTCCTGTTTATCTCCCCTTTTTTAATCAACTTTGGGATTCCGTGGCTCATGAATTCAGCTGGATAACGCAACTTGGTAAATGCATGGTACAAGGCGAGGAAGATGGACAGAGATCTGAGAGTTGGTTGGGGTTTCACAGAAAGTGGGGGACCTTTCGTCTCTGGAAGAAAGTAACGACTGCTGGCTCTCTTTTTGGTGTAATCTGTTGACTATTGGCTGTGAACGGCCTTTTATGACAAAATAAGGACCTTAAATCCACGCAGCACTCACCTGCGTTTCCCAACAATGATGAGAATTTCTGAAAGTTTGATCACTTCAAATGTGACCATATAATAAATACACAAAGAATGTAAATAGGTAAGCGTATCAAGAAGTTTTATGTATATGAACCGAAACATCTATAGATAATAATTTTAGCTCTTAAAAAGAAGGGTAACAAACCCTCAAAAGAAGGAATCTGGCAAAAATCATGATAAGCTGCCATTCTTTTGCCAAAGCAACCACAACTTCTAAGAAAAAGTAAATTCTATTATTCCTCAAAGGAAGGGTCTATAATCAATGCATCCTCCAAATAGTCATCAATGGTGCAGAATATTTTAATCTAGCCAAAATGTTGGACTTATAACAGAAAACCATGCCACAAAGGGAATCATACTCGAAATCGGAAGATTACAGGAGAGAAAAATGTATAAATTGCAATCAATAACTTGAATTGGAATGGGCTGTTGTAAAATGGTCATTCAACAGCTGAAGAGCACAATTTACTGCATGGTTACCAAGAGACAGACCTACAAACTGAGAAGCATGCAGCGTGCGCATGCGAAAATCATGCTCAACCTTACATGGAGAGACCACAAGACAGCAGAATACATAAAGACAAAAAATGGAGTCTGAGACATAATAGCAACTATTAAAACTAAAATGGCAATGGGTAGGCCTTGTTGCCAGAATGAAAGACAACCGATGGACATCATGACTCACAACATGGTTTCCCAGAGATCACACGAGAACTGAGGACGACAGAACACAAGATGGATGAACTTTACAAATTCAGGGAATACCAGCACTGCGATGCCAATGATAGGGAATTGTGGCGAATCTTTGGGAAGGTCTATGTCAAACGACGTACGTTAAAAGACTGATGATGATGATGATAATCAGGTATCAAATGCTTGATAGTGGTCGGGGAATAAGGTTGCATACCGTAGTAGACACGTTCAGAATTTATTGACACTTCCATGCCTATGAACGAGAGGTCTATTATGAAGGTCTGTGTCCAACTGCGAACACTATGAGGCTGCTACTGATTATGATGATTCTAGTCAAATTTACATTTCACTGCTCACTATGTTCTGCATACGTTTCAAGACTAACTTATATCAGAATCTATATTTTGAAAAACAGTAACCATGACGGGATAGATTTGTGCCCTTGGTCGCTCATTGCAGATATGTTCATCGAAGGAAACATTTATTAAGGTCCACGTTTTAACAACATTTCGAACCGAAACAGATATAATCTAACATTTTCACGAAGGTCACCCAGAAATGACTAATATAATACATGCCATTGTCTTATATCCAATAGATTAGCAATTTTTTTTTTCCTTTTTTTTCCTGGAAAGCCGTTTTTCTTACATTCAGCCTTGCTAATGATAATTAATATATGATGTATATCGAACCTAAAAACCACACAATATATGCACTAGTTCGACCTTCAAGACCTTTAAAATTCCCTTCCTTTGAATACCCATTCGGAGATCACACCTTCAAAACTTCTGTAAGTTCTTTCATTTAATGGTCCCTCCTTGGAAATCCCTTTCAATAGGTCATGTTAGTCAGTTATTGGTCAGTTAGGGGTCAAGTGTATCAAAAAAAGATTTATCTTCCTGTTATAGCGAATTCGATGAATTTTGCTCTGTTAAGTCAGTCAGTCAGACAGTGACGGCATTCAGTTCTACAGAAGTTACACATATTAAGAAATGGAGATGAAGATGATTCGTATAAAAGAAAAAAAACATCACATAGGTACAACTATGCTGATGTCTTCTAAGAGGCCAATATGGCAGTAAAATAGAATTTCGTTCATAGAACCAGCACATGTTTACATTTTGGCTCAGTGAAATACAATGGCAAGTCCCGAGGACGTAATAATAAAATGATTCTTGAATGATACCAAATAAGACCAATTTTCTTCTATAAGAGTGAAGAAGAATGCTTAATAGAAATTATGTGAGCCATTTGCAAGGTCGATTTGTCAGTCAGTGACTGCAATTGCTGCGATGAATGCTAATGCATCTACTAATTGGATGAAAAACACAGGTTTGGCAAAATCAAAAGACTTACACATTTTCCCTGTCCAGTTATCTTGGGTGCTCTCAATTCTACGTGGGTTGTATTGTATGGTTACGTCATCGCCTGTCGTTGTACAAGTTTGGATCATCCATTTGCTTTTTTATGACTGATAAGTTAGCAAAGACATTGTGAAATGACTGGTTTTCTTTTTTAGGCTTCGTTAGAGTTATATCGCCTAAAATACATTGACAGGAAAAGATTCAGACGGACTAAAGCCAAATATCAGAGGTTTCACTTCTTATTAAATATGATACTCCTAAAATGTACATGTTCACTACTCATAAAATGCTTATATGATATAGAAATTATTTATTACATTCACAGACACAGACACAGACAGACAGACAGACAGACAGACACACACACACACACACATATATATATATATATATATATATATATATCCAAATTCCAAATTATTTGGAATGAGAAAAAATGAAAATCATCACCATTTGTTACATATTCTTAAAAAGAAAAGAGTCATTTCGTTAGGAATATGAAACAATTTTGTGGGGCTGGAAGGGGGGTGGCAGGTGAATTATTTATATATATATATATATATATATATATATATATATATGTGTGTGTGTGTGTGTGTGTGTGTGTGTGTGTGTGTGTGTGCTGTCATGGCTCTGATATATAGATTGATTTTCATTCTTCATTCATCTCTGAACTGCAACTGTTTCGCTGGCACAGTATTTTCGGGGTTTTTTGGGGAAAGACAAATCTTTAATTTTTTATTGTTTTCATGAACATTTTTTTTCATAGCATGTTGTTATGGGCTATCAGAAACTTGAAACAAGGAAGAGATATAACACACATGTTAGTATATTGCCATGACTGTTAGAGATTATGAATTTTAAAAACGCTTCCCAGTTTGATTAATTCACTGTAAATATTAAAGTTGAAAGATTTCATACAAAAATTTTTGTAAGATGTGCTCCTGTTAATATAATTTATGGATTTTCACATACTGAAATAAACATGCCAGAAATTTGAATTATTATGTCTATATTCCAAATATCAAAGTATTAATATTCCGTGGATATTTTGATTTAGTATTCATTCGATGATTATATTTGTAGACGTAGAGTTTTAGCCTCATGATATTTTAGAGTAGGTGTAATATTATCAGATAAGCTTTTTCTTTTTTTACTATGATAGCAAATTTTGCTTCAATGTTAAATCCATGTCTTGCTAGTCGAGAGTGTTGTCCCTCGGGTAATACAATATTTTGTCTAATGATTTAATTCTATATTTACAATTATCTGATCGGTAGTCGGAATGCCACCGTGATATGCCAATATTTTGTTTAGAACAACGCGCACATTCTAATAAGTTGATGCTGTTTTTGTTTTGGATATTTTGAAATAATGATTTTACAAGTGAGCAGGACATTACATCGCAGAACTTGTAAACAGAATATCTCTACGGCCTTTGGGATGGAGCTTTATGGTGAAGTCCACCGTGTACAGGGTCGACACCCATCTTCCGACGAATAGTTTGTGTGTTATGGTCAACCAAGCAGGGATGAGTGTCAAAGAGTTTGGAAGTCCGTCAGTTTGGAATGCTTTTCCTGATTCAACAAGGTGTCTGAAACTTGCTGTGGGTGCCTGGCACTGCATTGTTTAAATGTAACGACAATATGACTAACATAGGTAGTTGAACCATGGGACGTAGAAACATTATACATATAAATATATATATATATATATATATATATATATATATATATATATATATATATATATAATATACATATATATTTACATACACATATATATATACATATACATATAATATATATATGCACATATATATATATATATATATACATATATATAATATATATATATATATATATATATATATATATATATATATATATATATATATATGCATTCATACATAAAATAAATAATATGTACATCAGAAAATATATACATTTATGTATATCATAATATATCTCCATCTCTCCATGTATCTATCTATCTATCTATCTATTAATGTTTTTTGGTTGCTCTGATGAATTTGATCATCCGAGCATTGTCTTGAATTATTAATTGAATTCAAGTCAGGTGATTGATTAGGCCACTGAAGCACCTCTACATTGTTTGGAACAAATCATTCGCGAGTTATCTTAGTTTTATGCCTTGGGTCGTTATCTTGTTTAAAGATCCAACTTTTTTCAAGGTTGCACCGAAGAAAACACATTACCTCCCAAAATACTCTGATACATCGCTCAGTTCATGATTATTTCAGACGTGTAAAGTGCCCCTTACCATTGAAATGTAAATACTTTGTAACCAGTCTACTTTCACCTTCGGGTAAAACACTGGGGACATTATTTCGATCATAGACACATTCAAGCTTGATAAGCTTTCTGCCAAAGAGATCAATTTTTGTTTGATCTGACCAAAAAGAAATGTTTTGAAAATGATTAGGCTTCTTCAGTTGGTCATGAGAGTTTTTTTGTTGTTTCTTCAATTATTTTTCAGGTGTTTTCAGTTGCATACAGTAATGTCAGCCATACAAGTTTAGTGAATGCTGATAGTTCTTCAGTAACCAAGGTACTAAATACTTATTTATATATATGTGTGTATATATATATATGTGTATGTGTGTATGTGTGTGTGTGTGTGTGTGTGTGTGTGTGTTCATTTCAGTGCGTTCATTTGTGTTCCAGTGTATGCAAACTTTGATGGTGACCCGTTGTTTAAGTTCGTTCTGCTTTTGTTGTTAGATGACGTTTAAGACTTCCAGTTCTAATTACTTTCATTAAAAAATTGCTTCTCACAGTTAGATCAGCTTGATTTTTAATTGTCAAATTAGATCCGAATTGAAAAAAAAGTTTGCGGCATGTAATTCGTTTTATCTCTAGAAACGTTGTGTAGTCAATATTTAGCAAATCATCAAATTCATGATTTTTTTTTCTTGAAAGTTTCACTCTAAAGATCTTTCTGAACGACGTTTCACGATCTGATAGACTCGTTGAGAATGACGGCGAACATCTCACGATATTACTTGAGAAAAATCTATCTTTAGTCCTGTATTCTCTCTATGTGATAGGTCATGCGAAATATTACAAGGAGTGATCACAAGACAACATAGTATCCTCATCATCTTAATCATCAGCAGCAGTAGCATTTAAACATTTGATGGATAAACACGTTCTTCAAGATTCATCAGGCCTTTCTATCATGAACTTTGAGGAGTGTATACTCTGTTTGTCGCATCACATTATATTCTGTCCGCCATGGTTTTGCATGTGATCTCCTATAATCTACCTCCTAAGACGTGATGTTCAGCGGTAGTCTGAGTAATTCTTTTGGGTTTTCAAATGGAGTTTATGATATCTCAGTTTTAGCTCTGATAAACTCCACTGTCTTGTGATATCTCCATCCTATTCTGAACATCGTTTCCCCCTGTGCACATAGCATAGTTTTCGGTTTGAGGGTCATTATTCTGCCCAGGTGTCTATATTGTAACTTGTTACTGAATATTACAGGTACTGCTTATATAGTGTTACTAATTTCAAATTTATTGAATGCAAAATGAACAGAAAAAGTTATTGATTCAATCTGACACACTGCTTTTAAAGACTACTCCACCCTTGCAGAAGTTGATAAAAAGGGTAATGCACCATTTTGAACTTCCCTTCTCGTAAAATCACAAAAGAAAACACATAACAACGACATCGTTTTGCATGCTAACTGAATAGTATGAGGAAGAGATTCTGTAAGCTTAATGCGTGTTTCAGTTGCACAAGAGATTTGCCGAATACCAACAGGTTATTGGATATGATGAACGTTGAAAGCTTCTATGCAATTCAAGGTCGATATCTCCATTGAAGGCATTCAGGCCTGCAATAATTCTGAAGCTGCATCACTAAACTGTGAGATGATTAGCTCGGTAATAAATCAGTTAATAAACTTTGTTCAACAGTTTTAACAGAGAAAGCAATGACTGACATGATAAAATGAGTCTTCAAAGCCAATCTTTCTCAAAGTAAACGACATTTGGGATATATTGGCACATTTTGGTTGTAATATCGTAATACGTTATCATCTGTGAAGAGAAAAATATCTGGTTAAGTAAACTTTGTCTCGAGGAAAGTGAAGTAATCGATATGAAAGAACGTATCAAATTAAACGGGTAACTCCTTTTTATCATATAATCTCAGGGGAAAACGGATGTCATCTGCAGGAATAAATTCATCTAAAGTTGGAGATGGAATGCAATTTAGACGCAAAAAAGTCAAAAGAATGGGAAAATAAGTAAGTATTATAAATCCCACGAGGATCAATAATGTTAAAGCGTTAAGTGAGACACTAGGTTCCCAAAGAAAGAATTAGTAATAAACGGAACACTCCTGAGTGGCACCAATCCCCCCCCCAAAAAAAAATCGACGATCATTTCATCAGTTTCAACAAATACGCTGATGCACTAAAATATGTTACATTCTCATAAAAGTCAGAGCTATATAAGCAAGTGTGGGCCCCGAGGTCTCCATTTTAATGTGCTGACTACCACAGAAATGAGTGTAAGGATTCCAGCTACTTTAATAGAGGCCAGTTGTAGTTGCCAGGAAAATACGTCAATAAATTTCTTATCGGCAGTGGGGAGAGAAAAAAATCACCGACCGTCGACAAAGAATTCAGTGACCTAGACTCATTAACGGGATTAGTGAATTGAGATCGAATACGATCCAACAGAAGGACAACGCGTGGTTGATAGATTTAATTCAGGTGAAGTTGAAAAATTCGTCAGAATACCCCAGTGCGAAAATTTTTGTTGTGCAAGGCGTTGCAGGCCAATCAGAGAATCGAGAGTAATGATTGTATATACATTTATATATATATATATATATATATATATATATATATATATATATATATATATATATATATATATATATATATATACATATATATATATATATATATATATATATATATATATATATAAGTACATATATGTACATATATATACATATATATGTATACATATATATATATGTGGGGGGGTGCGTGTATATATATATATATATATATATATATATATATATATATATATATATATGTGTGTGGGTGCGTGTATATATATATATATGTATATATATATATATATATATATACATACACACACACATATATTGGAGTGTAGTGAGTGATTAGTTGCCAACACGATGCATATATACATACATCTATATATATCTTCATCTATATATGATTATATTGTTGAATTCAATGAGCTTAAGGACCTTGGAAAGCATTTAATTTCCGTTGAATATCACCCCTATCAAATAATTCTAAGCATCTGTCCCTAATACTGATTTTACATCGGAGTTCCCTTGACAAGTTTTGTTGGTAATATTAAACTATCATGGCTGAAACAAATATCCATTTGACAGGCGTTTTGGGTCGTTATTTTATTTCGTAGTCAAATGTTCACCTTCCTCAGTTCTTTCCCTCCCTCTTTCAAGTTGGTCCGAGTAGCTGGCTGTGAAAGTATCATTCGTACAGGCTTCACCATTGAAGCAAAAATGCTGGGGATCTTGATATTCAATCCTTATCATGTCCATATATGAAAAAGGTTCTCTTTTTTCATATATCCAATCCGCGGGAGCGAGCTAAAAAGATGCTACTCGACCATGAGCCATCTCCATTCAATAAATCAAGAAGAGAAAGCAGCAGAATACAGAATGCCACTCACTGAAGCATTTATCGACCTCAGGCAGGCTTTCGACTTGGTGGAATTTCCCATGGTCATTGAAGCTATTACTCCATTAGGTGTATACTGGGTAAACGTCAGAGCACTGCAACATATATGCAACCACAGTAGCAAATTTATCGGGGTATATAAAGACATTGAACATCTCCAGTTCCAAAAAAGACTAAGTCGAGGTAATACACACTCATTTGAACTATCCACAGCCTGCTACAAGATGATTTTTCAAAACCTAGACTAGCAAAATAAAAGAATCAGATTAGACAGCAAATATTTAAGCAACCTCAGATTTGTAGATGATATCGTTATTTTTGCCGAGAATCTCCATGACCTCAAATAAATGCTTGATGAACAGAAGAGAAAAAACTAGAAAGTTGACTTTCACTTGAATTTCATCAAAAAAAAGTGTTGTGCACAACCATCATGTTGGAAATAAACACAGATCAATCAAAATGGAAGACTCAAAACTAAGAAATAGACAAATGCATCTACCTACGGAACAGATCTCAAAGAAGAAATCTTGCAAATACAAATAGAAATGGCAAACCTTCGGCGGAGCAGATTCAACCCTCAAGAAAATCCCATTAGACATAAAAGGGGTGTTTACAACCAATACATACTCCCTGTAGTCACTGATGGAGCTGAAACATGGAACCTAACCTAGAAACTAACCCTAAAGTTTAGAAGCATGCAACATGCACGTGAAAAATTCATCTGAACCCCACATGGAGATATCCCAACTGCAAAATATACCTACGGAAAAACAGGAGTCAGGAAAATGCGGGATACCATAGAATCCATAAAAAAATCTCAGTAGACGAAGTACTGGTTATGTTGCAGGAATGGTAGTGAACCGATGGACATCACATCTTACACCATCGATCCCAAAAGATCAAACAACGCAGATGATAAAGAGATCTAGCGAATCCTGGGAAAAGTGTATGTCCAACGACTGACTGTGAAAAGCTGCTGCTGCTGCTGCTGATGATGATGAATATACGTCTTTTGTTGGGGTTCAATTTACAACATAAGTGTACGCGAAATTGATCCCTTAGTGTGTGTTTGTGTGTGTTTTTAGTGATCACCTACCTCAATTGGAAGGAGCAATTCATTCACTGGCGAGCATTTATTCTAATTTTAAATTGATCACCTTGAACACCATATGCTGCCAATAGACATCGGTCACATGAAAGTTTCTATGGAGTGTCATACCAGATTTGTTACTACTATTACAACTACTACAGCTTAGATGAAGTGAATCTCTACGATAAATATGCACAATGAAGTTTATATATCCAGGTGGATAAAGAACAGGAATGATAGAAGACATTTCAGAGTCTGTATTTTGCCCATCCTCCCCAAAAATATCCGATATTGGAATGAAAAAAACTATTACTGATGTTGATAGTCTCTTCAGACGATACATTCACATATCATTCTATCTATCTATCTATCTATCTATCTATCTATCTCTCTCTCTCTCTCTCTCTCTCTCTCTCTCTCTCAATATATATATATATATATATATATATATATATATATATATATATATATATAATCCCAATACCTGCTGGTCATTCTTACATTCAGCATGAGGCCTCTAGTAGCCCTGACAACAAAACTTACCCACAAGGCATAGCCCCTGGCAGTGGACTCTGGTTCCACATGGTACATTTTAATTCACACTCACACAACACGCACCACTGATGATGGGTGAAATCCCGAAACATGTATGGACTATTGACATATAAGGATTAATAAACCTTACCATCAAAAAATTCACTCCCGAGTCTGTCTCACTCTCTAAAGTACACATTATATATATATATATATATATATATATATATATATATATATATATATATATATATATATATATATATATATATAGATAGATAGATAGATAGATAGATAGATAGATTGATAGATATTAACAAATGTCTGATAACATTTATTTCAATGTGACTTCTAAAAAGCTGGAACAGCACATTGTGGCCATTAGTGGAATCAGCTTACTCATAAAATCATCGGAAATGATAATTACAACACAAAAAACCCCGGTGATTTGCAATGTGATAATATTGTATGCTTTCATGCCCATGCTTATCTATATCATATCGATAGATTTGCCCAGGAAGATAAATATTAAATCTTTTCTATAGGGTAGTCTTCCAATTTGTGCTTTCATCAGCAAATAGGAAAACTAGAAGTTCATTAGAACTGAAGAAGACAAAACACGACGAAACAGCAAAAGCAAACAGCTGTCGCTTGAAAAAAGAAAATAATAATTACACTTTCCATCTTGTTTGCTAATATGGATGCTATTGTGTCTCTATGTATTGAAAAGTCAGCGATTGTACGTAATTCCCACAGTGAGTGGGGAAGTGTAGAGAGTGCTGCTGATTTTTGTGGCTACAAGTTTTTGCGTAATTATGTAGAGCGAAGGATTTCGTCTCCACGTGTTTACTTTTTCCAGCTGCACGCCAACATCACACTTAAGGCTTAGAGAGGAAGAGAAACAGTAGTTGTCATGACAGAATCGAAAATATGCACGCTGCGTATGTGTGTAGATGTGGGGATTAATCAGAATACAAATGATTCTAATGAAGACACATACGAATATTTAGACAAACAAATAAAACATACATTGAATAAAAAGACATTTATAACAATACAAGACTGAAAGGGAATACATCGAAAGTGACATTGATACAATCAATCGTGAAGAGAAGAGGCCTGTTTAGTTTAGATAGTTATTCCCATACATTCGGGCGTGAATGGGTTGTGAGGGAAACACGTGACATATCAGGTTTAATGTCGTTTGGTTCACCTATCGAATGGAGCCTAATTAGTGGTTCCTGTGATAATGAGTGGGAGGTTTAACCAGGATAGATTAGCTAGGATTAGCATAGATTGGTGGTTGGTGCAGTTCATACATAAAAGGAAGTTAAAGGTGCGAAGCAATAAGTGCAGTGTTTGCGATGTGTCGCCAAAAAATAAGAGAAAAGTGAAGCAGTTGCAGTGTTTGCATTGAGCAGCTATGAGATACTTGCAGATTCTCACACTGGGAAAGATTAGTGACAAAAGAAGATATCACAGTTAAAGAATGTAAACTACACAAGCTGCAAGGTTAATGAGATCCACAAGCTCTCTCTTACATGGACATCGCAGCGCCAGTACATTTGAACTTGTCTAGTTCGTCTCATCCGGGGATAACAATAAATGCCTTTTATCACCTTGAACCTGTATTTGATATGATCTCCCAATAACGCACAGAGAATGTGTCACTTAATATGGACAGTGTACTTTCAGCGACCCCTTTTTTATCGTTTATTTTATCTACATGGTTTAGGCCAAATGATTCATCCATCAAGTAATTACGGAAAATCTCAGATATAGTTTCAAAGTAATATACCGTATTTCTAATTATATTGTATTGGGTAATCCAATTACCAATATTTACATATATATTTGTGTGTTTGTGTGGGTATGTTTATACATATATATACATTATTCATTTTAATATATATGTGGAAGTGTATGTGTGTGTTTGTATATGTGCATGTGGGGTCTGATATAGATTGAAATTTACATCAGAATATGGCGGAGAAAATGTTTTGTGTTACTAAAAATATAAAAGCTGTAATATTAATAGCTGTTATGGCAATTACGTCGTACTCACAGAGAGCACATTGATGTAAACGATTCAATGAAAGCAGAGATATGTATTTTTGGCAGTATTCCAGATATACTTACGAAAGGAAAGTAATGAAGTAGTAATTTAATCTGTATACATGGATAACAAACAAACATATGCGCAAGTACACACACACCATATATATATATATATATATATATATATATATATATATATATATATATATATATATATATATATATATATTGGGGAAAAATCTAAGAGGGGTGAGTATACTATTTCACCTACAAATACAGTTGAATGCATGTTCGTACTATTGGTGGTACAAGAATACAACTGGAATGTCGTATATAATTCAGAATACATGAAATGCAATGAATATTCCTTCCCACTTTCATATATGTATATATATATATATATATATATATATATATATAAATGTTAAAATTCCAATTATATATATATTTGTGTGATATATATATATATATCTATAAACTATGAATGTTCAAATTCCAGTTATATATATATATATATATATATATATATATATATATATATATATATATATATATATATATATATAGATATATATATATATTCAAATAATGGAATTTGTACTTACATAGATAAGCTACATTAATATGTAAGCACATATATGAATACCATCGTGAAATATTATACATACATTCGTGTGAATGTGTGTGAGTGTCTTTGTTAGAATATCCGTCTCTACACAAGCAATAATGTGAGATCGTGACAATACATTTATGTGTTACTACGTTTTGACGGTTTCACAGCTCATTGGAAACTCAATAAAATTTGACGGTGCTGATTTTCTTAATCGACTGTGAATCGCCGTTCTGCCGATTCAAATATGTTATCGCCTTGTCTAGGACCTTGAATCATATATATATATATATATATATATATATATATATATATATATATATATATATATATATATATATATGTGGGGGGGGCTTTCATGCGTGTGCGTATGGAAATGGCCACAGAGAGAGACAGGGAGGGAGAAACAAAACGATAAATATTCTTGTATTAGTGTTCACACTTGCCTGTATACAAGAATCCTACTGCGCCAGTTATTCCCTGTGAATCACACCTACCGGAATCCCTGTAATAAATTTCATTGGAAATACTTCTCTGCTTGCTGTCCAATGAATTATATGCCTTGCTAAGATAGGTATAGGACCACTACCTACCACAAATCATCCTGATCCCTAACCGTATATATCTTTGTCATTATATAGTGAGCTTTTATCCTTAAATTTGTTTTATAGTTAATGTAGATTATTCTGATCTGATAAAGTAAGTATTATTTTGCAAACGTTTAGTTGTGCGTATATCTACGTATATATATATATATATATATATATATATATATATATATATATATATATATATATATATATATATTATATATATATATATATATATATATATATATATATATATATATATATATATATATATGTGTGTGTGTGTGTGTGTGTGTGTTGGATATATGTGTGTGTCTGGATATATGTGTGTGCACGTGTATGTATCTGTGTGCACGTGTGTGTATCTGTGTCTGTGGGTGGTATGAAATGGATACATATGATCCGACGGAATGAATTATAGATTATGTTGTAATGTATATAGAAACTCACTCGAGAAGATCTCCCGTCATCATACCATTAATGTATCATTCAGCATAGACAACGCAAATAGAATGAACGAATGGAGAAAAATGGGACTGCTGAAAGAATCGATCCTGCAACCGATAGGGTAGCTGCTTCATCACATTGTTGCTCTTACCATTGAGTTCTACAGCTTTCTATAATTTTAAAATGTTTCTGTATAAAGTATTGCAATTCATCATCATTCTGTTAGATAATAAGTATACATTTCTCAATACATAACTATCAATTTGAAAAAAAAACAAACCGAACGAGAATAAACGTGATTGGATTTTTTCCTTTTTTTTTCTGTTTTTGTGAGAATAGTTGTTGAATTTTCGCATTACCAGTTGATATTCAGATCGTAGGCTTTTATCCATAATACTAGTGAACACGTTTCATAGCAAATGTAGATGATTTTGACATGGTAGGGTTAAATATTGTTCCTCAAACAATTAGGTGTGCATATTCATATACGTTGGAGTGGTTACCCTATCGGCTGCGGCAACCCTTTTTTCTTCATTATTTTTTATTGATTGCACACAACAGAACACGTTACTAACAGATGTTGGTCGCCAAACATTTTCTGTTGAGTGACTACCAGACCTGTCTGCTAATTATTTTTCCAGATGAAGTATTACAAACCAGTATCATTATTACTGACTACTATTTTCAAGCATCATATTTTTTGTTACTTTTTCTCACCCCTCATCCAAGACAGTTGACCTTCGTCAGAGGGTGGATCAACCTTGCAGATTTTCAGCAAATTATCATACGTCTTGCGACATCGTGATATTATCTTTCAGAAAATAGATATTGTCCGTACATGTTTAGATCGTTTCACCATTTTATCCTCAGAAGACTGCAGTTCTGCACGTGATCCAGGTTGTGGATTATCCTAGGTGATTGCTATTTGAATTATCTAATCTATTCTATGATGATATTCTTTACTACTGTCATCTCCGTAATACATTGCCTAGTAATCTCTCCACGTGATGCTGTGATTGATTTTGCTACGGTTCCATGTCTCAGCTCGATAGCAGACTATCGCTAGGACTCATAATGCGACTTCCCTGTTCTCGAAAGTTGAATCGAAACTCGCACAACCGTTCAATCAGTGGCATTTTTTTTTAAATTTTGATAATCATCGACACAATGAGTACTTATCCTATAGGGTCAAAATATAAATTTACTCAGATTAACTGTAGTTTCTTAACGCCATTACACTAGTTGATTCTGAGCATCATATGAAATCCTCGTAAACACCTCTCCAGTCTTTGAAACTTATCTGAATAGATGTTAGGAAATGACTGTTAGTATAGGTAATTTTTTGACGTGGTCAGATTCTGTTAGTTCATTTTATATCCCATCCTAGCATACAGCCTGCATAAGGTTCGACGTACGTGGAAAAACAACTGGACAGTTAAATGCATTGATAGAATAAAAGATTATTTGGGAATTACACATCTGTCGCGTAAAAAAAAAAACTTTTTAATATCAATAGGCAGTGCACGTATTGATGGAAAAAAAGCACGTATAATCATACATTAACACGGATAAATGCGAGGACACATAAATGCACTCACAAATACGCGCATACACCTTCAAATTGAAATACTCATCTTTCTTCTGTATTATCTTATTACCTTTTTTATCACGACTGTTCCATTATTTTTCTCTATAAACAATGGCTATCACTGGGTTTCACTCCCTTCACCTTCCTTGACATTACTTCAACTATCTTCCTTCATTTCTTTTCTCTAATTTTTTCTCCTTTCAAACAACTCCCTTTTCCCAAGCCCATCTAAATATTTTATGGCTCAGCTTTTAATTGCCAAATATCATCTTATATTATCACAGCCATTGGTCATTCTCTCATCTTTATTTATTATGTGTCTGTATTTAATAGATATTTTTAGGATCCGTCTCATCTCCCATAGATGTTGATGTGTCCAGATAGATGCAGCGACAAGTTGCATCGGAGAAAATAATGTTTCCATTGTCTTCATAATGCAACGAATAACCAATTTCATTGTGCACAATTTTAAAATCAAGTATTTTTTTGTCTTTTATGATATGAATTAATCCATTGTTTTTGGTGTTTTTGTTTTTACTTTGGGTTTTCAGGGGAAGTGAAGGCTTCTTTAAAGTGATTATTACCCTGAAAAGGTGAAAGACAACTGACTCATTTTCCAACTTTCTTTATTGATCCACCCTAACACAGTATGTGGCCAAAAGACATTGGTCGAATAAAATTGATTGTTTAACCACTAATGTTATGGTTAGAGTTACACTTTTGGCTTCCGCTCTCTTTGTGTCTGGTGACTTTTGTTGGACACTATATAAACATCATTCTTCAATATTCCAATACGCTGTTGTACATCCTTCCTGGTTAAATAAATGCAGTTATATAGGTGGTTCTAGATCTTCCTGGGATATCCAATTTTTTTTCGGAAGTTTTTTTTCGAGCTCTTTGGGACCGATCCAAACACCCTGATATTGTTTGGTACAATGATACCTTACATATCGTCCTTTCCTCCACTGGTAAAGCTATGATGTTGTGCAGCTTTTCATTATTTATCGGTTTATTTTTCTATTTTTTCTATCATCCTTATCAAATCTCAGATCTTTGCTTCTTTGTTTATGTTGATTAGTTCTTAGTGTCCTGGCCAGAAATTCGTGAAACATTTCGACATCAAAGTTTCATCGGGTTTTGCTATCTTGTATTTGCTAGGAAGAGAAGTCAGATCTTTGCTGTTTGCGCAATTTATAGTGGAGCAAGTTCTTAACCAGTTATGTCCATAGTGTACTCCTTCAGAACCAAAGTGCTACATTTCGTTATCGTTTTGTACTTGCCAGTTAACTCTGTAGATGCCAGATGTTTGTGGCTCAGGTGACTTAAGGACTTGTCAAATCTCCGACATTCGCTTCAACACATTTTTCCAAATCGACCATTTTTGTGTAGTCTTTTTTCGATTCTTGCAACCAAAACAATCTTCTCTTTTTTGGGTAATTCTTAGCAATTAATGTTCAGTTATTTGTTTCAATTTAGTCTTTGTTCCCGTTTATCGGCACAATTTGTTATGTTTGAATAGAACCGTGCAACGTACATAATAAGAAAAACATGCCAAACATTACATGGACAAATGACAAGATAGCAGAGCATATTAGAGAAAAAGCTGTGGTCGTAGATATTTTAGAATCCAAAAAAACTGTACTGTCAGTAGACTGGCTATTTTACAAAAATGTCACGCAACAGAGTGACCACACAGCTCACGGCTTAAATGTTAGTGACCATATGCGAAACTGCGGCTGGTAAGAGATAAGACGCAGGGCAAATGGGACAAGTTGGGAAAGTACTAGCGCTACGATTCCAATGATAAAGAGGTGTGATGAATCAATAAGAAAGCCTATGTTCGACAAAAGACACCAAAAAATGATGATGATGATGATGATGATGATGATGATGGTGGTGGTGGTGGTGGTGATGATGATGATGATGATGATGATGATGATGATGATGATGATTTGGAAAAATATAATGAACCGTCAAGGGACGTCCGTTTAAGAAGATTAGCAAAGGCACACATATTGATACTGAGTCGTGAAATCACATATACATACGGAATTTTTTAGCTTGTCTAGAAAATTCTGCTCTCTTCCGCGAATGAATATTAAAAATTCTTTAACAACATGGAGGCGCTTCAGTGTGGCAGTTTTTTTTTTCCTTCCTTTCTTCCATTTGTTTAGCAACAAATTTAATATAGAGGCAGGGAAAGAAATATGTGCACATGTACAAAGACAGACGGCACTCTTCACACATTGTCTGACAGAACGTCTCTATTTCAGTTTCTCTCCTTCTCTCTCTATACATGTGTACCAATGTGTGAGTGCATGTATGTATCAGTATTCACACACACAATACACAGACACACACACACACACATATATATACATATATATATATATATATATATATATATGTATATGTGTGTGTGTGTGTGTGTGTGTGTGTGTGCGTGCGTGTGTGTGTGTCCTCATGTTAATCATTCCTTCGATCACGTAATATTTTCATGCCTATATCACGTAGTTCTGAGTCTGCAAGGCAAATTTTTGACTAGTTTTTCACAATTGGGTCTTGATTATATTAGAATGGTTTGATTTTCGAAGGTGTATCCTGATATCTACGGCAAGGGGGGGGGGTATGTAGCCACTAACATCTGCAGTTGCGTGATTCCGTCTTCCTGATTTGAAGGAAAAGAAAAGGAAAGGTCTACTTGGCTTTTGGACAGAAAAATAAAATTGATGTAACAGTTTCCAAATGTGAGTTGTATTTCGATAACTTTACCAGGTACGTTGTGGGGGAGTAATCAATGTTGAATGGTCTTTATAGAAAAAAGGGAAAGAAGTTAGGTGAATGGCTGCTGATGGAAAGACGTAGATTTGTATACGTCTGGCTCACGTGTTTAGTATCTGGGAGATGATTTGAAAAAAGTGGATGTATTTGATTAGGCATGTCTTAGTTGGAATATAACAAGAAGGAATTTGATTTCCAGTAAAAAGATATCAATAGAAGACAACTGAACTATGGGAGATGAATAAAAAAAAAGGGTCAAACAGGTGCAATGAAGACAAATGGTGCAATAGAAAAAAGAAAGAAAATGTCATATCAGTCACTGGAAAACTTTTTGAAAAATTGTTAATATTCAGTGTGATGAAGCTGGAGAGCTTTCTGCACAAGACATATATATATATATATATATATATATGTATATATATATATATATATATATATATATATATATATATATACCAAAATATTATATACTCTGTGGGTGTTGACATTTCATGCCTGATTCATCCGTTTTATATCTTCGTAAATCATAGCACTTTGTATATTGATAGCTGTGTTTACTGTATTAAGTATTTCAACACTGCAATTAAACGTCTACATTGGATAATTCTTTCGAAATTCTTTTGCATTCTCACAATTTGAAAATATATAACTGTATATATGTATATAAACGAGGATGAATCGATAAGTTCACATCCTTGAAAGGGTAATATTTTAATTTTGACCGGGAACTGTGTAATCTTCAATTTATGTGCTTAATGGAGAAGTGCTGGATAAGTGAATGGGCATGGGAAGATTATATGTTGATAGACTGGTATGCAATTTTTTCACAACAAAACAAAAAACTATCAACCTTCCAGTGTAAGCGGCATCCACAAGATATACTTATTCGGATACAATCTGTATATCCTGTGGGACATATGATATCAATCTTAATTGGAAACATTGATAATAACTTGTTTCGTAATCATCACTTTTCATCGCGCAAACAAACTGCCAGCAACATGAAATTTTATTTATCAATAGATTCGATATGTATAGGACGGAGAACATTTATTTGATTATATTGTATCCTATAAATCATTACTTTATCATTTCTCATGGTTGCATTGGCATTCTATAACCTTTATGAATCTTCCATCTATTGATACTATTAATGCTCCCAATGTGTTGGCCGAAACATTACTTGCGGCAATTTTTTTTTTCTCAAATATTGTTTTCTTTCTCATATACATTCCTTTCAATGACGAACCACAAGTTTTCCATTAAATTATTGTTCCAAGAGCCTAGGGGCCAGTCCATTAATTTGGGGTCTTTGAACCCTAATTCTGGCAACGCGGGTTCTGCAGAATGCGACTAGGCATTATGTTTCTCGAATATACTCTTTACCTTAAAGCTTCCTGGCTGTGACCAGTCACACTCAAAAATCGTTTTATCCAAGAGTTTTCAATATTTCTCTGCATTTATCTTAACGCTATCATTAACTGTGTAAGGGACTTTAATTTTATTGCCTATAATACTAGCCCAGGAGATTATTCGACTGTTCCCTGTTATTTTGTTGGTTATGTCGGTTGACCGCTTTCCTCAAGAACCCAACTTCTAGCCCAGCCACTGGTCCATCTAATGTAGCTCTCCATTTTTGACTAAAAATCGCTTTTCCAAAATCATTGTTCATGTACTTGTTTGCCAAACTTATTCGTTTCTCTCTGTGATGTTTACCCAGTTGTGGTTTTTCCGTTGCTTTCATGATTTTTTCTCTCTTATAACCTTTTTAATTTTTTCCCAAATCACATTTTGTGACATTCTAAAAGCTGCTTTTTCTTGTTGTCATTTTGCCCATTTCTTTTTCAATTATCCTGTGATCCTTATTCAAACCTTTGTGAATTACCAAAGTTGTGTTCCCATCATCCCATAATTCACAATATCTTGTTTTTTCTCTTGACTGCTTCATCTTCCTTACGACCAAAGCAACATTTATTCATCTGAAATTTAAAAAAAAAACCTCTTATTATATATGCTTATTTTGAATATAATGAACAACACCTGACATGCACAATGGAATCTCACCCAACCGAATTATCCATTGTGAATATTTAAAAAAAAAACTGATGATATAAGCTGAAATTCACATAGTATATTCATCATACGAATATGAAAGTATTTTGAAAATGTATCCAATTCAACACCAGTTTTATGAAAACAATAATGATATTAAAAGTAAGGGGAGTGACAGATTCACAAGGAAAGAGAAAATAATATACGAATAAAGAAAGAAAGAGGAGAAAATGGAAGAGAGTGCGTTACTTACTCAACAGAAACTGTCAGGCAACCAACGATTTTAGAATTATGCTGTGTTTGAGATAATCAATCGGAAAACTTTTAAAAAAAAAGGTGATACATGATCAACTAACCCCTCTTGCCTTTATGTGGTGATCACTAAAACAAGCGTAAATTTTCCAAGAAAACGAGCGGACACACAAAAAAACTACCAATGCAGTTAAACTTACCCTGCAAAATAAACCCAAAAAGCGAAAGATATTTATTTAGGGATTGGAGGCACAATGAGGAGAGTTGTTTAAAACTGCAGCCCTTTAGCTTCATTGGTGCGGTATGTAAAAGCTATGCGTATGTATTTACGTACATACACACATACATGATGGTTTTCTTTCCATTTCTGAGTATAATTGACACATGATGTGACACCAAAGGATCACTCAATCTTACTGAGAAAGGATACATATATACACATTTGAAGATATTGAATATCTATTATATTGACCACTTGCATATATCAATGCATACAGAGCCAGCCAAACCAGCTTGGAACTTGAAAGAAACCTAGGTTGAAAATCTTGGTTGACGAGTTCTGACAGATAGATTTTAAAAAAGATACACTGAATAAAGGGATTATAAATAAGTTTGATTACACGAATAGAAACCATCACATGACATATCTTTTAGCTTCATGCTGTTCCAGAGGTGATCAATTATATACTTGAAAAATGATAATGTAATTGAAAGGTATTCAAAATTACATAAAGCAAAAATATCGACAGAGTCGGGAAGTAAGGGGAAGTATAAACAAAATCAGAGATGATTTTCAGGGTCGAGTTTTTTTTTTGCTATAGAATTGTCTGTATGCAATTGGAACATAGAATCTAACCAAGACACAGATCTGCCGACTGAGAAGTATGCAACGTGCACATGAGGGAATCATGCTCGACATCGCATGGAAAGACCACAAGACATCACAGTATGTGAGGGAGATAACAGTAGCCTGAAACATCATAAAATCCATTAGAAGACTCGATTGGAAATTAACTAGTCATTTTGAAAAAATGGCTGACAATTGATGGACTTCACGACTCATAACATAGATCCCGAAAGATCCAACCTGAAGCCGGCCAGATATAAGATGGCGTGGCAATCTAGACAAATTCAGATTGTATAGACTCTGCAAGGCCAGTGATAGAGAGCTGTGAAAATTCCTGGGTAAGGTCTACATCAAACAACGGAGGCTTAAAGACTGCTGATGATATTGTGTTTTATTTCCGTAATTTGAAATATATAGCGTGTGCTGACTATAAATGTACATTTCATTTTGTTTTGTTTGAAATCACAGCGTTGACTAAGCCGAATGTGTGTTGATGGGATTTGTGTTATTCACCTGATTCTTGAATTCCACAAATCTGCCAATCCACAAATCCTGATAAAATTCCAACCGGAGCGCTCTAGCTTGAATTTAAATAACTTGATGAAAGCTTGAATAAACATGAAGCGGAGAAATGGAAGTTTGAAGGAAATTTTAGTTCTATTTCAGGGGCCTCTTTATCTTGTAAAATTTAACTACCTTCCCGTTTCAATTAAAATCGGGATTCACGTGAACAGTTTTCCTCATCTCAATACATCCTCTGAATACGTACGGTAAAAAAGAAATTGCCCTTAGTTAAGGCAATTTTTGGCTGCTGTAGTAAACATTAATTTTCAGAAATATTTTCGTTACCAAGGAACAAACCGCTCATCTTATATATATTTCGAGTTCTTCCCCTCGAACATAATTTTGTATCGTCCATGTACATTAGTTGGCTGTCTTTTCCCTGGTTTTTTTTAGGGAAAATTGTCATCTTTTGTTATTTTCAGGGTTCAGATGATCGCTATCATAAGATCGAATAGTAGTGGAGACAGAGAGGCCCCTTGGAAACTTATGGTGAACAACCGACTAGATTAATTGCAAAACTAAAATAAATTTCCGATGCCTGACTAAACCAGACAATCTGAAAATGGATCTAGGAAGTTTGTGTTGAGCAAAGTTTCAAGTAGCAAAAGTCTGTCCACTTTAAAAATCGGTATGCAAGAGCCTGGTTTCTATTGGATTCGAACACTGACATATATTGTCATCAGTTGATGGGAAAAAAACGCTGACCATGTGGTAGCTAAAGAATACGCTATACCAAAAGTTTGAGGCATGTTGTAAGTATATCACTGCTAAGTTTTCTCCAGAGGCTGCCTTGCCAACCTTCCAGGTGTCGATGGGGTTGACTATGGATCTCACTTCTGGTTTGCAAATTCTGACTATCCTGAGGCATTTGAGTATCCAGTACATGAGGGATCATGTCATATGATTTTCTTTTCTTATGGTTGATCCATCGCATTACACAATCCATCCTCCCTCTTTCATTTGTATTTGTGTCGTTTGATCAATGAAGAGCGAGTCATTCGTCTCTTAAGTTCCTCTCATGCATCTGTTCTATTCTTCTAGTATTAGACCTCTTCTTTCCATTTGAATATATGTTCTCTCTGCTATCCGTCCGATCGGGGTTTTCCAAAGCAATTGTAGATTATTGCTGTTGTCGTCGTTATTATGATGATAAATGAATTAGGCCAAAATAATTCGAAACAAAAATTCCATAATAAGATAAATTAACTGGACAGAAAAAATGATGACTTTTGCAGCAGCAAAAAAGGAAGAAAAATTCTTAAATTTCCCTCGCACTTATTATTTCAGTTTCAATGTATCTTGAAAAATAGAAAAAGCTTTTCAGATAATGTTTTTTTACTAAACTATGACACATCGAAAAAATCATTTTGTTAACAAGGGAGCAGAACAACCTAATTTTGAGTGATAACTTGTTACTAGTAAAAGTTGTATGAAGTCAGGCCTAAAATATTAAACAACTAATCAGTTATTTCTGTCCCTCCCTGGCTAGTAATTCTATTGTTCGAACAAAATCTACATCTTCCGTTCTTTTCCGGCTTCGCATCTGCCATTTTCAAGGGTTGCCAAATAAATACGAACAATTACTTGATAATGGCTTCCCTGATTCAGTTATTCCACTCCCTCGACATTTCTGACTTCCTTGGATTCTTTTACAAATTATACCAAGGATTAGCTGCCAAGCACTTCCTTGTTTGGTGTTAATTACAGAGACTGCGATCTGGATTCCCACTCGGAATTACTCTACTGCCTTTAGACCTTGTACCATCTGCCGAACGCTAAATATCTACGTGAAACCTAGCGCTGAAGCGAATTAGTGATTAGTTTGAACAAATAAATAGGCATGTCTCCTGAGTCGTTGTTCGAAACGACGGCCACGTTTCCGAAGGTATTTGGGATGTCACGCGTAAATGATGTTGCGTGACGCTCCAAGACCAAAATGGGAGCCGAGCTGATGATGATGATGATGATGGTGGTGGTGGTGGTGGTGGTGATAGTGATGATGATGATGATGATGGTGGTGGTGGTGGTGGTGATGATGATGATGGTGGTGGTGGTGGTGGTGGTGGTGATGATGATGGTGGTGGTGATGATGATGATGATGATGATGATTTGAATTGGTTCAGCTTTGTTACCGCCGCAATGTTATTTCAAAGCTCTATTTGTTCTGTGGCGTATTCTTTTTTTTTCTCATATACTGTGCTTTTTTTTTCTGTTCCTAGTAAACAGCAACCTCAAAAATATCACCGCTCCATTTTGATATAAATAAAAGTAATTACTACAGTTTACTGGGGATATCAAGAACATAGAATCGCCGTGGCTACGATCGCTGACCCGGCCAAGAAGCAAAGACATAGCTTACAGGTTTTTTTTCATTTTTGCTTGTCCGTCCGTCCATTGCTTTGTTTGATGTCAATGCTCCTGGTCACTTACTCCTGGTCACAGTTACAAACAGAGTCTTGAATGCTATCTAGTAAGAACTGTCATTTCAAGTTTTCAAAAATCGTCTTTGTTCATTTATTTTTAAGGGTGTTCAATTCATAATTATAATGCTCTGTGGAGTGGACACTTTTATTTTGTCAGAGCCAAGAGGAGGCATTTATGACTCCAAGTATATATATATATATATATATATATATATATATATATATATATATAGAGAGAGAGAGAGAGAGAGAGAGAGAGAGAGAGAGAGAGTGAGTGAGAGAGAGAGAGAGAGAGAGATGAATAGATAGATAGATAGATTGAAGGACAGACAGCGACAATGAGAGAAAGTAAGAGAGAGTTTATGGTCAATTTTCCAGATCAAAATTATATACTTCCAAGTCACATATTACTCTATGTAACGCTAAATATTTCTGAAAAGTTGGATAGTTTGTGAGTGACACAAAAGCAATAACTTACATAGGAGGGGTATTGTGAAAGAAGGAAGCAAGGTGGTTACGGTGATTCATTTTTTGGCAGATGGCAATAGTCTTAATTAAAGTCTGCAGCGTTCCGTTAACTGGGTAAAAAATACTCCATTTCCATTCCATCGATTCAAATGATAGCTTCTTTGATTTGATTCTGATAAACAGTTCCTTGTGAGGCTGCAGCAATTTGAAATTATCTAAAAACAAAGCCAAAAGTACTCGGCTCTCAGTCATAAAATATTATTGATTTGCACTTTCGTGTGGGACATGACTCCAATTGTTCAAACTATTTAACACTGATAACGTAGTATCTTGGAGACATATAACAATGATAGTCAAAGTTGTCAACTGATTAGAACTCTCTTCTGTCGATATTTACAAAAAAAAGTAAAGCATGATGTCTTAATGTGACAGCTGATGATGACAGAACAAAGCGGGTTGGCCGTTGTAATGATAGTGAATAGTAATAGCTGTTTACTACATCCCTACAAATCATATCTTTTTTGTTCTCCGAAGGGGTTCGTCAGATTTAGAGAGTTATCTGGATTAACGACTGTTACTGCCTACGGGGCCAGAGTTCTAGAGTTAATGCCTACAGGACTATGGTAGTTAGTTTGCATAGAACGACGTGAAAGCAGAACGAAAACATAAAGACAGGATTTGCGTAATGAAAGTTAAGCCAGGAGGGAAACAATACGTGAAGGACCCTATAGCCGAAAGGAAAGAAAAACGTTATCGTCAGTCGGCATAGAACAAACAGGCATAAAAAATTTAAAAAATAAAAAACTCAAAGACTGGATTTATATAATGTAAGTTAAGCCTGAGGATAAATTACATAAAGAAAGTTATATGGCGGCAGGAAAAAATGATTCCCTAGTATATAGTGAACTGCTGACTGCATTAATAGCAAAACTAAAACAAAACATTCCAGTGTTCGACTAAAAGCAAGGATATCAAAATGGATTTTGGAAGTGGGTGTTGGGTAAAGTTTCGAGTAGCAGAAGTCTGTCCACTTGAGAAATCAGTAAACGAGAGCTTGGTTTCAACTGGATTAAAACACAGACAAATGAGGCACCAGTTGATGAAAAAAAAACTGCTGGCAAGGCGGTAACTAAGGAATACGCTATTCCAAAAGTTTGAGGCATTTTTGCAGAATATTAGAAATATTATGGTTATCTAGAAGAGTTTGTCCCAGAGTGATTACGAAAAGATTCTACCCTAGTACTTGTAAAATGCTCAATGCACGCGTGACACAATAATCGTAGGGGCATTTTCTCTTTCAAATATAATATTTAACCCGTTTACCATCCCATTGTCCGTATTTCGATCCATTCAAACAAATAGATCGATTTTCCCAGAATTATGTGCGGTGAAAACTCACAAACTTTCATGGATTCCCTAGGGGACACAAATCGATCACTAGGGGAACGGCTGTTAAAACTACGCATTAATAATTGCTTCCTTAAGGCAACTGTTTTTCCATTTCTCAGAAATCGGTCTAACATAGTCTAACCCCGATTATCTTCTCACCCCTGGCCAAATGGACCGAAAGAGTACGGAGAGAGACGGACAGAGACAGAGACAGAGATAGAAAGAGGGCAAGAAAGAGTTAGTGCACTTGTCCGTAGAAGATATACCAGTTTATACAGCGGAAACGGGAATAACGGGAGCCGCAAAAATATGAATTCACGGAAATTGCGAGATGAGTGGTTTTCATTTTGCCTGAGTTTTGTTGCCACCTGTTTATTTCTACGGTGATCATGCCGTGGGATAGGTGTTACAGCTGATGACTTTGCTAGAAGCAGCAATCATGTATGAAAAGGGGTAGTCAAAATATTGAGAGAACAACAAAAATAAATTCACTTGGAGGAGCGACGACCCAAGATAAAGCTGCAAAAGCAAAGCCAGTCCATCTAAACTTATAAAAAGAACCATTTGCACATTTTTTCTATTAGTTTACATAATGGTCTAATGAGTTAATTTACCTTCCTATCAAAGCATGACAATGGGGATTATGGCACATAAGTTTTCAAGAATTCATGTGCAATCACCCGTTTAACAGCAGTAGTTGGGTTGAGACTTCAGGAAACTCAGAATAAGAATAATTAAATGCTTTTAAAGAAATACCAGATAAAATCATTTCAGCCTCCTTAGTGCTAATTCATGTTTAAATAAAAACATTGTTCTTTCCGAGTATATCCTTGATAATGAAGATAAAGGACATGAAAGCTCATTTTAGTTGAATGAATGGGTGATGTTTGTAAGTTCATAATTTGTTGTGACCTAAAAAAAAAGCTTTAATGAAGAGAGCAAAGAGTTGCTGGATCTTGATTAGATATTTTCTTGAAAGGCGTTGAGTTTATAAGCGTTGATTGAAATTTGAAATGAGATTTTTTTTAATGCTTATCATCTTTTCATAAGATCATATTTTAATTAGAAGTACAAATTGAACAATTCTGAAGTACAACACAAACCTTTACCAGAACATAAGATTTTGCCTCCAAAACGGGTGAACTTTCAAGTTTTTTTCCCCACCCTAACTCTTTGATGTCGATAGCATCAGGGCCTGTATATTTTTTTCTTTTTGATTCAGCGTAGAACGGTAGTTTTGGGGAAAATTAAAGACAAGATCGTCCAACCGCTTGTAGTATACATATATATATATATATATATATATATATATATATATACATATATATATATATATATATATATATATATATATATATATATATATATATATATATACATATATATATATATATATATATATATATATATATATATATATATATATATATATATATATATATATATATATAATCTTTCATTCCTTCGGCAATCTTTTCTCGTTTTGTACGAATGAAAAGATCTTTGGTTTCAATGGATACAGATATTTTTGAGATGATAGTGTGCTTCCGTCAGTACTATTTGCTATTTACAATACCCTGGTAGAGTTGTAAGATCCAATTTCATGGTAAACATGTATCTTTTTTTCTTTATTCAATGTTCACCGATAATTTAGCTCAATCGATTTACTATCAGTTGTACGCCTGCTAATTGTGTTCCAGAGACGTTATTGGTTGTATGAGAGCATTAACGAATCTTGTCTTTTCGTTTTGAGGCGTTTTTTAAGTATCAGGTGTATTCAAGTAATCAATCGATTCTATTGTTTGAATAATTTAGAACTGGACGTGAAAATAACCAGTAAATCTGCATAGTTCTAGAAAAAAAGGTCGAAAAAAATATCCTACCAATAGTCACCGATAGAGCTCGAAAAATGAGCCTAATCAAACGATAAAACCTTCAAACTTGGAACTATTCAACGTGCACATAAGAGAAATATGCTCAACTTTGCATGTGGAGATCATAAGATAGCACAGTGCGTCAAAGAAGACACGAAATGTCATTTTAAAAAATGCCAAGCCTCCAATCACAATTGGTTGGATTCATTGCAAGAATGTCACACAACTGCTGGAAATCAAAATTATCAACGTGGATCCCCGGGGATTACAAGCAGAAATTTGCCTCACAGAAGGCAAGATGGCGTTAAGAGCTATATAAATTCAGTATAGCCTCTGCGATGCCCATGAGACGGAAATTTGGTGAATATCGGGGAAAAGTTTACGCCCAACGACCGACAGTAAAGACTGATGATGAAGAAATTAAAAAAAAAACATGTTGCTAATGTTTCTTTCTCTGTATCTCTGTCTCTCTCTGTCTGTCCGTCTGTTTGTGTGTCTGTCTGTGTGTCTGTCTCTTGTTATATATATATATATATATATATATGAGAAGGCCCCAAACTATTTTGACCCTTAATTTACGATTCCTTCCTAATTTTGTGTGAATAATGAGACACCATCATTCAAAATTACACTGAAAGTATCATCATGGGTTTTTGAACTTTGCGTCTTTTTGTTAGTTATCATTGTCGAAACAAAAGGCAAGAGAGGTACTTTATCAATTTATCATCCCTTTATTGCAGATATCCTCATTGAGTAGCCCAACACAACATGCTACTGATTGGCGATGGTGTCCAGAGGGTTTCTGTTGAAGGACTAACCAGACTTGTTTTGACATTATATCTACCCTCAAACTGTACAGTAGAAACAATATGGTCGAAACGAGGACAAACGGGATATAACATGCATACTGAATAAAACTGGTTGAAATCTTGAAGTGAGCGTTTTGTTCAATACGCGGACTTCATGTAAATCTATTCTTATCCTCAGAATTTTTCCCGATGAAAAAATAAGAAAAATTATATTAGAATGAAAGAGAGTAGACATCGTCTGCGACTTGTTTTGATCAATGGAATTCTAATTTTGACATTCTCTTGGGCTCTGGGATCCTGTCGTCTCTACAAACTTTCTAAATTTATTGGATTCTTTTGATTATCTATTTCCTATCATTATTTGTTCTGTTGTTTCTCTCTGTAAATTTAATTTTTGATCAGTAACTAATATCCATATCAAAAGGAACGAAGTTTTGTTACGATTGGGTAGTCAATTTAGATTAGCCAACTCTTTACGTCTATAAGCATTTCTAATTTAGAAAAATAAAGTTAAGAAAGCCGTAATCTATTGCCAGCCCGTGGACACGGCAAACAGCAATAATACCATGGTATGCGGATGAAAAGGATTATTAATTATTCGAGTAAAAGCACAGTACATTTAAATTTGAGGATCTGACATGAATTTGGAGGATAGCTATTTTTTCAGGAGCGTTCCGTTGGGCGTTAGCGTACAGCATCAGCAATATAAAAAAATGGAGGTAAATGAAGTTAATGTGTATGGGTATGTCAGTTCTAACTATATATACATAGCAGTATGCCCATGAAACTGGCAGCCATGCCGATGACTTGTCTGTATGCGTATGGCTATGCCTAGATGAGACCAAGTCAAGTACCTGAAACATAAACATACCTATGTCTGTAGTGCATTGTATATATTAGTGCAATGATGTGGCAGAATTTCTTTGTGGTGCCTACTTGTAAGGGCAGTAATTACACATACAATGGTGCGCATTGGTCTTCTTTGTGCACAGTATACAGTCATACATCAGTGTATGACAATTTAGCTACATATATGATACATGCTTAATCACTGATGCGTACAGTGCACAGTGCATACCAAACGAGACGCATACATCTATGTTAAAATAAGGATACTCATACACACATTTGAGCATATATGTATTTGTATCGGTGTACCTAACCTGTATCCATCGGCAAATATGTATGTGTTAAATTGTTCATTTTATGACCTTTTTGGAATGATATTTTCACAATATATCTGGATATATTGAAATATTTCTTTCTACACACACACATATATACATATATATATGTACATATGATATTCATACACACACACACACACACACATATATATATATATATATGTATATATATATATATATATATATATATAGAGAGAGAGAGAGAGAGGGGTACATACACTTATATGATATATAATTATATGAATATGTATATATAATATCATACATACGTATATAATACATTATATATATCTAATATATATATATATATTGTACATAGCGCGTATATATGTTGTGCATATATATATATATGTATTATGCAAATATATATATGTATTAAGCAAGTATAATATATAT
>OY735225.1:41168782-41253782 GCA_963457665.1 Thysanoteuthis rhombus | reverse complement strand
GACATGATTCAAGATCTAATGAAATAAAGCTAAGTATCATAATCATACCTTAATGCAATGGTGTTTTACCAACACAACTGGGTGGCCGTGTGAATGTAGATGTTTTGTGTTGTTTTTTTTTATCCTCGAAACAGTTCCATCAACTTTTGGTCGAAGTATCCTATTTGTGATCTGACTTATTCATGAAAACACCCCTCCCATTTATTAAAACAGACTTTAAAAAATGTTCTTGGGTCGCCTTATCGTTTTCAAATTTACATCCCCCACCTCGGTGAGAAACTCTTTTTGGAGGAGCTAAAATCCAAAGGAGACCATATATTGACTGAAACTGCATTGACAGACTTAGCTAATGAGATATTTTGCCAAAATAGACTTTTATCAGCTCTATTTGTTGTTCAATGCAGTTATATCATAGAGCGATGGATACATAATCCAACAGATATAGTCATAAATGCGCTATATCACTTTGGAACTCTGAAAGTATTCCCGGTTTGTACATGATAGTGAAAATTACATAACACATACATTTTTATTTCCGTCGAATATATATATATATATATATATATATATATATATATATATATATATATATATATATATATATATATATCTTAGTGAAATGATGGATGCATTTGGAAACGAATGGAGCATTTATAGACGGTGGATGAAGATGTGATTGTGGAGTGAAATGGGTGGTTGGAGCCTTAGCACCACTGGTGGCTGTTCAGCACAATGGTAAAAGCAACACTACGTTCAAGCATCTATTTTAATCAGCCGTAGGTTGGAATCCTGTTGCAGCCCCATCTTCTATTTTTTCCCCTGTATTTATTCTGTTTAGGCCAAACTGTTTAATAAACAGTGACCATTTCAAATTTACAGTCAGAGCTGACGCATATATGTATACATATATGTATGTATGTATGTATGTGTGTATGTATATGTGTCTGTGTAAATGTGAGTGTGTTGATCGGTTTGTGTGTGTGTGTGTGTGTGTGTGTGTGTGTGTGTGTGTTTGATTAAGTCGTGGGATGATTGGCAATTATTTGGACAGACATTTGCCCTTTGGTAAGAATTATCGATGATTAAGTTTTGCTCCATATCTTAAGTTCGATGGCTGATATTTTAGAACGAAATGTTTCCTCTTAATTGACAGATCGAAGCTGTCATGCATTCGTCCTTCGTAGCAAAGATTCCATTTTAAATCTGCGATACCAAAGTAGCATGCATACTGATATATATATACATATATATATATATATATATATATATATATATATATATATATATATATATATATATATATATATGTATGTATGTATGTGAGTGTGTGTGTGTGATCGTGCATGGCAGGTAGATAACTTAATTCATTCAATGATTTATAAAGAAAGGGAGAGAAATGGGAAGAAATTTATAGATCATAATATGGAGATCATTGTATTCACATATCCTCAGAATAGTATTCATTGTTTCATATATATATATATATATATATATATATATATATATATATATATATATATATATATATATATATATAATTGTGTCACCCATGGACGACGTTTTGTTGTATTACGACCCTTCAGTATGGCTATAGAACATCCAAAATATATATATATACATATACACACACACACACACATATATATATATATATATATATATATATATATATATATATATATATATATATATATATATATTGTCCTTGGTTAATATATTCTAAAGCCTATCAAATGATACTTCGGCCACTGTCCTGATGTTGTTTTTTTATCATTAACAACATATTGAAGAGTACCTTGCTTATGTGCTTGAAGTGTAAAGTATAAAATGAATGCATACTACCAGTTATGATGTACAGGTGCAAAACATAGGAAATAACAAAAGAACACTGAGAACCAACTGAGAAAATATTCTGGAGACTTAGCAAGCAATTATTGAATCAGATGGGCTAGTTTATTGATGGTCTTGGCTCAGAATACCTAGTGAGTAATACTAGATACAGAATCGAAGAATGCCATACGTTTGCTGGTAAGACACTTCACAATTGTCGTCCGCTTGCGAAGATGTGATAGATGCTACTATATATATATATATAGAGAGAGAGAGAGAGGGGGGGGAGATGTGTGTGTGTGCGTGTCTTGTGTGCTGTGTTATCCTGTGCTTATCCTACTGACTTTTCACTTCTGCGTAGGGCAGGGGTAGAATATCTGCCTCTGGGCCCGATGCCAAGGTTTGGACCCTACATCGTGGTACTGAAAAAGATGTTGGATAGTCTATGGAAATATTGAAGAGTTTTAATGCAACGAAATAGCTGTCCGTTGATGATATATATATATATATATATATATATATATATATATATATATGAAAACTATTCTAAAAAATACTCATACGCACTACATAAAAACACGCTCATCGAGTAGGTAGGCTTTAATATTGAACATTCTATGATAGACCACCCAGACAATCGAAAGGAACTCATTGGAGAAAAAAACATAAGTATCAATTTTTTTGATTTATGTATACCATAAAAAGCCTTCCATCCAATAGACAACACAACAGTTTTCAATCCTAAAAGAAGGTATACACCGTATAAAAGTAATTGGGCATATACACTAGGATAACAAAACAATGATTAGGCTTTATAAGAGAGAACTTGGAAAAAGGATTAGACATTTGGATAAAACAGCGTCAAAACTCTCCCTAGCAAGCCTTGAAAGCACTTTTTAAACAATTGACTGGGCAAAACATGAAATCAACATAGATAAGGAATATTTTGACAATTTAAAGAATTGCTCGCAAGGTCAGCTCATAGAATTCGGCTACTGCTAAAAAGGAAGGTACATTATCAATGCATCCACCTGATAGTCGGTTATAGAGCTGAAACATGAAACATAACCAATACACTGACTCTTAAATAACGAACCATGCAATATGCACATGAAAAAAAGCATGTTCCACATAAAGAGATCACAAGACAGCACAATATTTTGAGGGACAAAGGGGAGTCCAAAATATTATAAAACCCATTAGAAAAATTAAATGGCAATGGACTGGTCATATAGCACGAATGGCACAAACGGATGGACATCATGACTTGGAACCAAACCAAGATCCTAACCCTCAAATGGACAGCCATAAAAGGTGCACAAGAAAGAAGCATGATCAACCTCACACTGAAAGATCAAATCAGCCCCATATGATAATTGGAGTCCGATAAATCCATTAAAAAACTCAGATGGCAACGGACTGGTCATGTAGCAAAAATGTCAGGCAACTGTTGGACATCACAACCCACATCATGAACCCCTGGAGATCACGTGTGAAATCGTGAAGACTAAATATAAGATAGTTTGAGGAACTACATTGGTTCAGAAAGTACAGACCCTGCAACACCTATGATCTGGTGGATCTATGGGAAAGTTCGGTGTTGGACATTAAAAAGCTAGCAATAATGATGGTAATGCATTAATAGTAGAAATCGCGGAGGTTTACAAAACATGTCAACCGATCTAAATAGAAAAGGCCGGAAATAGACATAAGTAATATTCAATAAGATAGCCCCGAAGAATACCATGAGAATAGAGAGAAAAAGCTTTCGAAAAGTTTAAGGATATATGCCTACCTACGTCGAGCGATGAAAATCGAGAAAGGCCACGGAAACAAAATTGAACGGTGCATAGCAATTGGCTACCGGGCGTTTGGTATAAATTGAGACAATCTGAAAAGTAAATTGGCTAATATGCCTAAAACGTAATACTTATAATCAGTGAATACATAGTAGGTATGACTTAAAGATGCAATGTCTGGAAACTTACAGACACACCTGAAAACAAGATCGGAATAGCACAGGATCCAATGAAAAGAGCAATGTTAGGAAAAAAACCTTTTTGATAGAAAAGAGATCAACATTATTCTGAGAGAGGATCCGGTATTAGAACCGGAAGTATGAACGATTAGGCAACAAAAATTATATGTGTAATGCACATTATACGAATGAAGAGTAAGTCAAAAACACAATAAGAAAATAGACGTGTAGAAAAGACGTGTCAGATTAGAGCTTCCATGCCCGTCTTTTTGAAATACATGAGAGATCTTTGTCCAGCTGTGAGTGTTCTACGGCAGCTGCTGATGTTGATGATATGTTTTGTTCTCAATATCTCACACTCGGATCATAATATTATTTTAGTTCCTAAACTTGGCTCCGTTTTGATTTTTTCCCCATTCCTAATAATCGACTCTTCCGTGAGCATCAATATATCTTGCAAGTTCAAATTGTAAGCCCACTGGCGGAAAGATTATTTTTTTGTTTTATTCTTCATCTTTCATCTGGCATTTTTTTTTTTTAATTGTTGATTTTCCACCACTATAAACATGCTCCACTGACGGTAGTATTCCTCTTTGTAATGCCGCTATCTTTGACTGAGAGTGTCCATTAAACTCTATAGAATTGAACCGGCTAATATATCTGGGAATAGATTGACTAATAAACGAAATTATTCACCTGACATCTCCCTATCTGAATAGAATAGATGATAAGGACCAATCGAAACGGTTTTGAATCTATACCTATCATAGTCAGAAAATGACTGAGTATTTTTTCAGTACGATTACGTATGTGTAAACTGAATATGTAGGCAATTATTATAGAAGTTTTGAATAAAATGATCTTTAACTTTTCGATATAAACATCTGTTAACAGAGATATAATGGTCCTATTTATTCAAATCCTCGTGAGAGTAGAATTTGGCAAGCTTGGATTGATGTAGGCATGCAACATTTGATAATGTGTCCACTGGACACTTCGAAAAATTACCTTTAGTCCTCGTGTCTATATGGGCAAGGACAGAAAAGTGCTTGTCTTTGGGTCTCAGGACGAATCCTGAGGCCACTGGATTTGACTCCACGGAGCTGTAATCTGATTGGCTGCGACATCACAACAGTGGCCTTTCTTTCAAGTACTGAAGACAATCATGATACAAATTTAAGAATTTTACTTACGTCTATTGTGGTGCATTGAAACAATTATCATGTATATGACGGACTTCGAAACAGGTAATATATGTAATCGATGGTGGCATCAAGTGCAATTCTTAGGTGAACAATGTGAATGCATTTTAGTTGACTCAGCAGACAACGGCAAATGATTGGATTAAAGAGTGAAGCCGGTGTATACATGTCGTAGGAACGCCCATTATTTGCCTCGTTAAATAGATTATATGTTATTGCCCTGAGTGTCTATCTAATGTGGCTTCGCTCCTTTGAAGATACACCGGGATCGGTTAGTACACTTTCTGCATTTGTACAAATAGGAATAAAGGAGATTTTAGACTAAAATTTGCTAATCATACGTAGCAAATGATATGCATTTAAACAATCATCTGTTCATTTCATTTAATAACCAAATCAATTACGTATACACACACACATAAATATATATATGTATATATATACACACACACACGCACAAACACACACACACACATATATAAAGATATATATATTATTGAGCCATCCACAGACAGGTGTTTCGATGCATTACATCTCTTCAGTGTGGCTATAGACATTAACCCATCCAGTATTGCGAGGAAGGAAGGAAACCTTCATATATATATATATATATATATATATATATATATATATATATATATATATATATATATATATATATCAGTTTGGAATTTTATTTGATATGTTCTACTATCAATACTCAGTGAATGTATCATTTGGCTTCGACAGCCTGCATAAAATTTAGATAAAAAAAAGAAAATGAGCTCAATCCAAAGAGAGATAGAGAGGGATGAAGGGAAAGAGATACCATGCATAATTGAATCACTCCATCCTACGTGAATGCCAAAATTAATTCTATATAAATTTTCTAAAATAATTCGTACAAAAGAGGTTTCCCTTCTAAAACTTTTCGTGAAGAGATATTTATATGAACTTATCTAAAAGAAAAAGACCTGGTATTGTTGATCCAAAATTGCTATGGAGACTCCAACGAGCACCTTTGGGGGGGGGATATTAAAAAAAAATACACCTCCATTTGATGCCAAGAGGTATATATATGGAAACCTTCAATGTCTTAGCCCCCGAAATGCAACACGGAACGCCTGGAGAGAGATACACTCTCATGGGGATAACAAGAGAAGAATTTGTTGCCAATTCGTCTGGTTGGTCGGGCAATACATAGAGCTACGGTGAACCATTAGATGGAGCACTTTGTGAACTTTTGTAAATTGAGTCATTCATTGAAAACTTGTTATTAAATACACGTGCCTATAATGAATCACATACGTTTTAGTATATATATATATATATATATATATATATATATATATATATATATATATATATATATATATATATATATATATGTCAAAACGATGGAATCTTATAATCTCATCAACAATCTGAAACTGTATAACGTCATTTTCCGCACATAAATCACGATATTATGATCAAAAAGTATCAACAGAAAATTGAAATAGAAATTACCAATCAATTTGAGATTTATAGATAAAAAAAAATCATGAACAATTTGTGAACTTGATTATCAAATTAAGCATCAATCAAATCTTGCATACAATTCCTGGGTTCTCTGAAATATATAGTTGTCCCACAAAAAATTATCGGATTTTCCTTGCATTTTTTTTTTTATTGTGATTCCAGATTCTTAAGCAGAACAATGTATTAAAGATATCTAACTATTTATACAGCATTAGCTCACATTATTATTCTACTTTTGAATTCTTCATAACAGTTTTAATAAGATAATCCTTCATTCTTGCAGATGCTACCTTGAAATCAAACTATTGTTTTGCTCCATTCGGTGTATGCGTTATTCAATTTTTTTTCAATAGGATTTTGCCCAGAAAGAAAACTGTGACGTTGGTTCCATAAAATTGGTTCAGGGGAATTGAACCCTCTGCTCCTGATGTTGCAACACATTTTTGGTTTATCATTCGTACTGTTTATTTTTGTAAGAAGGAAAGCATTTAAGCCATAGCCGAATGGCGACGAATGAAAATGCGGAACGTATAGAAAAACAGCATACGCCAACAAATACCTGAGTCAAGTCAGTGTTAATTTCAGCGGTTTTCTTGCAATAAAGAGAAGACCAAAGTTGAAAAGCTTCCCCGTGCAAAGAATTATCACCTGAGTATAACAGGGAGGCAAAACTTATCTTTAATATGTCCCTAGGGTTGCTAAGGAATAAAATGATTCAGTTAGCGTATAAACTATCATTTTTTCTTCTCACCATCTATAACTGTCAGAAGAATGCCCCCTTCCTTTAAGATTAGAACGTCTGAAGAATGCTGTTGAAGAATTTGCTTAAACGTTGTGGTGACAACTCCAGTTATACGAGAAATAAATGTAATTGGATGTTTGTGGAGTCCATACGGTGAATTTGTTATAATTGCATATCTTCCACCTCGGTTAAGCAGAGATTTATTCATGTCAAAGTCGTCCCTTGCAGACGTCCACTTTGCAACAAACCTCCAAGACCTCCAGCAAATGCTAAATCAACTGAATAAAGAAAGCAAGGAAGTCGGCATCTGCATGATGTTCCGCAAGACAAAGGTCATGTACAATGATCACGTCGGAAACAAACGCACATCAATCAAATTTGAAAGTGAAATACAGGAGAAAGTACACCACAACATCAATTTTAGACAACAAATCTTCGTGAAATACTAAAAAAAAGAAGGAACAAAGCGAAATCAATCCTTCTGCAGATCAAGGTTAACCTTCAAGAACAAAAAATCCCGATGATCCTAAAAAGAAGGTTATGCCACTAATGCATGCTCACCATAGATACCTATGGAGCTAAAGAGTGGAATATACCCTAGTGACGGAGCCTCCGACTGAGAACGATGCAACGTGAAAAGAATATGTAGAAAATCATGCTAAACCTTGATGGAAAGATTACAAGACAGCACAGAATACTAATTTTAAAAAATAAAAAAAAACCCAAGAAATAATAAAAAAACATTTGGGAGCTAGAATGGCAATAGGCTGGTTATATTGCAAGAATTCCGGACGACGGATAGACATCACCACGCACAACATGGATATTCAGAGATTATATGCGGAGCCAAAGCCAGCCGAATATAAGATGGACAGACGAACCTGACAATATTTGCATTGTGATGCCAATGATAGAGAGGTTTAATGTATCCTGTTAGGAGTCAATATCCATTGATGGAAATAAAAAGATCGATGATAATAATCTAACTTCTCAGGACGGTGAACATTATCATATTTGTGATTTCAAACATTCAATCTGTATAAATGTTAGTTGTCTTTTTGACATATATATTCATCTACGATTGAAAAATTTTTTTACATGCAATGAATATATGTAATGCTAACCATGTTGACGTATCATTTTGGGACAAAGAATGAAACAATACTTACTCGTTTCAAACTTCTTTTTTTATGTCGCTCAATAAAATCATAATTACGGCATTTTTTTTTTTTTTGAAATCTCGTTTGAAAAACACCGGCAAAAATGGTTTTAGTTTTTCTAGAGTTCAAAGAACTCAGAAGTAATTGAGATATCGAAATGCCTTCAGAGCAGATTAAAATGTATTTGGAAATCAGCTTAACGGAGTCGAACACATGAAATAGACAAAGAACTGTCCAAAAAGATGTCCAAATTTGAAACGAAAAGCAATTAAGATGTTATGCATAAACATTTACACAATGGCATATAAATACACATCCGTGAGTCAGACCTTGTAATATACATTCAGAGTTCAATGAATATATGTCACAACCGAAGGCACGCGCATAGAGAAACACAAGAATGAACAGAATAAATCATGAACAAAGGCAAAAACAAAAAAAGCAATCATAAGACCAACGATGGAAACAACCATGATAAGTAGAAAGAACTTATCGAAGATCTTCGAGTGGACTAAAATAAAAAGATAAATGTTACAAGTAGTTGAACAACAAGAAAAAAGGTGGACAGAACGCTTAGCAAATAGGGGAGACAATAGATGGGACAAAAAGTTATATGATTAGTGCCTAAAGGGGACAAAACACAGTAAGTATAGGATCGATCGTAGAATGAGGGGTTAATATTGAAAAATATGCTTTTAGGGCTCGGCAGAGATAAGCATAATAACGGTCTTAATCTGATGAGCTTAAAAAGACAATTGATCTGCAGTGATCTTATGATGGCTGTATGGATATTTATCAATACTATATATATATATATATATATATATATATATATATATATATATATATATATATATATACACATATATATATATATATATATATATATATATATATATATATATATATATATATATATATATATATATATATATATATATTCGAACAGCATTCATTCATTGATTGCATGTATGCTTAGAAACAACTGACATCGAATATCTGGTTATTTTTTTTCGAACAATTTCAAGATACATTTTCAACTATATTTCCATATATGTATGTATGTGTATATATATATGTGTGTGCGTATATATATATATGCATATGTATATATATATATATATATATATATATATATATATATATACATATACATATGTTTATACATACATATATATATATATATAAATATATGTATATATATATATATACGTAAATGTACACACACACACAAACACAATATATATATATATATATATATATATATATATATATATATATATATATATATATATATACAATCTCCAATATGTTCAGCACTTTTCATATGTTTGGAATATATTTAAGATTTTTGGCCGCTCATCAGGAAAATTGTCAAATGCATACATACTCACTTACATATGCTGTTTTCGCTGGGAAATGTTTTTACTGAAATTCATCCTAAAACAATGCATACATTTTGATATTTAGTACATACTATTCCAGTCTCTCTCACCATTTTTCTCACTCTCTGTCTATCCATCTATCCATCTATTCATCCCTCTATCTATATATCTATCCATCTATCAAACTCTATATCCTTTACAGTTTGGAAAAAAATTAGAAAAATTATCGAGCTATCGAAAAAATGGTGTCATCCTGCATACAATTTTTTTAAAAATGTGTACATTCTATTGCTCTCTCTCCACTGAAGATGTATTGGTGATCTTTCAACTTCAGTAAGGGACAAGTACGTGGCTTACAGCTAAAATGCCTCTTCCTTTCTGCGTATAAAAAATGAACAATGTATACTTTTCCATAGACAACCTCTATTTCTGTGTCAGTGCCATTTTTTTTATCAATATCCATGTTGATTTAATTTTGTCAGTCTGGAGTTAAACATATGACTATTGATCTATCGGTCTCGTACTCTCTCTCTCTCTCTCTCTCACTCTCTCTCACTCTCTCTCTCTCTCTCTCTCTCTCTCTCTCTCTCTCCCTCCATCTATCTATCTATCTATCTATCTTTAGGAAAAAGAGCTTTGAGTAATCTTACTTAATATTAACATTTTACATATCATAGAATGACATGAAAACAAAATTTTAATTAAAAGTGAACAAACTGAAGTTAACAAAATCTCATTTGAGAAAGGAACCAACATATTTAAACGCCTATAAACATAAGACATCTTCCATTGATAGGAAAAATGACTTATATAAACTGAATTGACTTAACTAATACGGGATTAGTACAGCCTATTACAGAAAAAAATAAGAGCTCGATACAAAAATAGCAATGAGAGGAAAATTTTTTAAAAATTTAAAAAGAGCACATATGCTCGAAAGTACATGGACATGATTAGAGTTATACATGAATTCCGGAAATATTCAGTATCCATTCGAATCGACTATGAGAGAAAAAGAAGGAAAACTATCTATAAAAATAAATGGACCAAATGTCTCCTTTTTGAATCGACATATATAAATGAAGGGATGCTGCCTAAATTCACACTCTCGTGTAGATAGAGAGAGAGAGAAAAATAAAGTATGGAAGAGGGAACGGTGGTTCCGACCCTAGTTTTTTATGGCACGTATAATTGTATTTTCCGGTAAGAATCAAATAACTGTAACTTAAAACATGCCATGAACAAGGTGACAGATTTTATCGGATAACACATTAGATTTGCATAAATAGCTTATCACAAATGCTGAAACAAAGGCAATGTACCTCAACACGAGTGTGATTTTAACCATTGTGTTAGATAAAATACCAAAGAACATATAAAACTCACGTATACATGTGTGTGTATGTGTGTATAAAAGAACAAAAACTTCAAATACATTTGAAGCAAGTAGGAAGTATAATTGCATTTGTGACAGCAAAACATCACGTTCAGGTTTAATACTCATAGGTAATATCGAATAATCTTGGTATTTTTTCGATTCTGATACACATTGTTTACCAAGAATCCTTATGTATTCTGTGTATGAGAATGTCACATGCTATTTCATTTTATCATTATCATTAATTCGCAATTCACAGTACGCAAAGATGTTTGATAAGCTGAGAAAATTGAATAATCATCTAATATACGTTTTCCTATGCGGTTAAATAATTTGGCAAAGAACATTGTAGGGATCAAACAAATATAGAGGAAAATTGTGGGAAAAATCCTTAAATTTATAATTATTGCAAGTAATTGCAATAGCAGGTATGTTACGGCATATATATTGTTTTTTTTTCTAGATATCGAAATATATATATATATATATATATATATATATATATATATATATATATATATATATATATATATATATATGTATGTATGTATATAAATATATATATACACACATATATATATATATATATATATATATATATATATATATATATATATATATATCGTACCATGTAAAGACTTTCAAGTGATTTATGTAGGCAAAACTTTGCACCTCTTAAAAGTAGGAGACCTTTTGTCCCGAATGATAACTTAAACGTCTTAGTATACCATCAAAAAAACATACCATCATCTTGACCTACTGAAAACTCAATTAATCAAAAGCGAATACGAAACCACATAACATGAGTGTATCAAATCTGCCCGAATTTTGGAATGTAACACCATACGAAATTGAATGAGAACACTTCTCATGGAACCCATAACGACTTTATTGTTTCGAAAAAACACAGATCACAATCAATTCGATTTGCAACCTTCAATTCAGAATTTTTTTTAAAAGCCGTACGATATTCCCTATAAAATCTTTTCTCTTCTGCCTACATATTCCACGCAGATAAGAAAACTATCACTCACTCCATAAACCGATCACGGATATACAAACGCATTTACAAACGTTGTGATATCACTTAGGAGTTGGGATGAAAATTGGTTGTTATGCATCGGTATCTTCCCATTTCCATATTGTCAATCATTACTATATATACACACACACACACACACATATATATATATATACACATATATATATATATATATGTGTGTGTGTGTGTGTGCGTGTGTGTGTCTGTGTGTCTCTGTGTGTGTATGTACATATATATATATATATATATATATATGTATATATATATACAGAGAGAGATAGATAGATAGATACATACATACATACATACATAGTTAGATACATAGATAGATAGATATGAATATAGATATGGATATAGATATATAGATATATAATACAAAGTGGGTCAAATCATTTCATTTTACAATACATCTTTATCCGATGAACGCAGAAACTTCAAGTCTTAAGATAAATTAATGTAACATAATCTCGTACTATCATTATAAAACTACTATCTATAAAGATACCGAACGCTCTTTTGATATACTTTTTACAATATATATATATATATATATATATATATATATATATATATATATATATATATATATATATATATCACTTTTACAGATGACCATCTTTTTGGGACTTTACACTTCACTACTTTTCTCTTCTTATGTAAAAGAAAGGAGTGGGTATTTCCGCAGGAAAAATCAATGGTAAGTGAGTACTATTTTGCCGAATCCTATTTCGGCTTTAAGGAAAATTTGCTCTTCTCATTTTGACTGCTTCATAAACAGACACACACTCGCACATACAAAGACACATAAATCTCTCCATATATATATGAAATAAAGCAAATCGTGTATATATCTATGAAGTTTTCCTTCTTTTTTTCATTTTTATTTGATTCATTATAGAGTTAATTAACCGATTAATTTCGACAGTATTGTCTCCATCGGTACATAGAACGAAAATGAGAGAGACGCTATTGATTTGTATTATGCGTTTCTCAATTATAGGTTCTGTAGGGTCAGTTATATATTTCTTTCCTCGTTTACACTGACCGGGAATGGGTCAAAACACTGATAAAAAAATTCTTTGATACAATCCCTAATGTACACAAAGTTTTATCTATTTCAAATCTAATCGTTGTGTCTCTGTCTTTTCATGTGTGTGCATGAAGTCGGAGAAGCATTTAATTTGCAAAACATTTGCTTTGAAAAAGAAAATAGTCTTTTTCCGTATTAATGGAATCGATTATTATTAATTACATAGATCGAACGTCAGGCAGTGGAAATTTCGTGACAAAATCCAGCAAATATTCCAGGCTACAGAATCATCATACATATATATATATATATATATATATATATATATATATATATATATATATATATAAATATATCAACCTTTCTCGTAAAGTTGGCTCGTTAATATTTAGATGACATGTCAATACATTTGTGAGGAATTGATTGGATCAAAGACCATAGAATTCTATGCTCCAAGAATAAATGGACTTGTTTCTAATCGGCAAAAGTGTGTTGATTTCGAAAGTACTTATTTTGCATGATGGCTTTTATCTCAGACTGAGATATACAGCGTTAGAATTCATGATGAAAAACTGCAATACTGCAGCACTGATAGATAGATAGATAGATAGGTAGATACTTAAAGTTTCTAAATGGAAAAGCAAGCAATATGTTTCAAAAACTGCTGTTCTTGATTGGGCTGGTGTGATTATTCATCCCAATTTATGTTACTGGTCTATTTTTTCCCCTGCAAGAGCATGATTGGTTCTTTTTGCTTATATATCCATATTTCTTCTGTATTGGTTCGAAGTCTAAAGAATTATGTGCTTCCGGAATATTACAATAACAATATTTTGGAGCAAAAAATCTCGGCAACTGAATCTCAAGAAACGACAATTATGGGTACACAAAACCGTCAAGTTCGTTTATTTTGGATTTATCCAGTTGAGTATGAATGCAAGTGTTTTCTTTGCTTTCTTTTAAACAGAAATGCCGAAAGACAGCAGAACAAACGAGGCCAAATTAATTAAATCAGTGACGTTGCAATAAAGCTGTAACCTTCATTAGGCATTTTCCCTAAAGCCAAATATCAAATTGGGCTTACTTCGTTACAGACAGGTAGTTGCATGCATGCATGAGTAGGGTTGCATGTAGCTACGTGCAAATGAACTTGTAGGTAGTCTCACAAGAAGTAAATCACTGGGGAAAATACGGGTACATATATAGATATACACCCATTATTGTTGGAAAAGGACATGTCGTATTTAAATAAATAAATAAATATATATATATATATTTATATATACATATACATGCACATATATATATGTGTGTGTGTGTGTGTGTGCGTGTGATTATGTCTGTGTGTGTGTGTGTAAAAGTTTATGTACATCTGCATATACATACGTGTTGTTTGTTTTTTTGCATATATGTATGCATGTATGTACCTATGACATCTTTGGAAACTGTATTTTCATAGCTGATGCATTTATGTATGCTTTGGTTCATGACTGTGTGTTCAAAGCTGAAATAAGCAACTCGTACATTACTGTATATATGTATGAATTCTAGAGGGAGGCCACAAAGTTTTATATAATTTTCAATCAGAGAATAACTCATTCAGATACGAATCTATTCATCAATCCGTCTCAATATATTAATATACGAATACATTAACCCATTCATGTAGGCTATGTAATTTTTACCCTGCCTTTTCATCCCCTCTGTCTATCTTTATCCATATCCCTCTCTCTCTCTCTCATCTTCTCCCTCTCTTTGTCTATCTCTGTCTTTCTCCCTCTCTCTATATATATTGAATGAATATAAGAGTTTACGATATCTGCGTTCATATAATCATATAGTGTTTAACTAGAAACTTACTAAATGTCTATCGTACGACAATTTGAAATCATCGAATTACACTGAGATTTATCTGAATATAATTAAAAAAACATAATTTAGATCCTCAAAATAATTTATTTCACATCAGATGGAACTCAAATACTGCAAAGTCGTATCTCCATGCATATAACGTAAATTAGAGTTCTGGATCAATATAAAAGTCACAACGTGAATAGAATAACCTCACAAACAATTAGAAAAACAAATATATTCTCCCCAAACCGACACTTTTCAAAATATAATAGGAGAAACATTGATCGAAAGGACGAAAAGTTTTTTACTGAATAGAAGACAAAAAAAAATCTCATACGGTTTTCTGCTTTTAGTGGTTAAACTAACGTCAAACATATTTAAATACAGGGTAAATCAGGCCATTGATTCTCTCCATGAAGTAAGCAGCAATAGATCAGAGGAAAAAAATGACAGTTCGGTGCAAATCTTCCTTTTCTTTTTTTTTTTAATTTATTGTTTAGCATAAGGAGGTATAATTTAAAAAGGGTCCCTCCCATGGTTAAATGGTGTGCTCGAACCTGCCACACGCTGTGTAACACCAATGCTACGATCTGATCGCCCAATCCACCAGTCACTACAATCAACACATTCAAACGTTATTTGGTTCGTCCCATCTCAACTAATCTGATTGTGTTGTGTGAGAAAACATTTTTCAAAGTGCATGTTTTATGTCTTTAACTTCTAAGGTTTACTTATTCTTCCCCAGGCAACTCCAGAATTCCCAGATAACTTTTATACATGTGTGTGTGTGTGTGTGCGTGTGGATGTGTAAAATTCATAATATATTTTTCTCATTTTTAGAAAATACAAACAGAAAAAAAAGGAAAAAAGTTATCCGTCGTAGATGTTTACTCAAAGTGCTCAAACAAAGTTGATAAAAACATCACTATAAAAAAAAATGAATCAGTAGAATATATAGCCGGTGAAAGTTAACATTTTGTGCCACACTTACTCATCAACAGCCGGCAATATGTTGCTTACGTTAGATCACCTCTCTCTTTTTTCATTCTCTCTGTTTGTTTGTGTCTCTCTGTCGGTCTATCCGTCCGTCTGTCTGTCCGTATGTCTCTCTGTCTGTCTCTCTGTCTCTATCTCTCTGTCTCTCTCTCTCTCTCTCTCTCTCTCTCTCTATATATATATATATATATATATATATATATATAGACAGAGGGGGAAGGGAGAAAGAGAGAGAGAGAGAGAGAAGAACTGAGAGATCAAAAGTGTCGAATACATCTTTTAAAAGTATATTTCAACATATCTTTATGGCTTCAAAATTGACACACATCTGAATCAAAGATTTGATACAAAGATTCATATAGTTTTCAAACATTATCCATCCTGGGGAGGATTCATTTTTTACAAAAAAAACGCCTTTGGAAACTGAGGAAAATCAAAGGAGTTGCGTACATCAGCATGTCAGCTGAGTGTATAATCATGTTAACATCATAAATAGCGAGGATTTCAATCGACCAAAAAAACTCTTTGAAGGTCTTGACTAAATTTACTTTCCACCTCTGGGGACTTTCTTGTGGTTCATGATCGAGGGCCTTTGTTTTGGTGCACTCATCAGATGATGTTTTTGTACATTCATCATCATCATCATCATCATCATCATCATCATCATCATCATCATCATCATTCTTTTAACGTCTGTCGTTGGACATAGACCTTCCCTAAGATTTGCCACACTTCTCTATCATGGGCGTCGCAGAGCCAATACTTTCCTGATTTGTTTAGCTTGTCCCTTCATCCAATATTCTGCCAGCCTCAGTTCCGCATGTGATTTCAGGGATCCGTTTCATGAGTCGTAATGTCCATCGGTTGTCTGCCATTCGTGCAACATGGCCAGCCAACTGTCATTTGATTTTTTTTTGATGGATTCTATAATTTTTCTGACTCATGTCTTTTTCAGGATGTACTGTGCTGTCTTTTGGTCTCTCCATGCGAGGCCCAGACCAATTATTTCATGGGCACGTTGCGTAGTTCTGTTTTCAGATCTGTCTTTTGGTTACAGACGGATGTTTCAGTTCCGTAAGTGATTATTGGGAGGATCCATTGGTTATACACCCTTCTTTTTCAGATTAACGGGATCTTCATTCGGACTTTTGTGTTTGTTGGTCTTAGCTTTTGCATCAGTTTTCAAATAATATTTCTAACAAAACTAATCAAAATTCGGAAAGGACACCCTGAGCTGACTCCTGACTGTATCAGGAGACTTCAATTAAAGAATTGTGTCCCTGACACAAAAGAAAATTGTATCTATGTGTAGAATATAATATCTACGTATATTAAAATGAACTGCAGTATGCCAGGTACTTTTCTCATCAACTGTATGAATTGTTCTTCTGTAAAGTTTTTACTGTTTCACTCAGTTAATCACAAACATACAAATAATATCCTGGAAGACGTCTATCAAATTATTTGCCAAGAAACACTGGATAGATCATACATACATATATGCACATCTTTTATTCACTTTAAAATCTATACAAATGCACACATTCATTTACATCGGAGCAAGTAAGCGGATATCCTCCACAAATCGGAGATAAAATATACAGTTCATTAAATTACTTTTATTCTAATTAGGAAGCTTACCTAAAACGAATTACTGCAGAGCGTTTCCTGATCTAAAGGCTTCCCCAGATGAGAACCAGTTCGATCCTTCCGTCTCATTTTGGTTTATTTTTGCATTTTTTGTTCCTTGATTGTTTTGCTTGGAAGGTTGAATTTCTGGACGAGGAGCACCACAACCGGTTCTCGTTTTTTATTTATTTATTTATTTTTTTTAAATATTTTTTCGCGGTTGTTTGTTCTGTTCTGAGCTTTCCTGTTTGTTTATTTATCTATATGATGGCTTGATTTTGAAGGTCTTTTTTTTTTTTTTTTTGCAACCAAACGTTGTTGATTGCACGCCAAAACACAGAGAGCACCTTCCGGCCTGGCCAATCAAATTCATGCTGCCTTGATTGGACTTCATTTTTATTCGTATCCGCTAGCCAAAGCGATTCCAATAAACACACACACACACACACACACACACACACACACACACACACACACACACACACATATATATATATATATATAAATGTATAGATGTATTTACATATATATGTGTGTGTGTTTTTATGTGTGTGTAGAAAGAGGGAGATGAAAGTAGATGCATCTACATATGTATATATACTCATACATACCGTTTCATTTGAATCTTTTGTTTATTGTAAAAATATTCAAACTATTCCAAGCATCTTTATGGCCTGCATGTCTACCAAACTATGCACACCTTAATATAGCTATGCAGTAAGTTTTTTTTTTCTGACGCGTGAATTAACATAAGCGTGTATAACATTTCTTCATAATGTCACCTTATAACAACTTTTTTTTCCCTCAAGAGGGGATTAACTTTTACATTTTTGATATGCATTATGTTTCATAAGATTGGAATTTACCATCGTAAAATGTGTGTCTTGCAATTTGTATTGCAATTTTCGTTCATATATATAAATATATATATATATATATATATATATATATATATAAGTTTACATATATATATATATATATATATATATATATATATATATATATAAGTATACATATATATATATATATATATATATATATATATATATATATATGTGCGTGTGTGTGTGCATGTGTGTGCGTGTGTGTATGTTCGAGTGTGTAATTAAAAAATGATGTATAATCCGACAGAATGAGCATAAATTGTATGATATTACATAAAAAATTTTCACTTGAAATAGTTACCTGTTATCATACGGCTGATTTATCATTAAGGTGTCGATGATGACTCGTGGAATCAACTGAATCAAAATCTAAGAGAAAGACAACCATCTTACAAGTCTGATTTGAAGGAATACATATTGTCGAGGTGGGAAAACATTCCTGCTAGTTGCTTCTGTTGATCTAGTTAAGTCAATGTGGCCAAGACTGCAAACGAGCAGCGATAGGAAATAGGGGTTGTGACACTACATATTGATACTAGTACACTTCACGTATACATTGTACTTATTTTGGGACCGTATCATATTCATTTTTTTGGATACAGATTTTTGATGCTGTACACTTTGATAGTAAATAATCCCTAATGATAACTGTTTTGATTGAACAATTCACCTATAGAAATAATAAAGTACAGGTATATTTGGTATAGAAGAAGATTGGCGTCTAATAAAAAGTGGTAGGGGTGTACTTATTTAAAAGCAATATTTATATATATATATATATATATATATATATATATATATATATATATATATATATACATATATATATATATATATATATATATATATATATATATATATGTACGCGTGTGTGTGTGTGTGCGTGTGTGTGCGTGTTTCTGTGTGGAACAATGTGTTTAGCAAAATAGAGTCATGGTAAAGTATTCATTCAGTTATTGAGTACAAATAAATTACTTTTTTTTAGATTCCTAATTTAAACCGTATTGATACACATTTGTACCCTTTTCTTTGATTATCCTAAGCCAACTTCTCAGTCGTCTTCCTAATTATATCATCCAAGAACCTTTAGTATTTTTCAGCAAAGAACTTGTTCTACTTGCGTTCTGCATTCCCCGAGAGAACTGCTTTAATGGAAAGTGTTCTGTAAAGACTTGAAAAATAGTAAAAATGGAAGGTCCAATGTCTACTGAATACACCAAAGTGATTACGACAAGGAAAATTTTTCTATTTGCTTGTTTATTTTCGATTTTTATAAAATAAGCTGAAAAAATAAATGCTGTTTAAATGTGGAAGGAAATGCATGGAAGATTAATTTTATTTTCGCAGAGAGTTTCTTTTTCTTTTCAAATTATAATATGGCTCCAGAGCGGATATCTTACAAAAGAAATTTGGTGGAAGAGAAATTGGTTGAAACTAATGTAAAATCAGGAAATAGTATCACAAAGTGACTTTTTTTTTTTTTGAAAACCGAGGAACAACATATAACACATAGAAAATCAAGAAAAACAAAAAAGACTAAATAAGGGAAATGAAAAAAAGAACTTTTACTTGCATACGCAACTCAGTTGTCACGTTTTAAATGCGGCACTTTTACCCACTGTAACCCAACATGTCTTGAAGTTGATATTTTTCTCCAATTTACAAAATATTGTTGCTTCTGAGCCAATTGAGATATAGTAGAAGTTCTTATGGTTTTTTTTATTTTTGTCTTGTTTTTCTTTTAAATTTTTAAGTATGGATTTGCTGTGCGTCTACAAATTTACTGGTTGTGACAATCTGCTGTTGGGAACCTTTGTGCAGATTTTTTTAATGTTGTAATTACATCTTTTTCTTCAAAACCTATATGCTGACCGTGAAAGGTATGATATACTCTGTTCAAATGATACCCCATTTTGCATACATTCAAGATAAAATTATAGAATCTATATCCCCGAGTAGGCCTGAAAAAATAGGTTTTATTTTCACAATACTGATCGAATCGGAAAAACTCATCTCAATCTTCGCAATATCTGTCCTGTTCCATGGCGCAGAGGTGGGATCAGGGTCTGAAACGACTATTTCAATCCTGCTTCGTGGTACTGGATGGGATGACAGATAGTTTATAGCCACCCTGAGTATGAGTTGTGATACAACGAAACAGTGCTGCCTGTGGATGACACGATATATATATATATATATATATATATATATATATATATATATATATATATATATATATATATATATATATATATATATATATATGTGTGTGTGGAGAAGAGACATTATAGACATATTAGACAGCCTACAGAACATTAAATGCCAGGCATTAAAAGACTCTATAAAAACATTGTCCTCTCAGTCACTTATTTCCAAATTCTGTCAATATAATTTACGTAATTTACTCCAGAGTTCCGCTCATGTTTACGTATAGTCTTTTATTATAGTACAATAAGTATTTATTTTTTCATGTTGTTTACCGAGTAAGCTTCTCGGAGCTTTTTCAAAACAAAACTGTTATATCAACATGACATCCCAGCAATGTTGATTGGTCACCCCCCCTTTCAGCAATGATTTCAATGCATGGTCCATGATATCTACTTATCTATCTATCTATCTATTTATCTATCTATCATATATATATATATATATATATATATATATATATATATATATATATATATATATACAGAAATGCACTGAGACTATTTTTAACCTTCAATATCATTTCGTTTACTCTCGTTCAATTCGCTTTTTTTACGTGAAAGTTATGTATCAATAGATAGATGTACATGATACGACAGAATGAAATCGTTTGATATCTTATACAAGACTATGAGATATGGTCTTCCGTTATAACATGGTTGATGTATTACTGAGCGTAGACAACATAAATAAAATACAAAAAATTGAAAAGGAGCTGCTGCAGGAATCGAATCCGTCACTGATAGGGTAATCACAAAGAAGTACAATTAAGCTAAACAATCGGAGTTGATGCTAAGGTGTGTTTGTGTGTGTGTATATATATATATATATATATATATATATATATATATATATATATATATATATATATATATATATATATATATACGTGTGTGTGTGTGTGTGTGTGTGTGTCCGAGTGTGTTTTTGTGTGTCTATTCAATATATACTTTAGGGAAGTGTGAAAGAGTATTATGCTTATATCATATTCGGAGAACATGGATCATTATGTTGATATGCAAAATCTTTTGACTTTCATGCATCGAACACGTGCAAGCAACACCTGTTCGGACTTAAATTTGGCCTGACATGTGTTTTTCTGTCATTCCAGATATCTTGGCATGTAGAACAAGAGGGAGTAGGGTAGTTCGAAATAAGCTTAACAATTTTTGCCCACTAGAAGTTACGAGTAGAGGAATATATGAATAAAAGGAAGTTGTCCATAACTATAGGTAATGCAATAATGATCTGTAAAAATCTGCTGAGTTAAATTGATGAATGCTACTATCGCCTTACGCGCGGAGGAATCTCGGTTCGATTCACAGTATGACCGAAGAAACTGGAAAAACTCATCGTTCGGACACATTTCTCTGTTCATTCAGCAGCCAACTGAGAACACCCTAAGATGTGGAAAAATTTGAAATGGAATCGAACCATCCCTTGATTTAAAGGGTGATGCTGCATTCTTGATTGGCAACGATGATAAAGTGGGAAAATATATTTGGATTCAGTTTTACAGAATGCGTTAGTCAAACATATAATATATGTAGTTCTTGGGCAACGCTTTAAAAATTGTTTGCATGAGATAGATATAAATCTATTTACAAATTAAACTACACAATTTTCAACACAAAAAAAAACATTGAATGGTGATAATTTTTGCCGATAAAGCAAAATGTATTACTTTTCAATGGAAGTGTCTATTGGCATGGATATACGTTACGTAACAAAATGATTCCTGAGAAGAAAATAAGTCGTGATAGGTTCAGAGGGAATATTAATGAATTTCCGGTAGCCGTTGACTTAGATGCCAGGTCTTTTGGAAGAGTTAAAGTGGCATAGAGGATAAGGGTTACAACATATATAATCAAAAAGGCTTCAGGAACTATAAACAAGAAAGAAGAAGAAAAATCATGAACAGCATTAGAATTTCTCTCAGTGCTAGGTTTCGGATGGTGGTTAGGGGATATTTTTATGGGTAAAATGTTACCTTCATGAGGAACAATTGTGTATTTATAGAGAGTACACGCTGCCATACATGCCTGGTTGTGAATCATTTCGAGTCAAAAATGTCAAAAATCAACTTTTTCAGACTGAAAAACATGCCGGTGACTGTTTGGTAGAACAGATGTATTTTTCAGGAATTAATTCTAATATCAATTTGATCCCTATATCCCCCAAAACATGGACTTGAGAAACACAGTTACTTGTGAAAGATGATTAATGAACGGGTGATTATCATCTTTAGGATTTGACAGCCAAATCAGACGCCATCTTGAAAACTATGTTTTTAAAGTGGTATGATTTATCATGTTACGAAGCTAACACGGTACTATCAAAAATAGCTGGAAAACTAGTGTGCGATGTATAATGAATGGATATTCTAGATATTTAGGGCCACCAAAGAATCCATATTGAAAAGTACATCTCTCCAGTACTCATATTTTGATGTGTGTTATTGAAAACACCTGATAATACAAAAAAACTGATGCAAAACATTTGTGTAGCAATTTGTTCACGGATCGGCATTTCAGGGATCGGATGACCACCTTTTTCCCACGGTGGAACTGTAAAGGACTTGCAATATATATTTGAACATAATTGATACCCAAAAAACCCAAAAAGGAATGGAAGATTGATGAATAATGAAGAACTATAAGATTTTCCAGTGGACTGTATCATACTTCAAATATGCTGTTGAAAACACTTGATACTATAAACTCAGTCAGAACAGAATAGAAGGAAAGAAATGCATGGAAACTGAGGTAAAATTTAAACATACATATATATATAATCGGGCAGATTTGAGTGAATATATAATTGATTAGGATGAATAATGAAGGGATATTGAGCATTCTTGTAACTATCTAAGAGAGAATCTTTTGGAACTAACCTCTTGCAGAGTTCTGTAGACTTGGAGGATAACTGACCACTGATTCTACAGAAAAAATGCTCGAAAACCATTGGTCGCAATTTTTGAATTTCGATCGCAGATGCACCCATCTATTTAGTACTTTTTTAAAACATTGTATATCTTGATCCATCTGTTTTAAGCTATTAAATTGAGAATATTTTGATCAAAAAGATAATATTCCTAATAACACACACACACACACACACACACACACATACATATATATATATATATATATATATATATATATATATATATATATATATATATATATATATATAATACATGGCAGCGTATAATTTGACCTGTTCAATACTGCATCCTATATCTGTAAGTAACATTTATATCAACCAATAAAAAAAATATTTATGGAATTTAACGACGTACATCAGTGAATTTTTTTTACGGGAAATTGAGGTGGATTTAGCTTTTCATTACACGCGATATGGAATTAGATGGTGATGGAATTAGAAGTGAACGCCATTCCAGCAAAAGTTGAGCAGTGCCTTTGTATAACAGCCTCTAAAATAGAACGTCAATATATTTTAAGTGATTTTGACGTAGTATAATTGCAGTTAATGATGCACACACACACACACATATGTATATATGTATATGTATGTATATATATATATATATATATATATATATATATATATATATATATATATATATATATATATATATGTATATATATAGAGAGAGAGAGAGACGGAATGAATTTGCCAGCAAGCGGAGGAGATATCGTATTATTTCCATTGTGTTACATTTTGTTATATGCATATATATATATATATATATATATATATATATATATATATATATATATATATATATATATATATATATATATACATTCATACATGTGTGCATGTGAGATGAAAAGTATTAAAGAAGAGGAATGAGGAAAAACATTATGTTACGCGAAACATATGAATATGAGTATGCATGTATCTTTATACAGGTGTATAAAAAGATTTATAGAATGGCAATACATATACATCCCTGTATATGCATATACGACTCAATTTTTTTACAGATTATGACTGTTCTTCACTTACACGCAATTTCATCATTTCACCATTACCACATAGCTGTTCCTTTAAATATAGAAGCGTTACACAAACCTGCAATTCAATTTTTCTTCGAAAACAGCCATCATGGGTATATAAATGCATGAAACATTGGAATGCAATATGTATTTATTTCAAAAAGACTTTCAGAATTGTCGTCTCTTCTCACACACAACCAGCACATCTCTCTCTCTCTCTCTCTCTCTCTCTCTCTCTCAATATATATATATATATATATATATATATATATATATATATATATATATATATATAATGTCAACTCCTCTAAATTTTCATGGTTATCTTTACTATTTATTCTCCTTTATTTCTTCCGTAGAAATGATCCCTGATGTCTTTATTGTTATTTGTTACAAACTCCGTATATGCGGTAAAATGGAAACAACTTTGAACATAATTGAGACTGCTCGTATAGTCCCCTGCGCAGACGCCTTCTGCCTCTTTTTAAGAGTTGACTCCATAATGCAAGAAAGAATATACTTAAGATCAGGCAACATCTTGCATTGGAAATATTTAGGAAAGCGAATAATCTAAGAATACACACACATGCACACACGCACACAGAGACACACATTCACACACGCATCTATCCGTCCATCCATCGATCTATGTATCCAACTATCTATCTATCTATTTATCTATCTAAATATATATATATATACATCAAATATATATATATACATATATAATATATATATATATACATATATATATATATATATATATATATAAAATATATATATATATATACATATATATATATATATATATAAATATATATATATATATATATATATATATATATATATATATATATATATATATATATATATATATATACATATATATATATAATATTTGTATACCTGTATATCATTTCATTCTTTGTTTCGAAAATAACATCATAACCACAATGAAGGTCATCGCATTCACAGATGGATGCTATGCTGTAAATGTTTGAATACTGCATTTGATAATTCACTAGAAGAAGAAACTCTGATATTCATTGTTTAGCATGACTGGGAACTGCACGTTATAATAATTGACTTGAATTTGAACGAGGAAGGAGGAGAAAGCAGTAGAATCAGTCAGCGATAAGCTAGATTTGCACCCCGGTGGATAAAAACCCATCATTAATATTCACGGTGTTGTCGAATCGTTTCATGGTGATAAAAAAAAATCAAGAAAATACAGAAATCGAAAGAGAAATATATGACCTCAGAATATTTTGGGATTTTTACGCAGGTGAACTACACCAGCCATATAATTTGAATTATGGATGATGGCAAATCTGATATTATTAATGTAATTATCGCTATACAGCATCTTGTTTCAAGTTTTGCTCTGTTATATTCGATTTTAGAATTAAATTCACTTCTATAATCTTTACTTTTTTCTTGATTTTTGAAGTTGTATTCCCAGAGCCTCTCTTATTCTGACATTTAAACAGTTCTGTCTCATATTCTTTTATTTATTTTTACAGCCTGGCAATTCCTTGAATCAGCATTTTTCGTATTCATTGAAGTTTACCGAATTTATAAGCGGGTTCTTTTGAACGCTCATTCATGTTTGATTTTGTGATATATTATTAATGCAGAGAGATTCAATCTTGAAAAGTTGTTCTCTGAAAAATGGAAGAAAAAGAACTATAAAACAAGGGGAGAAATGTTTCCAAAAAATCGAAATAGAAAATATCGGGAAAATACATCGGTTTTTAAGGTCAGTAGTTGATAAATATTGAATATTTTACGAAAGCCTCCACACATGATGAAGATTAAAAAGATTATTATTTAGGTCTTTCTCTCTATCCCTGGAAAAATATCCATTCAAAAAGATGTCAGCATTATTGATAGAAAGACATTCACACAATTGAGAATGGATCGTAAGCGTTATGTAGGCGAAAAAGACTTATTATAGCGACTTTAGAGTAGTTCCAAGGCTGCACCAATACATAACTAAAATCAAATCTAGTTAAGCAAAAGCCGGTTCGTGTATTCAGGTTATTCTGACCCATTTTTGATTTTGGATTTCAAACCATTTTTTGCATACTTTTTAATGTGTTTTGGCTGATTTAGTTGTTCATCTACCGCTTCATGGTGCTTTTAGAAAGTTACGACAGTGCATGAAGGAGTGTGGCTAGCTGCCCAGAGATTATGGTTCGAGGAACACTGATAAGAATGCTTACGTTTGACCACCAGTAACATCCTTTTAGTCCAAAAAGGAAAGATTGATTACCAATGCATCCGACCAAGAGTCACCTACAGAGCAGGAACGTAACTGAATGTTTGACGCACTGACCGAAAACCATGCGACGCGCACCAAAGAAAATCATTCTTAAAATCATATGGGCAGACCACGTGACAGCACAAAATTTTCAGGAAGAAACAGGCGTCAAATGCAACACAGAATCTACTGAAAAACACAGATGGCAATGGATTGGGGATTTTGACATCACGACTAAAAACGTATATGTGTGTGTATTTGATTGTGTATGAATATATATATATATATATATTTAATTATTGTGTCATCCACAGGCAGCGCTGTCTCATTGTTTTACAACTCTTCAGTGTGACGAAAGACAATCTGCGTTATCCTATCCAGTATCACAAGGCAAGATTGAAACCTCCACTTCAGACCCAGGGGCTTATATACTACCTCTCCGTTACTGAATCAGTAAGGCTGAATTTAAGCGATATATCTATTTTTAGTTTGTATTCCCCATCCATGAGGGTGCTTTATTCTTATGGAAGAGCATTGCATAGGTTTACAATTAATGAGTTACCTCAACCCTGAAATTATTATCAATATTATATATATATATATATATATATATATATATATATATATATATATATATATATATATATATATATATATATAATTCAATATTTTGACATAAAACAAACTACAAGTTAAAAACTATCAGAAAAAACTAATACAACTCTTCATATATTACGTTGGCAATTAATGTTGAATAATAAATTAATTTCTATTTTGGTGAAATCTCTCCTCCTGTCATGTACACCAAAATGTTTGAAGTAAGTAGCATCTAGGATCATTACTAATTGTGCTGGAAGAATTTTTTGTAAGCAAAATCTTATCCATCCAATTCTTTGTAATTCACTTGAATGATTTATCGTTTCAATTCCTCGACATTATGCTCCTTTAAATGAGAGCAAATTAAGAATGGACGGTATAACTGATGCTACTGATATATTGTGAACACCTGATCACATGCACACACGGGTTCATCCAAAATTAATTTTGTTATTACCTTTATTTGCAACCATTATGATGCTATCGTATTTCTATCTACGTATATTAAATGCCTACACTAGGCAATTCCCATATCCCAAAGGTCAAAGCTCACCTGGAAGTATATTTCGCATATTAAACATCCTCATTAACGAATCTTTATATATATATATATATATATATATATATATATATATATATATATATATATATATATATTTATATATGAAACCAATTAGTGCGTTGTGTGCTTTAACTGGCCTCTCCGTTCCCATATGGCCTTGCATGGTCTTGTTGCGTAAGGAAGCTCCAACCATCCTCAATACAGAGATCTCACACGGAAGGGCGTATATGAGGTTCAGTTTTATTTAATGTTTGCAGCGAACAGGCGCAGGCCATTTCTTGACAATACCTTGACAAGCTGTAGCTTGATCCTGACGTAAATAATTGGGCACTACTGACCCTTCACTTTCTATTCATAGTATACTATGTGCATCGCAGATTTTAAGTTGATAGGGAAGAAGAAAATCGGTCCAGATATGAGACGGACGATAATTGCGGAAGAATCATTGAAGAACTGGAATGAGTGAATAGATAGGGTACTTATAATATTTTCACATCAAGCGTGGCAGTTACTTTCGATGGAGGAATCGATAGATAAAACGATAGGGGGGGTAGAGCGATAGAAAGGGGAGTGATAAACAGACGGTGTACCTGGTGAGCTCTCCTGGTATTTTTCATCTATATATATATATATATATATATATATATATATATATATAGATAGATAGATAGATAGATAGATAGATAGATAGATGGACAAATAGATAGATAAATAGATAGATAGATGGTTGATTGTGAATTAGCTACACAGAGTAGCACATATTTCTGCCCTCTTTGGGCCTCATCAGCGAATCTGCTAGCCTGATCTGTACCACATATACTATATATATATATATATATATATATATATATATATATATATATATATATATATATATATGAGTGTGCGTGTTTGTGTGTGTGTTTAGTGGGGGAAATTGATAGATCGATGCATACATAGATACATTGATGTGTAGATGAATAGATTTCTATTCTGAAAAGGGTGAAATCGACATCTGCTCTGCTTGCAAAGCCTTCTGACAATATATATATATATATATATATATATATATATATATATATAGTTATTGAAAACCTTTTAAGATCGTTTGTCACTTGCCAGTATATGATTGGGAAATATATTCAAAGAAGCTGACAACATGTCTGTTTCCTTGCATTTACACAAGCACATAGACACACAGACATTGTTCTCCCCAAACTTTCAAGATCCTTTGTCACTCTCTGGTTTACACTATTCACAAAGAAGCTGACAACTTGACTTCTTCTGCACTAACACACACACGCGTTCACCATTATTCATATATATACGTTTTCCCATAATCTTCATAGTTACATTCTGACAGATTGTTACTCTCACTCTTTCTCTCTCTCTCTCTCTCTCTCTCTCTCTCTCTCTCTCTCTCTCTCTCTCTCTCTCTCCCGTGTGTGTGTGTGTAGTAAAAGTTTGCTTTACACTGCCGTGTGGCAGCAGAACAAATTGTACTATCTCACTATCTGTTCAGTAGTACTCAACCCCGAAGCAATTAGATATGAAGACAATACTGGTTACACTTCCCCGAACATTTTATGTTAAAAAAGGGTGACACAGCTGCGCATTGAATGTCTTTTTGATTCAGTTTTTTTCCCAACTTGTACTTCCATTGTTTATAAGGTTCCACTAATTGATCATTTAACCTGTTCAAGACGTTTTCGAAATTTCTGATTCGCATCACCGTGGAGCGTGTACAGCTAATAGATTTCCAAAGTGAACGCGTTGATTACCCAATAATTTCAGTTAAAAAGGATATTTACTAATGAAACTGCGAGAGACGCAACACATTGATTTATATATGAATCGTCCTTTCCATTTCCTGGAGCAATTATCCCCCAAATGCTGAGAAAGCCGTTGATGACATCTATCATTATAATTGAAGGCCAGCCATACAATATATTCCTAATACTTTTACTACAAGATGTATAGAAATTAATAAGCGATGCACTAAATTTGAAAGTTTATGATGCAATTGAGTTAATACTACTTTAAGCTACATTAAGCAGGCAATGTTGGACATCTATGACAACACCCAAGGATCTATGAAAATCTCTTTATTGCTCGCCAAATGGAAGGACGTTCTTTTATTGCAAGGAAGACTATAAAAGGATGTCAGGTAGTTGTCCAACCTAATAATAATGAGAGTGATGAAAGAGATTGTGGGAAGTTGATGGCTGGTTGCCCAGATAGCATCGACGTTTTTGCTTGCCTTTTAAGTATACTGTTTTCAGTGTCTGTCTTCATTTGAGGAACTGATCGAGCATTGGATGATGGACAGTGACCCATGTATGCTACGAGTTGAAGTATTTAAAAACTATCAATTTGAATTTTTTTTTTAAACACCTTTTGCGTAGCAGTCCATTGTTGCCTACGTGCACATACTCGCATATTTGAGTGTGTGCAGTTGAACAGAGATTTAGTATAGCAGATCGTAACGGCTGTTTAGTTGGACAATGCTTAGTATAAGACTTCTGATTAGATGTGTCCGCACATCTCAATAAGACGCTTTTTTGTCGGTGGGTCGGTCTCAGGTATACTAAAAGAAAAACAAAAAGAGGAAAAAAGAGAGAGTGCTATGTTTATATGGGTTTGAAGTTATCAAAAATCCAACTGCAAAGATATTATGATACAAAGTACAAAGTTTGGTATTTTTGTATTTTAGAAAAGCCAGAATTTATCAAAAATGCCAAAACGACTTACAATTTTTATTCAAAATATTGCACTCAGAATATTTCAATACCGATGTATTTCACCAGTGGGAAAAATCAATTGACTCAAAGGAATATCTCTTATTCTTCACACTCTGGAACTGCTATCAAGGATGGTAAACCCTATATTTCTTATTGAAGAATATGTTATATGTACTAAATCTGTTTCTGTCTCTCCTTCCCTCTCCCTTCGTCTCTCCATCCCTTTCCCTTTGTGACTCTACCTCACTATCTCTCTCTCTCTCTCTCTCTCTCTCTCTCTCTCTATATATATATATATATATATATATATATTTATACATACATACATATATATATGCATACATATATGTATACATACACACATATATATGTATACATACGTATATATATATATGTATATATATATATATATATATATATATATATATATATATATATATATATATATATATATATATATACATTACTATGAAAACAGAAAAACGTTTACTATTCTCCTTGCACGTGTCTATACGTCTGATAAATTTCTGAACACGTGCACCCTAAGGATTATAACTGTAAATATATTGGAACCCGTCCCAAGGATTGATATAGGATTGGTGTTAATGTCCACCAGGCTCTCCGCAGATGAATCTAAGGTCATAACCGCTTTTTACATCCTTATTCCTGAGCTACCAATCAGATATTCTTTTACGTCATAGAATAATTCCGAAAATACCGTAGGCTTATCGATTAAGAGCACAGCGACAGGGAAAGAGGGCTTGAGTTCAAATTCTGACGGAGAATCTCCCCCTTTTCATTGTTTATGCTCGAATGTATCATACTTCTGAATTCGAAAAACATTATCTGTTTTGAGGGGAAAATTTGCGAAGTTTTAAAGGTGTGGTTCAATTTACGATATAATTGTAATGTTCAACTTCCAGTTCCCTGTAATCAACCATGATTTCTCGTTGCTTACTCAATTTCGAGGAATCTGAACCTAACCCGACAATGAAACATTTTTTCTTAGAGTAATAAGCCTAACCTACCAATAACATTATATTTTTTATTTTCAAACTCAGGGGCCCTCAGCTTTGAAGTACAAAAAAGAAAATCGTTGAATGAATTTTTAGTTTTGAGAAAACATAATTTTGAAGATCTCGGGAACGACTGAGCTGGATCAATCTCATGGGACGTTCAAGAAATATAATTTGCTTCTATTTCTTTCCCCATATTTTCAGCTGACCTCGGAGGACTGAATGCAAAAAATGGACAAAAGACAATATAAAAATATATGGGGAATACGCATCAAAATATTTTTTCAACACTTTGATATATCCAATCATTCATTTTTATATATATATATGTATAAGTTATGGTTTATGTGCAACGTAGGAAGAATCACACGTCAATTCAAAATATGGGATTAGTCAAAATTCGATAATCTTACTTTCAAAACATTGATTCGAAAGAAATTCTTTTCTGCATGAGTCTAAATTATAATTATTCAAAAAAAAAAAAATCCTGAAAATGAAAAATTTTACCTAATCTTCATTTTTTTTTTTTTTTTTTTTGAATCACGAAATGAGAAATCCGTTCGAAAAATTCCTGGATGTCTTCCTGAAAAAGGTAAGCATGATGCATACCTCGAGGGTTTTATCTGTGAAATGTGTGAAGGTCAAAGGAAGCATGAAAAAGTAGAATGAGTCATCAGAGGTTAGGGAAAAACTTATGAAAAAATTTGTTTTTTTCCGAAATTTTTGAAAGAATATTTTTTCAATTTGTTTTTTAAGAATAGTCTCGTAAAGTTTACAAAAATCAAAGAATGTGCTGATTTTCTCCAGATTTTTTCCACTTCTCACGTGTTGACTCCATGCTGAATTTTCCGATCATTGTTTATACATATATATATATATATATATATATATATATATATATATATATATATATATATATATATATATATATATATATATATATATATATATATATATATATATGTGTGTGTGTGTGTGTGTATATATATATGTGTCTGTGTGTGTATATATATATATATATATATATATATATATATATATGTATATATATATATATATATATATATATATATATATATATATATATATATATATATATATATTTGTGTATATGTGTGTGTGTGCGTGTGCCAATAATATGGAATAAGACAGCCTCACCAGTATAAGGAAATAAAGACTTTCTTTGTTGGCCTATCATTTCATGAGTAAGATAATTATTATTTTGTAAAGGCTCCCCATCTTCTGTAATGTGTCTGAACCTCTCAGTGGTGAAAAAGCTCCAGTAAAAAACAAATTTTACCATCATATATTTTGCTTCGAAAACAAACATAGAAGAGAGATTCATATTTCTGAATTTTGACAGTATTCAGTATTCTCTCTCTCTCTCTCCCTCTCTCTCTCTCTCTCTCTCTCTCTCTCTCTCTCTCTCTCTATATATATATATATATATATATATATATATATATATATATATATATATATATATATATGTATGTATGTATATATATGTATATATATATCAGTTCAATTACCCGTCTACACCGGGCATGATATTTAAAGAGTAAAAAAACGGAAAGATAGCAAGATTCTTAATTATGAAAGCAATTTCTTCTTTCTGACGATTTAAAGTGTGTGTTCGATTGGTTGGGGGGGGGGTCAAATTATTTCTGACCCAAACGAGGAAGAGGTCTCCTATCTAGGCAATGAGTAGAAACCCCTTTTCTGAAACCCTCTTAAAGATTATATACAATTAATTGAAGTACATGCCTTTACCAAGTGGAATAATTCAGGTGGAACACAAAATACTATAACTTTCAGGCATGTAAAAGAATACTTCCCTTCACTTCTGGCACCTTATTGAGGTTTTACTTCGCCCCTGGCCACTCAAACGGGGGAAATAGAGAATACCTTCTGAATTGACCTTTTAAAGGCGAAATATAATTTTACTTTCAAACTGAAGAAAAAGAAAAAAAAAACCCTTACATTTTCCCCATCTTGAAAGGAGTTGTCCATCAATACTAATTAAAGGGACGTTGTATATTCCTCAACTTCCGACACCTTAAAGGAGAAAAGATTTTCCACCCCTCTGACCAATCAAACAGTTTGTGGTATCACCTTACAGTGGGGGAGTGCCAGTTACTAGTGACCCCTTTAGAATTAGAAGATTTACTATCACTTTTGACCGTTGGAGGAGCAAATGGCTTGCCTGTCCTCGTCGTCTTTCAAAGATAGAGAAACTTAGTCTTCATCTTCAACGCCTTTTGTTTGATAAAATAGCCTCTTGTTAAGAAAAACCTCCATTCACTCTCGATCCTCGGAGAAATTTTCCACTTTGACATTATAGTTACTTCGTAAATTGAACTCTCCCTATAAAACAGTTATAGATTGCAGGTTTGCTTGTTTATGCCGGGTGAATTTTTCCTGAAGGGACAAAAATGCTGAATCTTTCAGGCATGTAAGAAACTGACCTCTCAAAGGGGGAAGATAAAGGTCATGTTCACTTCTGACCTACTGAAAGGAAAAAAAATCAGCTTTGACCACTGGGAGAAGGGGTAAAATCTTTAAATATTTTTGACTTAATCAGGGAATATTCCATTGCTTCTCTATTTCTGATATTTTGAGGGGGGTAAATTTTCCCCACTTTTTCCATCCCTTCCTTAAAAGGTGACTTCACTTTTGATCCTTTAGGGAGAAAAGAAAATCTTAAAATCCCTTTTGACGACTGCAAAAAAGCAAAAATGTATCCCTCTATTTTTGACTTTTTGGAACTGGAAAAAAGTTCCCCTCCATTCTAGACATTTAGAAAAAGCAAAAATTTAATCCCTGGAACATTTTTTGTAAAATCTTTCCGTATGTCATTTGAATATATCTGACGAATTCAGTTCCTTTTTATCGCATGAAAGACAAATACACTCGTCTCACTATGCATACGTATACATTCTTTAAAAAAAATATACATATACGTGTGTGCGGGCGTGCGCGTGTGTGTGTGTGTGCGTTTGTGTGTGTGTGTGGATGCATATATATATATATATATATATGTGTGTGTGTGTGTGTGTGTGTGTGTGTGTGTATGCATGTATGTATATGCAATTGAACATAGTATTAAAAAGACCATATATACATGTATATATATATGTATATACATATATATACATGTATACATACATATATATATACACATATATATACACACATATATATATATATATATATATATATATATATATATATATATATATATATATATTCTCACACTTATATGCAATGATGATGAAAAAATATTCACCGTCGAATCGTAAAAGAGTGAAATATGTACATAATAAATTCAAAAAGAAACTAAACAAGTGTATTTATGTTTGAATTGATTTCCCAACTAAAGGGCAGATAGTGGTCATCATACATTCAGGCATCAAGCTGAAGCAGCCTTGGTATTAGTACGCTGAAGAATCCATCTAAGGACACATTGACTTGACCACTTGACCGGCAACTTATTCTGCCCTGTGCTGGAGGAATAAGTTATTGATGCAAGGCTTTCTAGAACCGTTAGTGTCTGCAAGATATACGATTACCCCTTTCTGCTTTTTTTTGATTTCCGGAAAATTGTTTTAACAGAATAGAGAAAAAAATTGGAATATATCCATAAGATGAATCTGTATCTGGCATCCACGGTTGTGACAGACCAATGATAATCTTGATTGCATTTTGAAGCATTGATGGAATGCCCTGGGTTAATGGAAATGATGTTCCAGATTTTGAAATGATGACTACAAAAAATCAAGATCAACATACATAATAGCAATTGCAGGAAAGAATCCATCTAAATAAGCAACAAGCTATATCAATCATTCATAGACGTACCTATTCGTATACAAGCAGGTGTTGCCATGACCATTATAGTTTTCTGCTACGAACTATATTGGAGGTATGATGTGATATTAAGTCAGATAAGATGAAGGGGTCAGCTGTTCATATATATATATATATATATATATATATATATATATATAATGCTCCTCTATTCAGGGTTGAGCACTCTTTAGGTAAGGTAATTCATCCATTGTAAGCTTATGCAATGCTCTCCCATAGGAATAGAGCACTCTGGTGGATGGGAGGTTTCTTCGTAAATAAATATATCGCTTAAATTCAGCCTTACTTACCACCAAGTTCCGTAGTCCAGAGGTAGGATATCGGTTTCCAGGTCCGATGTGAGGGTTTTAATTCCGCCTCACGGTACTGGATGGGATAAGGTCTGTTGCGACATGGAAGAGATGTAATACATCGAAACAGCTGTCTGTGGATGACACAATAATTATATATATATATATATATATATAGTAACATGTCAGATTAGTCTCTAAATAGTTCTTTTGGCAGCGTGCTGAGTTTGGGGTGACCAATCAGAAAACAGAGACGAAGGGCTGGATTATTAAGTTACATCCCTTGCCTTCTGATAGGTGTGAAACATGAATAGTGTCAATTTTCAAAAACTTGCGTCAAACAGTCCCATACCAAGGGATTAACAAAAAGTAATTTAAAGCAGATTTTCTTTTATTTAAGATAAGTTCTCAGCTTAAATATGATGTAAGGTAGATGTTTGAACTAAAAGCTCTATGGTGACGCCTGTACGCGTGATACAAACATAGTTAGTCATCCAAACAACCAAATAGATAGATAGTTTAAACACCAAAGGAACTTATTCCGATGGTTTTGTTGACAGTTTCATAAAGTATCTTTCTACCATATCTTTTTCAAATGTATATTTGGTGAAGCATTGCAACATTGTCATTAATTTCCACTAACTTTTACTTTCATCCTGACTAACCAGTTACTTTTCATTGCAACTTTGAATCAAACCGTATATCCCATGACAACGATTTAACAGGAAAATCGGGAAATAAAGAGCAAGCCCATGGCGAGAAGTTATTTCAAACCCTTTAGCCAGAGGGGCTCCAGTCTATTGTAAATTTATTGGCAAACTCTTGGCAACGAAATAATTCGACAGGGTATATATATTAACACTATGAACAGTAAATATTGCCAATTCGTCGCTCGTTCACCCTTAGACACATATAATGGCTTCAGGCTAACTAAAAAAAAAACATTATTTTCCCGTTCTTTTTGATCAGTTATCTTAAGATTTCTATCCATTTTATGGCAGTCTTTGTTTTTCTATTTAGTGTCAGTTGGTCCTTTGATCACATTTGACATCACGCTTTGCATGCGATAGCAATGGCAACACGAACAATTCTCGTTTGGGCAGAAAATAATAAATAAATAACCATAGATGGCGCCTCGGTTGACAGGATTCTTAAGTGCACGAACTGGAAGTAGAAAAAAATATTGAAATTTTTCCAGCATTGATTCTTCCCCCAAACTTTCACTTGTTTTGACTTTAGTTTTCAAATATCCATCAATCTATCTATTTTTCTATTGGAGACTGTCAACCAGGACAGTCAACTAGACTTTCGACGTAAGTTGCGCTCAGCTTTTAAGATGGTTTAGTTGTTCGTTTTACTGTGTATGTATCACGCATTCGGGCTGAGCTGGTGGAGCTAGAGGACTGGAAAGCTTTGCATCTCTCTTAATCACATCGACACATTTCTTTTTTTTAAATTTTGGAGGGTTGTTCTGCTTGTAGTGCGAGCTCATAGTAAATTGGTCCCTAGTTTTTTGCCTGCTTGTATTTTCAAAATTCAGTCTTTTTAGTGATTACTACCGAACAAAAAGCGAGAGAGACTTATTCGTTGATCACGTATCTTTCCATTTTCAAAATGATCATCCCCAACACGGTATGCTGCCGATCAGAGTTGGTCAGTTGGCAGTTTCTACTGAGTGAGTAACCAGTAACACTTAACTACCTACCTATCCATCTATTTGCAATCTACTGCATCAGCAGAATCCACCCCTCCTCATTTAGGCCTTCATCCTGTCCCCCAGCCTTGATTGATCCATTTGAATCTCAACGCGACCACCACCACCACCACCACAACAACAACAACAACAACAACAACAACAACAACTACTACTACTACTACTACTACTACTACTACTACTAATAATAATAATAATAATAATAATAATAATAATAATAATAATAATAATAATAATAATAATAATAATAACAGTAGTACTGTGGCCCATGAGAACTAAGAGAGAAGGGCTGGTGACTTGAGGAGACTTGCTGTCACTCAAACTCCAGCGGTTATCACCAGGCAACTGGTGTGAAATTGCAAATAATTATAACAATAATAATAATGATAATGATAATAACAATAATTATAATTACAAGTTCGGCTGCGCTTGGGTCAAACTCTGTAATCTCATTGGGATGTAAAAGGTAGACGAGACAATATAATTCAAAAAGTTGATCTGAATTCATCATCACTTTCTCTGTATATCACTTTGTCACTGTTATCTGTGCATGAAGTAATTGATTTGTGATGTGGTCATTGACATCCGTCATTGTTGATTCATATGAGATTGAGGACTGCTAACAGTTGGGGTCGTAGATCTTATATATTTCTGGCACTTCCATTTGTATTTGTGCAGTCCCAAGCAGTGCTGTAGTCTGCATAGTCTCAATCAATCTCAATCCTTCCTTTTATTCCTAGTTCCTCCGATCTTTGGTACGATTCCGAGTGCTCATATCATAAGTGGTATTACTCTGACTTTCATATGCCACACTTTTTTTTCATTATAGATGGCATATATTTGTTTGTAGTGATGATATTTTGGAGACCAGTGACATAAGATATTTTTAACGTTACCTTCCATGTTGATCATATTAAAAACAAATCTAATCTCTTTGTGAAAAAACAACAGTCACCTTATGTTATTTGTGGGTTTTACATTCCCAGTTTCAATTATTCACGATTTTGATTGTTCGTAGGTTTTATTATTTGTGGTTGCAATTACTTGCAGTTCACTCAGATACTGCATATTTGGGGGAGTTTTGTTTAGAAAATACGATGTACGGTGTTCAAAAAATGTGGAAAGTTCAGATTATCATAAATGTAGAGAGCAACAACCACGGAATTTAGTCGAAAAGTGACGTGTCGATAAATATGTCTACAATTTGCAATCTATTAATCTTAGTTATTATTTTTGAGTTAATATTTTGAAAAAATATTTTTTTAAATCTCAACTCAAAATCATTTGTGTTGTTAATATAAATCTGTAAATCAAAACTTGTTTACACTTGCAAACCGGTCAACCATCAATTCTTTATTCAAATTCACTGTACCATAGTATTATGGAAATTATGGTTTCCGTTATTTAACTGTATATTGGATTTGCTTTACTGCATTCATTTTATTAATTTGTACATCTCGTATTTGGGGAAAATAAAATGTTTTTCTCTTATCGATCGGTTCATGGTACAATATCTATGGTTTGAGAGGAACTGAAAATGTTAGTGGTAGACTCAGCAAATAATTATTTGTAGATTTAGTGCATTCGCAGGCACCTGGTATTCTTAACTCTCACGAAAGGGGGGGAATAACTGTAGTATATTACAATAATCGATCGAATCTGTTAGCGTTTGGCAACCTATCCAAGAACACAGTATAACCCTATGAAATTTTATTTGTGTACTAATTGAACCCAAGGTATGTTTTAGCATGAATGTTTTAGAAAATGTAACAAAAAATCAAGAAGCATATGTTAAGATTCTAACTCCGATAATAATGATCTGATTTTCTTCTTTTTCTATAAGATATCAAAAGTGTGATAACGTTAGTCTGTATATTACCTTCAAGTGGGCAGAACGATGCGATACAGCCAGAAGTATTGAGTTAGAAAAATGAATAAAAAAGAGTTCTAATCTTCCTTTCTGGTTAAAGGTTCAATTTAGGCATTTTGTGGAAATCAACTGCAAACTTAGCCTGCAACACGGGTTTCCATCGAACTGTTAATTAAATTGATCATTGTTGCTCAGACTAGTTATGGTCTAGTCATGGCAACAATAAAACGTCCCATGATGATAAAAAATAAATCTAAGATGTTCTCAAAAAACATTAACGTCAATTTGTGGGTACTGCACTCGCAAAAGATGTTTAAATATAAAAAAATAAAAATAATTCTAACCCTAAAGAAAGAAAATTGTTTTCGGTCCTATTTCTTTATCATTAAAATTACTGCACGTCTACCTTCAAGAAAATTATTGATTCAAAGAGACGGTAATGAAAACATCGACCTATAATTTACAGACGTCTTTGATTCATTGTCCGGGTGAAAATATACATTACGAATAGTGAACTGTCTGTTTATATCCACTGAAGCGATGGTTGTGAAAACAAGACTTAATATTTTTTTTGTTCTTCAACTGACAGCTTATGTCTACATTGTGTGTAAGGAAACCGTAAAATAACATATCAGCAAATGGTAGACGGATGAGGGCCATAAACGATCGTTCCAGATAGAATACATCAAAGAGACGCCATTTACTGGTGTATTCTATGAATCGGCGTTTGTTTTTTCGTTTTTTTGTTGTTGTTTTTTTCCGGGAAATAACGAACTGAACAAAGTTGGAATGAATAAACTAATCATGAAATAATAAAAACAATCTATATTGAATATGACCAAAGTAATTAATCAAACTATTTGTATAGATTAATCGAATCAATTATTCAGGCATTCTATCGTATGGAAGGGAAAGAGATTTACAATTTAATGTATTCAGTTAGGAATAGAATTGTGAATGAAAAACCAGTATCTATTCTTTTTCAAATATTTTCCAAACAGCATAACTAAACATTACCAAGACTACTTTGAACATTATTCATTGAAAAAAATATACATCATATCCACTGTATGGAAGCCAGAATACTTGTCATAGGGATATAAAGATAGAACAAGTTCAGCAGTGAAGTTCATACTGACTTACCGCTGTCTAAGGTGAACTTGACTAATCTCATATATATATATATATATATATATATATATATATATATATATATATATATATATATATATATATATATATATATATATATAGGGGTAGTTGAGCATGGGGACAGGTTGAATCATTTGCTTTAAGCTTTGTTTCCATCACTTTGAGTAGAAAAAATGAAGTGAAGAACCTCAGTAGTTTTGGATGTTTTTGGTTGAGCAAACCAAACTTTCAAAAGCAAAAAAATCACACTGGACCAATAAAGGAGGGTATTCTATGATACGATATATCTCCCCCGAAAGGACATATAGGGCTAAAACATGGAACATAACCAAAAAATTGGCCCTCAATTTGAGAACCATGAAATGTATACATGAGAGAATAATTCTGTACATCACGTGGAGAGATCATCAAAGAGCACAGTAATGTTTGACAGGAATCTGAGACATCATAGAATCTGTTTTAAATGGTAATGGGTTGGACATGTTGCGAGAATGTCAGTCAGCTGCTAGACATCATGTCCCACAACATGGATCCCCATAGAGAAGTTGCAAGATTGTGGCCAAAAGAAAGGAAGACAGCTAGATGAATTCAGAAAGTACCGCGCATGATGAAGGGGCCTGGTGAATCTTGATGACAGCACCACTATTAGCCCTATTTTGGTTACAAAAATTGTTTTTTACATATTCATTGTTTTGTGCAATACACATGAACAGTTTTGCATGAGTTGGCAAACGAGTGCCTTGTCCATGCTGTATCGTGCAGTTGATAACACCATAGATTACATTCATGAAAAATGACGATAAACAGTATATATATATATATATATATATATATATATATATATATATATATATATATATATATATATATATATATATATATATATATATATATATATATATATATATATATATATCCTCTCCAGTGACGTTAGTTATGGCCAAAACCTTCACTTAAGACCCAGAAGCAGAGGCAGATGCCCTATATAGAATTTCATGCAGCTTCTATCACTATTTTCCTATTACAATATAGATTACCCAGTATGTTTTGAGATGGGGCACAATGTAATTGATGTAGGTTAAGAACAAAAATCTAAGAAATATTTACTGCATACATACCTACATATATAAATACAGATATAGGTAAGTAAATAGATATTCACGTTATAATCGGAAACATATTTATTCTACACACCAATTGAACATATTTAACATGAAGACCTTAGTAGTTTACGAAGTGAATCTGATACTGGACATTAATTATTTGGATGGTACAATGGTAATTGGAAATCAGGTTGAGCTTCAACTAAGCGTGACCCAGTAGGTTAAATTCCCACAACTTGTATCTTGATATCTCAAGCTCTATAGAGCCCATTGCAACCTGAAGAGTGGTCATTTGTAGGAATTAGAAGCAAAAAGAAGAACCTGTAGTGGACAGAGCCAACATCACTGCACCCATGTCCTTCTCGATTTACCCAACACTGCTGCCATAATACAGTTGCAGATGAAATCATATACTGATCGGCGCCCTATCAAGTCCACACATCACTTGATCTAAGACGATTGGCATGCTTGGTCACTGTATCATAGCCTCACAGTGATGATTAGATAAAAGCATTACTTATCCCTTAAAGCGTTTATCTCCTACAACGGCTGTGTCTGTATCAGCGTCCGGTATCGTTTGGTGTTCGCATCTGTTAACCTCACCGGTGCCACTGTGGGGGTAAGCAATGATGAGTAAGGTCTCCAGCTTGTCTCATATCTCTTATTCGTGGGTTGCCTCTCCAACCGCACCATCTGTAACGATCAAAAGCAGAATAACCGCCTTGTTGGAGACCACTGGCCTAGACTTGAGAAATGGTAAAAGGCAGACAGGATAACTCTTCGAAATCACTGAGCTAAGTATTGTCACTCGATAGGCTTGAGGAGGAGAGGAGAGAAGAAGGCTAGGTATAGAACACTGACCGTCAGGTACGAGTTGGTATTCGTCACGATTGAAGTGTCTGGTGTGTTTGGCCCAAAAGCATTTGAGTTCATCTACCGAATAAGTTCAAAAGCCAACGTACGTCACGACGAGTCACGAGAGACCACCAGGCTTTTCTATCGTGTGTCAATGGCAATTATTTGAGGTAGCACACTCTTCATACTGACAGCAGGGGTAGACAGGGTTGACCGTTGAAATAAAAATGCCAGAATCCATTCAGATTATACTGGAAAGATGACCAACCGAGAACGTTCCCCAAAGCAGGAATGTGCATGGATCATATTCTATTGACATTTTTGTATTCTTTGTCAATCAATTTTTAATTCTATCACTCATCGATATTCTTCATTACCTAATCCAAGTATGTTTTACACTTCGTATATAAACTTATCTTTTTTTATCTTACAACTATTGTTATGTTTTGAAATTCCAAGTTGTATCTTATCGAACTAATCGTTTTGTGAACATATTTTAAATTGGAAAGAAAATAGTTGACTTATCTCTTAGCGTTTACTTAAAATTAGAATACAAGTATTCTCCAATCAGCCCGTTTAATTATTCCAGGGTATTCTGTAACATTCAAACTGCAGCATCAAAGCAGCACTGTTTAAAACTGTGCTGTTCAAGATTGCACGGTTCAAAAGTCATATTAAATCTAATGTGATTTATTTTCAGTTTACATCTAGTCAGAAAATTTTATCTATCGACACTTTAACCACTCTATTTGATTCAGCAAAGTACTACTCTACGTTGGTGAGCTATTAGTACACCAAGCTCAACCTTCAAAATCAAGAAAAAATACCATGTGTAAAAAGAGGAACCCCCTGATAGTCACTTATTGAGCTAGAATATGGAACCTAACCCAGAAAGTGGCCCTTTAATCATGATTTATGCAGTGTGCACGATTTGAGAACCATCTTCAACTTCACATGGAGATATCCTAGAAAAAATATTAGAGAACTCGAATAGTAATGAAATTGTCAGATTACTAAATATGAGATGGCGTGACAAACCTGAAGGGTTCACGACCTGTTGGCTCTACAATACCCATGGTAGAGAGAACTTGCAATTTTTAGATCCATGTCCAAGGACAGACACTGGATGGCTGATGATGACACAATTGTAGCCACTGGAAATTATCCATTTCGGAACGAATACGTAGATGAAAGCAAGCTATAAAAAGTTGGATCAAAGAAAAAGAGTAGAACTTGGAAAGGTAATGAATTTTGGGATATGTAAACACACACACACACATAATCACACACACACACACACACACACACAGAGACATATATATATATATATATATATATATATATATATATATATATATATATATATATATATATATATATATATATGTGTGTGTGTGTGTGTGTGTATGTTTGAGTGTGCGTGTGTGTGTGTGTGTAAAGAGGAAGACAGAGAGGGAGAAAACCAGCCATGGATAGATAGCCGAATAGCTTAGAGAGAGGCGTATTCTTACTTCCAAAACAAAAGTGGCAACTGTTGACATTGTAAAGTATTTATAAAGGTCGTAGTAATATATATATATATATATATATATATATATATATATATATATATATATATATATATATATATATATATATATATATATATATATATATATATATATATGATTCGAATAGGGCGTTTCTTCCAATTATGTTTTACCGGGCAATAATTGACTATTACACTTTCCACGGATATTATTACATGAGATGCAATTTATGTACAAATGCACCTGAAATGCTGAGATATGTGGTCTTTGAGCTTTAACTAATTATATTGATTTAAAATTTGAGAGCGTGAATTAGACCACTCCTATTCTATCTATCTCCCTATCAATCTATCTATCTATCGATCTATCTATCTATCTATCTATCTATCTCTCCCTCTTTCTCTCTCTCTCTCTCTCTATATATATATATATATATATAGATAGATAGATAGATAGATAGATAGATAGATAGATAGATAGATAGATAGATATAGATATAGATATATAAATATAGATATAGATATAAAGATATATATTCGTGTATATATATTTGTATATATATATGTATATGAAGAGATGTATGTGTGTCCGTCTTTGCATGTGATTTTGTCCTGGTATATGCATGTGCTCAAGATGTTAATTCCAAGGCATGACTTTCCAGAAAAATTGCGGAAAGAAAATACTCACACTTGCTATAAGAAGCTGATTAAATTTGAATTACTCTTCAACAAACTGTGTTCAAATATGTGATATACATACATACACACGCAAGCACACACACACACACACATATATATATATATATACATATACATATACATATATATGAATATATATGTGCATACACACGAACTTACACGTGTATATATACATATATATGTGTGTTGTGTTTATGTATGTGTGTTTCTGTCTGTGTGTACGCATATATATATATGTGTGTGTGTGTGTGTGTGTGTGTGTGTGTGTGTGTGTGTGTATGTGTACGTAGTTATATATAAGCCATGAACTTCTGAAACAGTTCCATTTAGTCCCCTATAAATGTTTCGCACATGCCCGAAAACCACTTCTGATATCGAATCACAAATCATAGCGTTGTTCGTTTCAAAGTCGGTTTTATGAATCACTTTAGACCCAGCAATTTCCTCTGCTTCAACTTTTCGGGTCTTTTATGGACTTTTCCATTGGATACTCTGAAGATCGGGGTCTCTCTATAGTCACTATGAACGACATGCACCAAAGATTAATTTCACCTTTCTTTTATCATTAAAAGGACCCAGTTGGATATGTGGAGATTATTCAAAGACTTCAAAGAGGATTCGAACCTGTATAATGCTATTTGGACTCAGCTCTGAAAGGAGATCAATTAAAATCGCAGCTGCCCATGGCAATTTATGGGACATTGTTATTATTATTGCTGGAACTACTTATCCAGGATCGTTAATGGTTTCAACTCTTGCATGATGGCTATTGATACCATTATCGGCCCGAACTCTTTTCCATCTACTGACGGTACCTGTTTCAATACTGATATTAATAGAGCTATCGCAGCTACAAATATTCCTACACTATCTCAAATACAGCTACCTCTACTACTATTATCATTGGTATTGATAATAATAATAATAATGATAATAATAATAATAATAATAATAATAATAATAATAATAAAAATAATAATAATAATAATAATAATAATAATAATAATAATAATAACAACAACAACAACAATAACAACGATAATAAAGAAGAAGAAGAAGTAGAGGATGGAATTCAAGAAGAAGAAGAAGAAGGAGAAGGAGAAGGAGAAAAATATTAATGATAATTTAATACCAGTTGCCTGGTGGTTACCACTGGAGGTTTAGCGACAACAAGTTTCCTCAAGTCTTTTTCCCCTTTTGCCACATCCTCATAGTCCACAGTGATACTGCTGTTCACAGTTTCACACCAGTCGCCCGGTGGTTATCGCTGAAGCTGAGTGATAACAAGTCTCTCTAATAATAATAATAATAATAATAATAATAATTATAATAATAATAATAATAATAATAATAATAATAATAATAATAATAATAATAATAATAACTGTAAACCACAGTATTTCTGTGATCTATGAGGAGAGGAGGGCTGGAGACTTGGGGAGATTTGCTGTCAATCAACCTCCAAAGGTAACCACCAGGCAACTGGTATGAGATTGCGAAACACTACTACTACTACTACCACTACTATTACTACTACTAATAATAATAATAACAATAATAATAAGAATAATAATAATAATAATAATAATAATCATCATCATCGTAATAGTAATTATAATAATGATAATATTAAATTGATTGATCAATTGATTTTGAAAAAAAGAATGAACATATGGGTAGTACCAATAGTAAGATGCACAGGTCCATTTCTGACAAGGACAAAGGAGGAAATCCAATCAATGGACTAGCGAACAAGGAAACAGATGACAATGCGCGGAGCTTTAGATCCAACAGATGACTGATAGACTGTGTGACTGTACGTGAAGAGGAGAGATGGCGACAGAGGCACCATCAGTATAGAAGGCTGTGTCCAAAAACCTAAATAAGCATCAGGAAACTATGGGAAAGCGGGCGACGACATTATTGCAAAGTGCTCGAAAGCGTGCAACAAACAACAAAAAGGAGAATAAAGAAAAGAAAAAAAAGGCAATGCAAAAAAGGACAATATAAGGAATGAAAGATCGGAACAGGCAAAACTACACGATGAATTCAAAATACAGATATAAGATTATTATTTCTATTGATATTCGGACCATCCTCATCTTGGTTGTTTTTCATACAACGTTTCGGCTGTTGCACTCTACGGCCTTCGTCAGGTATCATCTGGTAGATTTTGGGAAGTAACATGGACACATAGTGCAGTGGATACAGCATCAGAAAAATTACTGTAAAGTAATCTGATGGTTCTAGGTTCGATCCTAGTCCGAAACAATATAACAATACTACTAACGCTAAGAGGGGAGTACGATCAATATACACCCGTCGGATAAATCAAGGGTTCGGTTCGTTACAGAGTCCCTCATCATAACTGAACAAAGCAAAATCATTAGAACAATCTGTCAAGGCAACGATCAAAAAAACTTAAACAAACAACAAAATCTTCATACGTTGTGTAAAAGATGATTCTGTAAACCACATAACCAGTGAATATTGTAAAGTAGCCCAAGAAGAGTACACGGCAGAGTTCCAACTGTTATTCATTGGGACGCTTGAAAGATTCGACCATATAGGCAAATGTTGTCTATATAAACTTGAGACAGTCCTAGAAAAAGAAGTAACAAATTACAGTGAGATATTGACATCTGAACCAACCACGCTATCTCAGTGAAAAGACCACACCTAGTATTTGTTGGCCAAAGGAGTAAGACCTGTCCAATAATAGATTATGGCTGTCGTTGTGGATCACAGAGCGAACATTGAAGAGAGAGCAAGAAGAAAGATACATACCAGGATTTAACAATGGAAAAAAAAAGTGGAATATGAAAGTTAGAGTACTACCAGTAATATTGGGAACATCCGAAACTTACCAAAGGCATTGAAAACAAGATTAAAGCGGCTGCAAACCACCACACTCCTAGGTTCTGCAAAGGCACTGAGGAGAGTACTAGAAGTGTGAAACTTGAACCTCCTGTCCTCAACAATGGCCTAACAGCAAAGATGAAGAAAAAGATATGTATGAATAAAGCTGAGGAAGATTGAGCAAATTCAAACCAGAGCGCTACTGGGATATGTGAGGACAATACAGAGGGGATTGGACGTCTTGAGAGGCATACTGTCAATTAATGTTCAACAAAAATCACTAGGTGACTGAAGAGAAACTGCAAATCCGTGCTCTGATGGTATTGAGAGTAGGGCTAGAGATTTGTAAAGCCTTGCCATCACTCAGTCTCCAGCAACAACCAGTACATAACTGACATGAGAATACTGCCACTCAGTCTCCAGCGATAACCACCAGGCAACTTGTGTGAATGATTACCAGGCATGTTGAAAAGGCAGTGACTCAACAGAAGAGGAAGAAACAAACAAACAATAGAAAACACCCAAATGGTAACAGAAGTGTTAACCACAGCACTCGTGTGATAGGCGGAGGAGGGATGAGATGTGGGCTGAAAACCTGAGGAGACTTACTGTCACTCATCCTCCAGCAATGAACACCATCACTGTGGACTATGACAGTGTGTAGGGGAGGGTTGAAGACTTGAGGAGACTTGCTCTCACTCAACCTCAAGCGGTAATAACCAGGCAACTGGAGTGAAATAGCAAATATAATAATGATAATAATAATCATTATTATTATTATTATTATTATTATGATAATGATAATAATGATGATGATGATGATGATGATGATGATGATGATAATAAAACAGAAACTCAAATTGTTGCACTGACATGATAGGCGAAAGAGAGAGGAGACGTTAGTTGAGGACTTGAGGAGACCTATTGTCACTCAGCCTTCAGCGATGACCATTGGCAACCTGAGTGAAATTGTAAATTGCTGTACTACTGCGACCTATGAGTACTACGAGAGAAGGGCTGGAGATTCGGGGAGACTTTCTGTCACTCAAACTCTAGCGGTTACCACCAAGCAACTGGTGTGAGATTCCAAATAATAATAATAATAATGATAATGATAATAATCAACATTATTATCATTATTATTATTATTATTATTATTATTATTATTATTATTGGAATTTCACACCAGTTGCCTGGTGGTAACCGCTGGAGTTTGAGTGACAGCAAGTCTCCTCAAGTCTCCAGCCCTCCTCTCCTAGTACTCATAGGTCGCAGTAATTCTGCGATTTACAGTTTCAAACCGGTTGCCCAGTGGTTATCGCTGAAGGCTGAGTGACAATAAGTCTCCTCAGGTCTTCAGCTAACGTCTCCTCTCTCTTTCGCATATCATGACAGAGCTACGATTCGTTGCAGTCCTTATATCTCTAGCACCTTCCTCAGTATCCGTGCAGTTCCCAGCAGTGCTGTGGTCTGTACGGTCTCTATCCTCCCCCTAATCCCGATCTCCTCCAGTCTCTCCCTCAGCGTTTTGGGGACAGTTCCTAGTGCTCCAACTATGACCGGTACTACCCTGGTTTTCATGTTCCACATTTTCTTTAACTCCCTTGCTAGGTCCTGGTATTTTTCCTTTTTTTCACCCTCCTTCTTTTTTACTCTATGGTCTGCAGGTACAGCAACGTCTACTATTTGGCAGGCCCTCCTTTTTTTGTCTACTATTACTAAGTCCGGCCTTCTTGCCTGGATGGGGTGGTCAGTTTGGATGTCAAAGTCCCACAGTAGTTTGTGGTTGTCATTCTCCAAAACTGCCTCTGGCTTGTGCTGATACCACTTTTCCCCATGGTTGAATCCCATTTGTTTACTTAGTTCCCAGTGTATCATCGTTGCTACTCCATCGTGTCTATGCTTATACTCCTTCTGGGCGAGTTGGCTACATTCACTAGTTATGTGGTTTACTGTCTCATCTCTTTCACCGCACATGCGGCATTTGCTGTTTGTCTGTGTTCTGTCGATTTTTGCTTTATGTAGTTTGTCCTTATGCTTTTGTTTTGGGCTGCCATGATGAGCGATTCTGTTTCTCTCTTAAGGTTTCCCTTTCGTAACCACGTCCATGATTTCTCGTCTGCTATATCTTTTATCTGTCTTTTAAACTCGCCGTACAATTTTTTCCCTTCCCACTTTTCTTTTCTAGTTTGCTGTACTGTTCCATTGTTTTCTACTTTATTGTTTGTTGCACTATCCCTCGCGCTCTTTATGATTTCTTCACTATTTGTTTGCACATATCTATCTAGGACTACTTTAGCTCTCTGGACACAATCTTCTATGCTGATGAGCCCCCTACCACCTTCTTTTCTCTTAACGTATAGCCTATCTGTATCATCCCTAGGGTGTAATGCTTTATGCATCGTCATAAGTTTCCTTGTTCGCCTATCCATTGATTGGAGCTCTTCCTTTGTCCATCCTAGGAATGGTCCTGTATGCCTAACTACTGACACAGCCCAGGTGTTCATTCCTTTTATTAGATTTCTGCTATTTAATTTGGTTTCTAATATTTTCCTTATCCTTCTGAGGTATTTTCTCTTAATTTTCTCCTTCATCTCTTCCCGTTTTATCGTGTCACATTCAAGGACACCTAGGTACTTGTATCGGCCTTGTGCAGTCAATGCCCTAATCTTGTTGTTGTCCGGAAGTTCAATTCCCTCAGTCATTGAAAGCCTTCCTTTATGCATCACCATGATTGCGCATTTTTCTATCCCAAACTCCATTCCTATGTCCTCACTATATTCCCTCACTTCGTTGAAAAGAGTTTCAAGCTCTCCCCTGTTTTTTGCAAACAATTTTATATCGTCCATGTACATTATGTGGTTGACCTTTCTTTTTGTTTTAGAGAAGTGGTATCCTTTGCTGTTTTTCAGGATTCTGTTAAGCGGTATCATTGTTAGAACAAATAATAGTGGGGACAACGAGTCTCCTTGGAAGATTCCCCTTTTTATCCCTACCTCGGCTAGTTTGTCCCCTGCGGCTGTCAAATCTACTTTCCAGTCTTCCATTGAATTACCAATGAATTTAACCACCGGTTCGCTAATTTTGAACATTCTAAGCCATTCGAGTATCCAGCTATGTGGAATCATATCGTATGCCTTTTTGTAATCTATCCATCCCATTGCGATATTCTTTCTCCTTTTTCTTACTTCTTTTAAGATCATCTGGTCTATGTAGAGTAAATCGTTTGTCCCTTTGGTTCCTATCCTACACCCTTTCTGTTCTTCTGGTAGTAGCCCCCTTCTATCCATTGACATGTATATTCTCTCTGCTATTTGCCCGGTCAGGATTTTCCACATAAGTGGTAGGCAAGTGATTGGTCTATAGTTGCTTGCTATGTTCCCCTTTCCCGGGTCTTTTTGGATGAGGGTGGTTCTGCCTTTAGCCATCCATTCTGGTGCTTTGCCTTCATTTAGACAATTTTGGAGTAGGTGAGTGAGTCTGCCGTGTAACGTGTTGAACTTTTTTAACCAATACCCATGGATGCCGTCGGGCCCCGGTGCTTTCCAGTTGGCTACTTTCCTAAGAGTATGTTTCAATGTGGTTTCATTCAGTACTATTGGTTCTCCCTTGTCTATATCTTCTAGTTCTTTTCTCATGTTTACTAACCATTGCGGTGTTACATTGTGTCTTTTTGGGTGCCCCCATATGTTATTCCAATAGTTCTTGGCCTCTGTGGCATCTGGTTTTATGTCCTGCCTTCTTTCCCCATTTAAATCTTGGTAAAACTTTTTCTCATTGTTTTGGAATGTGCGGTTTTGTGTGTATTGGGCCGTTCTTAGTCTGTATCTTTTTAGTCTTGCCTCTTTAGCTAGTCTTTTCTGGTATAACTCTTCGACTACAGTTGCGATGCCTTTTTGCGCTACCTTGTATTTGTTATAAAGTCTTACTCGTGGTCTGTCTGTGTGTGGTGTATTTCTAAGCAGTACTTCGTCTCTCTGTAGTTGGGAGATCTGCCTTTGTAACCTTCTCTCCCAGTTGGGTTTCCCTTCCCTATTATTGCTCAGGTTCCTATCTTGTGTTGTGAAGCTTTGTGCTACCATTTTCGCCCCTGCATAAATTAGGTTGTTGAGTTCTAGGAGGGTGTCTGTTTCTATGTGCTGTAAGAGGCAGTTGACCTGTTCGGTCACTTCTCCGACTTTCTTTCTGTCTTTGTCTCTTAGGGAGGGGAGTGTTGTTTTTCTCTCCTCGCATGATCTCTTTCAAAGCTTGTATTTTGGTTTTCTCTTCTTCCGTTGGTGCCTCGTCATCACCCTCTGGTGCGTAGCTTACTGTGAGGGTCTCATGGGGGATTATTCTAGTTTTGTTATTGGTACTAGCTGTGCTGGGGGGCATTCTTCAGATGTGTCACCTAAACCTCTCTCTACATTAATGCGAATCTCTAGTAATTCAGTCTCAGTCAGCCATTTCTTCTTTTGAATTTGCTTTACTTGGTCAGCAAGGCGTTGGTTCGATACTTCCACAGCAGATTTTTCCTTCCATATTTGGAGCATACGCTCTCTATAAGATCGCACTGAAGGCTTGCTTTTATAGTAACAGTACATAACTAGTCTATTCTCTTCCCTTGTCCATCTCTTTCTCTTGTTCTTTATAGCAGTCACCCCGTGAGGACTGCGCTTTCCCTGGGTGTCATTAGTGGTATACGAGTTTTGGCCAACAGTAGCTGTGTGACGACTGTGTCCCTCCTGAAGGCCATTAAGGGTACACGAGCCGAGATTTTGGCCAGCAGTCACAGGATGACGACCGGGTCCCTCCTGGTGGCTAACAAGGGAACACCTGCCGGTTACGACACACAGGTCTTGGATCTGTGCCCCGTTTTTTGCGGTAAAATGGTTTGGTTGTACTGTCATGATTGGGGTTTTTGGTTCTTTGGAGGTAGCACCAGACCTTGGTGGGTTGGTTAAGACCGATGTGAGTTGGAAGTAACCCAAGAGCCCCACCGGCCCTTTTGGTTCTTTTAAGGTAGTGCCAGACCTTGGTGGGTTCATTGAGACCAATGTGCACAGTGGTAACCAAAGAGCCCCACCAGCTCCTACCACCCAGGGTATGGCCTCACAAGGACAAGCCATTCAGGCTTGCAGAGATATCTATTTAGTGATATGACATTTACCTGATTGTTGAACTAAAGAAAAAACACTAAGCCTCTTCCTTGGGGAGGGGGGGTTACATACATTAAAGATCATATGTCTCCCTTAAATGATTCAAGTCTCGACTTAGTATAAGTTTCGATATTCGTTGTTTTTTCTTCCAATGCCGGGGGGTGTGGATGGCCAAGCGACCACAGCCAATTTATACTATACTAATCTCGAGGGAGGTTGGGGGTGCCGCCAGTGGAAAAGTTCATCCACACACATATATATATATATATATACTCGCCTCTCGCTTTTCTATACTTCTATGGGACAACTCATTTTGAATTATAAATTATAAATATAATAATTTCAAATTTAATTTTAATTCCACTTACCCACGTGCAGGTCCAAAAAAACAACTTTTTTCGACTTGGCAGTGGCCTTATTATTATTATTATTATTATTATTATTATTATTATTATTATTATTATTATTATTATTATTATTATAGGTAGTGTTAGTAGTTGTATCAGTTGTTTAACCCTTGCAAAACAACCTGATAGTTGGCCTGAATACTAAAAGTTAGCGATCCGACGGTTGTTGAATGTGTGCACCAAATTTGGATTGGCAAAAAGTCTGACAATCAAATGACCGTGAATGAGAAGTGAAAACGAATGGAATTTCATATGAATGGCCCTGCAGCAATTGAACTGTACCTCAGCCAACTTACCCATCAGGCTTCCCTCCTACCGACTAACACTTTTTTGTTTCAACCCCTCCCTATAGGGGGGCTCTTCGACAACCAAGCAGCAGTTCAAAGACTTCATAGGTTGCAGGATCTCAGAATCAGTCCTCCTGCGTATGACCCTGCAGAATTTTGAAGGACCAAGTTACAAAACTCTTTCCCTCAAAAACTCCCCTTACTCTCCTTACTCACCAGACATTTTGCCAATCGACAACCACTTGCAACAGTCTGGAATTTCAAGCATCCTGAATAAATAGACTTGATTCTAGTCGGCAAAAAAGTTTAGATTCTTAAGTTTTTTCTCCGTTTCCTGAACACTATTTCTATCAATAGCCTTTATTTCGGTTAATACCTTTGATTCTAAGATGAAATACACTGTTCTACAAGCGATGGTGAAAACCCGAACCTATTATTGCACCATCCGAATATCAATTGCTCGTATTCATAATGTCGATGGAACATTCATACTTACGTACTTTCCATCAATAATCACAGCGCTAATTACTTCCTGGACGTCGGAAATATACTCCTATAATTGCTGAACGTTTCCTCCCGAAAATGAATCCATTCTATGGAATTATTATGAATGCAGTTGCAATTGCAACTTATAACAATAAAGTCTGAATTGTTTGAAGCAATAATTAGGATCGTCGTCTCATTCTTCCGATTTCTTTCTGTTATTATCATAACCTTTGCTCCTGCCTCCTTATCTACCCGGGTATTGATTACCGTGCATGTGTTAAATGCTCTTAGCATTCCATCAAAACATCGATTTCACTGTTCTAAGATACTGTATTGCTTCACGGTTATATATAACCTACGTGCTTATGGTACGCGTAAAGGATTTTGATTTTCTACATCACTACGAATAGCATTGATTCAATGATCGTTGTAAAAAGTTAGTCATCATAGATGGCAAAATGTTTTATCCTTTTTCAAAAGCGCTTGTGTTTGCCGAATCACTTCTACAATCGTTTATTTGTTTGTTGAAGTGCCACTGGCCATACTGTTTCGTCAATAGACTGTAGAAATGACATCAGTATCACTAACCCAACCTTCTTATGATATTTTCAAGCTATTTTCCCAAACTCTCTGAGGCCTTATCTTGATAGTTTCAATCGTAACATCAACATTCTTCGGATTACTTATTATTCAATGTGATATTTTCATATAGCTTCAAACTTTGACGCTACAGTTGTTCATTTATTGACTGTGATTCTGAGTCACTTATAATTTCGACACCCTCTCTTCAACGATAGTTATGATGAGTAGGAAATACTCAAAATAGTTTTGGTAATATTAAAATATAGTTGCCTGTACTCTTAGTCGGAGTTGGAGAAATTTGCGAACCATTGTCTAAAAAAAAAAAACAATAAAAAGATATTTGATAAATCAATAGTGTCTGGTAGATAAGAAAGTTAAGACAGGAATGAATAATGTTTTCCCAATGTAATAGTTCTTCTTTTTTTCCTATTTTGTTAAGTTCTTGGACATACTGAAAACATTGTGTCTTTCTTGCTACATAAATTAGTAAATGGAGAGGCTACCATCAGATACAATAAAAATTCGTCTTTGTTTATACGAATATTCTGATGAAGATGCTATTCAGAGAGGACTATTTAATCACTCAATATAAATCGTCACATGACTGACTGTTGGGATGATCAATTAAAAAATTAGAAATGGGATGGTCGATAGATAAGCTATTCTTTTGTATGGCAGTGTTCAATAAAAAAAATCAAATACACCTGGACACGGATTGATGGATTAATTTTGTATATTTCAAAATCAGAAAAAGATTTTTGTCGATATAATCTGGAATAAATGTCAATAATATGTGTGCTGATTTTTCTTCATTTTCGTCTAAAATAGGTCTGTGTTGTTTATATAATGAATGTCTTTGGATACTGTTAGAAAGTCTGCTACCCTCTGAAGGGAGGGGGAGTTTTGGGGGGTTAGTCCTTTAAATGTTCATATAGTTTTAATTAATATTACTGGTATCATATACATAAATATATATATATATATATATATATATATATATATATATATATATATATATATGTATATATATCAATCATTTGTCTGCCTCTCCCTTCCAGCCACACAAAATAGGTTCAGATTCCTTTTAAAATGACTCAGAATTCGATCTTTTATGAATGTATAATGAACGGTAATAATTTTCCTTTTTCTCTCATTCCATATAATTTGGACATATATATATATATATAGATATATATATGTATATATATACATATATATATATATATATATATATATATATATATATATATATATATATATATATATATATATATATATAGATATAGATATATATATATATATATATATATATGTATATATATATATATATATATATATATATATATATATATATATGTTTATATACATAGAGAGAGAGAGGAAGGGAGAGAATCATGATCACAAACGCATTTGTGTACAGTTAGAGATGATATACTACGCATGAATTGAAAAACTTGGGATTAATACCTCGTACAATCAAATGCAAATATGCATCATATATATATATATATATATATATATATATATATATATATATATATATATATATATATATATATATATATATATATATGTGTGTGTGTGTGTGTGTGTATGTATGTATGTATGTATAAATAGTAGATTGAGGATTTGCTATATATACTAGCTCATGTTTCTGCCCTCTTTGGTCACATCATTAGCCTGATGAGGCCCTAAGAGGGCAGAAACATAAGCTAGTTCACGTAGCAAATCCACATTCTACTATCCATTTCCAGCTCTACTCTAAAACAACTCAACTCTATGAGTAAAATGTTGTATGTATCGAACACTGTATGGAATAAATCCATAACATTTCAGAAGTGGCTTCATATTATTGATATATTATTGTATTATGTTATACTTCTAACCTGATTTGTACCATATATACAGTGTATATATATATATATATATATATATGCTTATATATATATATATATATATATATATATATATATATATGTATGTATGTATGTTTATATATATATGTATATATATATACATGTATGTGTGTGTGTGTGTGTGTTTGAGTGTTTGAGTGTTTGTGTGTGTGCATGCACAAACGAGTTTCTAATTCTCTAGAATATACCTATCGATATCTTGCTTTTTTCTGTATTTCCAGATGATGGTTGACATGCCTGTCCAACATTTTCAAAACAAATTCTGAAAAATAATCCTCACCTCCTCCGGATACACCCCTATGAATAAACATTTTTGCTTTTAAGAAAACCCCCTGCCAAAACTCTCATAAAAAATCAACGTAAAATCTTTCATCTTCCACATCAGTCTCTTTTGTTCAGTAAAATTCCTTCTCAAAATTGGGTTTTAGTGAGGGGTCAATTTTTCTATGTAGGTTCGTGTCGTCCATCAAACCCGGGAGCAGTAATAAATCCATCGATTCCCCCCTTTTTTTTCAAAAGTTTTCTACTGATCACCGCGAATTGAAAATGTTGCAAAGACACAATTCGGTCACATGACAGACTTTATTGAGTGACTAACAAAACCAGTTGCGACGTAACATTTACACGTTCCATATAATTAGTAAATGCAGACAACCATTCAAGTCATTTTTTCATAGATTTACTTGGGAAATAAATCAATATTTCACGAGAAAAACTGATTTCTCCAGGGAGAAAATTAGTCTCTTTCTGATGCAATAGAAGAAGAAAACTTCATTGGAAATTAATACGAACATATTAATTCTGACTTGTTAGCGGTTTAATTAATTATCAGCACAGCTGAGCAACTAAAATTATAGACTCTGGGTAAAAGTTAGATTCAATTTAAGCATATCTGTCCTCCATATATGGACAGGAATTTACAACTCGAATAGTCCTCATAAAACATGCATGAAATATTTTCTAAGCTCTTTGCACATGCATTACTTGGCTATGGCCTACACATATAACACACACACACACACGCACGCACGCACGCATATATATATATATATATATATATATATATATATATATATATATATATATATATATATACATATATATATATATATATATATATGTATGTATATATATATATATATGTATATATATATGTGCTTATTTGAGACAAGATTGTACTTTAAGTAACATGTTAATATAAATGTTCTGTTTTCTGATCACGAAACGTTTACATTGTAAACGACTGATGATCCCAACCAGACAAATTCTCACACAGTACTGCACAATCCAATTCGATGCAAAACATAAACTCATTCGGAAAGTCTACATAAATTACTTGAACAGGTATCTGGAAATAATGACATAAATCTTTGAAATTTTCAAAAACATATATTCAATGTTGACCACTGAAAAGTTTTCAAGACTATGTATACATATATAAATATTTACATTTACATGTGTGGGGCGTGTGTGTGTACTTATTTGCATAAAGTGACCTTTTTCATCTTTACATACCTATTTTCTTATTTCGCCTTTCTTCAAGATACCAGAAAATGTATGATTCTGCATAGTTATATGAATAGTGCTCACACAATACTCATTGAATCAACGTTCTACCCACTCATTTTTTTTCTTCCTCTTAACCCGAACTAATTTTCAATAATCACTTTTAAAGTGATTGACTGTCTCATCTTCGTCTTCAAAGCAACATTTCCTGTGTTAATCTTAATTGGACCTCGATGCGGTTCCCTCAAATCGACCTTTTTCGAACTATCATCATCATCCCCTTTCTTCCTGAATATCTTCAGCTTGTTTTTTTTCTTCAGATCATGCATTGAGCAAAGGTGTTGTTTTTCTTCCATAGGTGAAGATGAACGATTTTCCTCATACAATCAATTCATGTCACGCAAGAACTAGATTTGTTTATTGTTTGCTAGCATCTCTCTAATTACTGCATCGCTGTCGACACATCCGAACATACTTCATCCACAAATCGTGCCCTGTGCTCATTTTGAGCCAATACGTTACAACGAGGCGGTAGAAAGGATGTACTTTATTTAAGACCAGCAAATAAGCATCGAGAAAACAACGATGTTATTTATGTATAAATCGGTATTAAAGAGCCTAGAGCTATTTTATTATGTAAGTTCTTTTAACTAGTATAAACCTGTCAGAAATTACGAGTCATTTATGTATTGATTGGTATGAAAAAGCCTGAATCTAGTTTATCAGGTAATCTATTTATAACTAGAAAATACCAGTCAAAATATGTCTTGAGAGTTCCTATGATGTAATTTCCATTACTTCACAACATACGATCTCGACATTTTTACAACTTTTGATCAATTTATTAAGTATTTTAATCAATTCCCAATAGGTCAACCTATCTTAAGTTTTAGATTATAACAAGAATCGGACAGTACAACTACATAACCAACTAAAAAATCAAACATATCAATTTGCTTAATTTGCTTTCAGGTGGACAGATGTCCTGAAATCATATTTGTAGATTTAGATAACTGAGAATCGGAAATTTAAAGCCAATCTTTTCCAATGTATTCTATATGTAGGATAATGAACAAAAGAACTGTCAAAATTTCAAGTTCATGTCATTGATGCTATGCACAAGTTCGAAGAATATGACATGACAGTCAATGCACGCCTCATCGTACCGAAATATCCAAAAGGAATTCAAGTGTTCTTATCAGTTTGTCCGATTTTGATTTCCTTGTGTTTTTAGATATGCCGAATATTTTTATAATTCACTTTGTCTGTCGCCTGTTAATTGACGTAATTTGTCCTCTTTTCAAATCAATCCCCGTAATAGAAATGAAACGGCGGGTTTTTTTTCCCAATGGTTTGTTTTTTTAATTTTTATTTATCTATTTATTTGTTTATTTATCTATTTTTATCATCAAAGATCAATCACTCATTTATTGTTCTTATCATTCATCGTGATAGATATAAAATTTCGTCATTGGTACTCTCAAGCATTTGGCTTATGAAACTAAACTGTTTTCTTTTTCAGACAAAATTCACGGTTTTCCTCTTTCTATTCCCGACCGTGAGTAGTTTTAATTACTGTGGTCATTCCTCATTAGGGTCTAACGTTTCAGGTATCCTCCGTAACGGCAGTTTCCTTTCAAAGGGTCCTGCATATACACGGTTTCCGTTCTGGTGATACGTGAGCACATTGTTGAAATTCTGTTTTACCGCGCTGCCTAAAAAGAGATAGAATTCGACTAATTGATGCCAGTAAGACTAACTCCTAATTTCCATCGCCTCCATCAAAATAGTTCATTCCGATCAATGTGTTGGCTACTGAAATACTGATTACACCGGGAGTAGTTAGGGTATGCACAACATTTAGTTGGGACACCCTGTTGAAATTCTAAGTATCACGTGATATCACATGTTATGCACTAGAAATTAAAGTATCATATCTCCTCATTTCTTTTTTGGTTTTATAACTCTGCACTGAACATAGAAAATATGTTGATACTTATTTCCCTCTTGCTCCTTTCTGTTGCATTATGGGATAATGTTTCAGTGTACAAATGAAAAAAAACAGGAACAACTTTTGGTTACGAATTCATAAAAATTTCGTATGAAAAAATTGACGGGACATCGAGTATTGGTAAACATATATATATATATATATATATATATATATATATATATATATATATATATATATATATTAGTGTTGTACCAAGGAGACAATTACCAAAAAGTGTCCAATATGGTTCGAGTGATATAAAACATGGGAGAAAAAATTGAGAACCATTGTTTTGTATCGGAGACTCGGTGCTAACATTACGAACCGGGCAAAAAAATTCTCCTAAAAGCTGATGAACTGCTGTCTTTTTATTTGTTATTGTGTTTTGTTTATGTCTTAGATTTAGTCAGTAAATGTCTCAGTGGCTTTTACTGGCAGAGCTGTTACGAACAATAAGGCAGGAGTCATATCTACGTACACCGTATACTCACAGCCGTAACACGACATCTGCTATGCGTATTTGACTCTTAAAATAGCAATGAAAAGAATGAGATCTAATGAAAGAAAGGATTTTAGATTATGTAGAAAGTTATATTCTGTGGCAAAATACCTTTCCTTATTAAAAATTTGAGCCTGCTGTCACATCAGCTGAGTTACGCTGGGTGAGAGCGAGTTTCCTCACGTCTCAGTTCCCCCACTTCTCGCTCTCAAGTTCCACAGCAGCAGTGTGATTAACAGTTTCACACAGATTGCTCGATGGTTGTCGCTAAATATTGAGTGAGAGTTTATTTGTTCAGGTGTTCAACCCTCGCCTCATTTCAACTCATCCCCACCTATCACAGCTGTGCTGGGGTGTTTTTTTTGTTTTTTTGGTTTTTTTTTCTCTCTATTAGGCCACTGCTAACAGGTTTGGTCATAGATCTCGTATTTCGAATATTTTCTTCAGTATTTGAGTAGCCCCCAATCGTATTATGGTCTGTATAATCACGCCACTTTTTTCCCTTTGTTCCTCGAATCTACCTTTCAGTGTCTTTGGCGCAGTTCCAAGTGCACCCACTATCACTGGAACCACCCTGACTTTCATGCTCTAAACCTTAAGTCCTCCTGCTGGGTTTTGACATTTTTCCAGCTCTTCATCTCTTTCTTATTTACTCAGTGGTCTGCAGGTGCGGCAAGGCATGTTATTTGGTAGGTTCTACTCTTCTAGTCTATGATTACTGGGTCCGGTCTTCTCACTTGGATGGATTAGTTAATTTTGAAGACAAAATCCACGAGTAATTTGTGATTTCTATTCTCCAGTGCCGATTCTGGTTTGTGCTTGTGCCAAATTTTTGTATGGTTGATCTCCATTAGTTTTTGTTTCGTTCCCAAAGAATTATTGTTGTCACTCTATCGTGTCTGTGTTCATACTCCTGCTAGGCTAGTTGACTACATCTACGATTACTGTGATTTGCAGTCACATCTCTTTCTCAATTTAGGCTGCATTTGCTGTTCGTCAGTGTTTTGTCTATTTTTGTTTTGATACTGTCTGTCCTGATGCATTTGTTTTGGGCTGCCATAATAAGCAATCCTGTTTCTCTCGTCCGGTTTCATTTGTGTATCCATGCTCAAGATCAGGATATCTAGACTGCAGCATTCTGAATCTGTCTTCTGAATTATCCCTATATTCTTTCTGATCCCATTATTCTTTCCTTGTTTGCTTTGCTGCTCAATTGTTTTCTACTATTTCGTTGTTTGGTGCTCTGCTTCGGGCACTCTTTATCATGTATATCCTGTTCGTTTGCATATACATTTATTATTCGTCTGTCCATGGACAGGAGTTCTTCCTTTGTCTGTCTGAGGAATGGTCCTGTGTATCCTCCTACTGATACAGCCCATGTACTCATACCTTTTATCAGATTTCTGCTGTTTAGTTTGGTCTCTAATATTTTCCTAATCCTTCTTGGTTATCCTCAACTTTTCCCATCATTTCATCCTGTTTTATCATTTCACATTCAAGAACTTCCAGGTATCTTTTTTTGGTCTTATGCGGTCAATGCTCTTATTACGTTGCTGTCCGGGATTTTGATTCTTTCTACCGCTGCAAGCCTTCCTTTGTGCATTACCATCATCACACATATTTTTTTTTATTCCAAACACAATCCCAACGCCATAACTGTATTTGTTCACTTTGTTGAACAAAGGTTCCAGCTCTCCCCACAAATAGTGTTACGTCATTTATGTACATTAGGTGGTTCACTTTTCCCATAGCTTTTGAGTATTGGTGTGTTCCGTTCTTTTTTTGTTTAGGATTTTGTTGAGTGTTATCATAGTCAGAACTAGTAGTCGTAGAGACATACAGTCCCCATGGAAGATTCACGTTTTATATTCACCTCTTTTCTCCTTTTGTTTTCAAGTCTACTTTCCAGTTTTCCGTAAAAATGGCTATGAATCCACCATTGGTTCATTGATATTGAATATGCCGAGAGATTTGACTCTCCAGCAGTGTAGAATCATGTTGTGTGCTTTTTTATATTTATTCTATCCACCCAATTGCAATGTTTTTATTCCTGTTTTCACTCCTTTTATGATCATCTGGTCGATGTAAAGAGAGTCAAGTGCCCCTTTTGGTTCCTCTCCTGCATCTTATCTATCCATTTGGTAATAGTTTTCTTCTTCCCATATATATATATATATATATATATATATATATATATATATATATATATATATATATATTATATATATATATATATTCTCTTTACAATGGTCACAGTTGGAGACTGGGTGAGAGGAAGTCTCCTTTGGTCTCCAGCCTCTTCTGAACACACTCGAACAGTCGACTTTAGTGCTCTGGTTTATAGTTTCACACCAGTTGCCCAGTGGTCACCGATGAAGGCTGAGTGACTATAAGTCTCCTCAGGTCTCCAGCCCACATATCTTTTCTCCCTTTCCTATCATGCCAGTACCGTTGTTAACATTTCCACTTTCATTTTCTTTTCCTCTGTTAAGCCACTGTTAACAATAGTGTTGCAGTCCTTATATTTCTATCACCTTCTTCAATATCTGCGCAGTTCCTTGCAGTGCTGTGGTCTGTACAGGTTCAAACCTTCTCCTCATCCCGATCTCCTCCAGTCTTACCCTCAGTGTCTTTGGGATAGGTCCCAGTGCGCCCACTATGACTGACACTACCCTGGGTTTCATGCTCCACATCTTCTTCAGTTCTCTTGCTAAATCTTGATATTTTTCTCGTTTTTCTCGTTTTCCTCGTATTATTATTATTATTATTATTATTATTATTATTATTATTATTATTATTATTATTATTATTTGGAATCTCACACCAGTTGCCTGGTGGTAACCGCTGGAGTTTGAATGACAGCAAGTCCCCTCATGTCTCCAGCCCTCCTCTCCTAGTACTCATAGGTCGCCGTTATTCTGCAATTCACAGTTTCACACCGGTTGCCCAGTGGGTATCGCTGAAGGCTGAGTGACAATAAGTCTCCTCAGGTCTTCAGCTAACGTCTCCTCTCTCTTTCGCCTATCATGTCAGGGCTGCAATTTGTTGCAGTATTTATATCTCTAGCACCTTCCTCAGTATCCGTGCAGTTCCCAGTAGTGTTGTGGTCTGTACGGTGTCAATCCTTCCCTAATCCTGATTTCCTCCAGTCTCACTCTCAGCGTTTTGGGGTCAGTTCCTAGTGCGCCCACTATGACCGGTACTACCCTGGTTTTCATGTTCCACATCTTCCTTAATTCTCTTGCTAGATCCTGGTATTTTTCCCGTTTTTCACTCTCCTTTTTTTCTTTTTTTTTTTTGTACTGTCAAAATGTAACAATGGATTAAATGTCTAGTAAGCTGTTTGGTACAGTCTACATTCTGTCTGCATAACCGTGAACTATAAGTTCGTTGGAAAAGTTATTAATTGTTTGTCAAATTTTGTTTGAATGGGTCTGTTTTGACAGCAGTTATGTTTTTGATATTTGGCAGTAGGCCTTTAAAATTTTTGGACCACTTATGGCAAGACCTTTCCTTCTCAGACACGTCACTTTGTAGGCATATCTTTGCCTTTTTAGAGGAGGTTAGCAGAAATAATATCTGGCCTATCATTTAGTTTGGTCTTGATTGGATTCACAGTTATATCTCGATGTCTTCCATGAGTCCCAATATGTGCATAACGGAGTGACGTTCATGTCTTGGTTGGATGGAATGAACATAGACTGAACATTTTTCGGTTAGAATTTCAGATGAGAATTCATTTAATAACTGTGTCATGGTATAAAATGAATGAATTACCCTTGTACCCATACACAGACACACACACGTATATATAAACGCACATATGTATATATACGTGCATATATATATATATATATATATATATATATATATATATATATATATATATATATGTGTGTGTGTGTGTGTGTGTGTGTGTGTGTGTGTGTGTGTGTGTATGTGAGAGAGAGATTGGGGGAAAAGACATGAAGAATGAAAGAGGATAAGTTAAGTTCAGTGCTTTGAGAGGGAGAAGGAGTTTATCTTGAAAAAAATTATAGAATAATCGCTTTATAATCATCAGGCTACAGACATATTGATTTTAGCAAAATATCCGGACTGAATGCAATGAATAGAAATAGATTCGGTCGTATTTTGAAATCTGTTCGACGATCCCATTTTGAATGCCAATATCTCAATGTCACATCGCTGCATTGCCACTGTATTTGCACCAACTCTGTGTGTGCGTTCATCAATGTAATTGTTTCGGTGGTGGCACGATTGCGTGTGTCAGTCACCCGTGTGATGGACAAGATATCGCTCGAACAAATTTTATCGACAAGCGTAAAGATCCATAAAAAGCAGAACAAAAAAATATACCATGGTCGATGTTAATGAAGAGAGAGAGAGAGACAGAGACAGAGAAGCATAAATACAAGAATATATATTGTGGAAAGATGTTTCACAATGGAAGAAAGAGACTTTGTGAAAGAATGAACGAGAATTCCGAAAAAAACAGATTTAGTTAGTCACTCAATAGAAACTGTCCGGTGATCAACGTCTCCTGACAGAATACTGTGTTGGGATGATCGATCAAAAAATTGAAAAAAAGGTGATCAATGAACAAATAACTTTTATCCTCTTTTGTGAGACCATGTTGACTATCAAAGACAAGCATGGATATAATTGAGGGATCAATTTTACATTAAATCATATTGCAAACTCACCCTATTATTAAAAATCCTATTTCGGAGAGTAATTTTCGTAAAAAAAAAAAAAAAATTCCGACGCATTGGGAGTGAATGCTGAAAATCCCGGCCCTCCAACTCAATTAGTGAGGCTTATACGCGTGATACATGCATGAGTAGCCAGCCAGCCGAACCAACTTAGAATTCGGAGAAAACTATGTTGACAGATTTGCTTGACGCTTTTTAATACACGTAGAATAAGGAACTATTAATGACCAGAGTACGCGGCCAGTTGGATAATACTCTCTTTCACTTAGTCACTATGTTTTCCTATAGAGGACGGCACGACTTCTTTTTTTAATTTTTTCCTCAGTTTAAGATGTTCTCAATTAGCTGCTGAGTTCACAAAGGAATTTTTCCTAATTTAAAATCTTTTCCACGCATGCTAGAAATCGAACGCAAGCCTTTTTGCATGAGACAAACATACAAACTATCACATTATCTCAGCAGACTGTACACCATTTCTTCATACTAGGATCGAGCCTGCGAAGTAATAAGTGTCAATAGAGTTGGAATCAAATCGAATAAAAATTGGGACTGTGCAAGTCAAGGAAGAGTAAAGTTTTGTTTATAAAGAGAGAGATTAAAAGAAACATGACAAACATGGAGAATAGAAAAAAAGTCTTCGTAATCACCTAGTATAAATCGTTCCATGACCGACGTATTTTTGCAACACGTTTACAGTGATCAGTGAAACATATTTGAATGGACGTGATCAATGGATAAGTAACTCAACTTGCCTGTATTGGGCAGTGATCACTAAGAAGGTCAGAAAGAATAATAAAAGGACCAGAATGAATATTGGCACAAATATGGGATTCATTTAGCATGAATTTACATGAACCGAACCTCTATTTAAAGCCCTTTTTAAGGAGTCCAAAAACAAGCCGAGTCTTTTGTAAGGTATAATAAGAGCAAAATGATCCAGCCATCTAGCTCCTTTGGTACGGCGTGTAAGCGTAGTACATGCATGAATACTTACAGAGCTCCCCTGGCAACTGATGAATCTCAATTTGACAGCTTGTTTGGCAGTTTTGTCCGACGGGTTCGAACTGATGTAAAGAAGAGAGGGAGATTTATAAAATGAGAAAAACAGGGCGACTAAAAAAAATGAAGTATGAAAATATCCACAATGAAAAAAAAGACAAGAAAACAGGTAACAACAACGAAAATGAATTCCAAAAAGGCAGCAATAATAGCAAAAATATGACGATTAAGAATGGAAGGAGAAGAAATCGAATGAAGGAGGTATTCGAGACAGAATTGCGCTTTAACCTCTTCTAACATCGATTAATACACAGCTTCAATCATTTGTCATATTCCTCAGTCGATGCTATAATTTGATACAAGGCAGAAATGGCGTCTTTTTTCCTAAACCCAAAAGAGACACCGATTATTTTTTCTCCATCACTCGCTTTTATTAATGCCTTTATATATTTTTTCTGAATTTTTTTTAACGCATAAAACGACGAGCAATCAAATCGCTGTGGAAAACATTATTATGCTAATGAAGCTGCAAACAGGGTTATTAAAAATTAACCAAAAGAAAAAAAAATTAACAAACGCAACCCTTTAAGGCGTCTCTTTTTTAAAGCAGAAAAAACACTGGCGTGGCAAATTAGCCTAATCAAACTATTCCACGTTATTATGATTTGCAAACAGCAAGCAGAAATGAAAGAAATCAAATAATCATTCTAATCATTGAGATGATGATGAATTACAAATGATTGTTCTAAATGCGCACATAACATTTGCACGCAATACCACTACAGTTACTAATTATAAGAATGATAAATAGAATACTCAAGCTTTTAGGGTCTCTATGGCCACTTGGTGTTTAGTGGGACACGCCAGAAAACACCGCTAAGAAATAACACGGGTCCACAAGATGTAAGTCATTAAACAATATTTTGATTATTTCAGCTAACTTCTTTAGTTTCTCAGATCACAGAATTCATGAATTAAATTTTTCTGTTGCCTTTTATTTTTTCATGAAATACGTCTTTGAGATGTAGTTTTTCGCGTAACTGACACCGTGGCGTCCACATTGGAGAGATCTGGCGGATATATATCCCACAGACGCTGAGACAGGCTGCTACTGATGTTGATAATGGTATGACTGAAAACATTGCAGAGAATTATAACATCAAACTATTAACCATCATAAAGGGTAAGTACATACCCATCGTTTATCCAGACTGTCAATGTAGGTTTCTTCAGATTTCAAGTTGGTCAGGCTTGTTTCGTATATATCATGTATAATTCATGCATATAGACTCCATCAGTGAGCTGATATTCAATATTTACTCCCTATTATGCTTACATTTTTTTTCCCTTTTTTTCACTTACGCCCACCCAATTCACCTTGAAAGATTATTTTGATGGGGTTCGATTCGTAATACATATCTCTTAATTTGTGTCCAGCATTCTTGTTTTTCCTTTTATATTATTTTCGTTATCACCACCTAAAAAAAGTGAGAGAAATTACTCACTCCATTTTTGAATTTTCATTAATTGATCACCGACGACGCGGCATGTTGTCTAAAATGGTTGTTGCAGGGTGATTTCAATTGAGTTACTAGCTAGACCTATTCAAATTACGTTTGAAATCTCGCGTGTCTTACAGTAAATTGCTTATGTATTTTTGTAACTTTTATAACCTAAGAATTTTAATTTCTCCATTATGATAATGCCACGCTGTTCTGTTACCCTCTTACTAGATACACAAACTCTTACAGAAATGAAAATGGTGAAACAAAGGAAGACCAAGGCAACTGAATATGACCAAAACAATTGTATTTACAGGCAGAATATGGGACTGCAAGGAGAAAGTTCGACAGGTTAGACGATCTAATAATCGAATTTCAAGTAATCAGAAAATTTCATAGAAGATAGAAACAAATACATTTACTTTAAGAAGAACTCTATGGAATATGCCAAACAATATTGCTCCAGGCTGCATTGAAATATATGGGTTTTATTTCTAAAACATCCATACCTTTAAACGATGGATTATCCCCAGCAGCAACGCAAACGTTCTATGGCACAAAGAATACAAATATTGTTCAAGTTTACGAGAAAAGGCAAGACGCTGGTGATCCACTGGGAACAGTCGAATTAATGAGATTCCGCTATGCAAATCGATTGACTTGACTACGCAATTGCCACTGAATATTCACGAACCATCTTACATAATTAAAAAGAAATCTTGGAATCCACAAGGCTTCTGAAATTCTAAATGCTGAAATATATTGTTTATTTATTGGGAAAAATGGGAGCTTTTTTTAGAAAGTAGATGTTGCTTGTCTAGCTGATCTTTAAATGAAATTGAAACACATTGAATTGGGGAAAATATGTAGACCATATCCGAGGACCGGGAAATTCAGGAAGACAAAACTCACAGTTAACCATTTCAATAGCCCTGTGACACTATGATAAGAGATTAGAAAAATTATTAACCTAATTTCAGATTACTGCTTTCAAACGTGAGAAAAAATAATCGGTTGGGAGTCTATGAAATGGGTTGTAGGATATCATGTGTTGAAAAGAAATGTGGTGATCGTTGAATCCCTAAGAATGAAATTACAGTAAAAGAGAACTGCATTGGAAAATCACCTAAAGTGATGAGGGAACATATGATGCTTCAATACGCCTCTCAGTATAACAAGCATAGAGATTAATATCATATGGACGTGTTTGCTAAGACGACAATGGGCATGACAGTGTAGGAGAAACAGAATTTGTCACATATATTCAGTTATCTAGTAGTCGTTAGTTCTTGGGCGAGACTGAGGAGAACATCTCGGGATTCTGAAGGGCAGGAATTAGAAGACGCAATTACTTATGTACATAAGCGTTTGTGTATAATACGCAGATCGAATAATGGGTTTTTAAATTCTGAAAAAATATTTCTTGGGTGTAATGTGTAATGACTTTTCAAGATTTGTAGTTGCTAAATTTAACCTTCGAATTTTTACCCGGTCTGTATCAACTAAAAATAACATTTTATATAATTCATATTATGTTTTAAAGTCTCTGAAACCGACCGAAATGTGCTTCCTAACGATGTGAATGAAACATTTTAAACAACTCCAGGGTTCCCTTTGGATATTTAATCTTTGTCACACGTTAGTTACCTTGACCAACAGATTACTACTACGTCGTTCTTGTTAAGGTCTCACATTTGGTCTGGAAATTAGTGATAAGCAGCCCTGGGTATTGAAAATCTTAAATCGTGAAAATGGTGCGCCTTATATAGAGAAAATACGGTACATAGTCCGCTTTGAGACCTTTTACTGTAGTCTTAACACAGAAAGGAGCACTGTATAGCCTTGCATACAAAATGTATGTTAGATGGAAGTACCCAAGAGTTACCTGATAACTTCTACGTCAGCCAGCCGAAGTCAAATAATTTCGTTCATGGGGGCAAGTAGAAGTAACATCAGTTGGAAGAATTCACTTCAAGCATATTTGATGGATGAAAATAATCTTACCCATGGATTGAATGAAGGACTGAATCGATAACTCTCCCAGAATTATCCAATGTGGTAGATATCAGACGGATGTCCATTGGTACAACAGCCGAAATATTTTGGCTATCATCTACCTTTCAGTGTCCATCGTTGAAAGTGGACGATATCAAGATCCCGCCAGACTTCTCAATCATGGAGCTAGTACTTTCAGAACTTGTCTAGTTCATTACGCTATCATATTTTCTACCGGCAACTTAGTGAGTCATGATGTCGAGCAGTTGTCTGCAACATGACTAGCCCATCGCCATTTCGCTTTTCCAATAGAATGGGTATCTCTGGCACCTGTTTTTTCTCTGACGGACGGTAGAATTTTATGGTCACCGTTTGATATTCAGCATGAATCCTTCTCATGTACGTTGCATGTTTCTCGGCCTGAACGTCAATATCTTGTTTAGATTTGATGCTTCAATTCCCAACGCAACTATTTAGAGAATGCATTGATTGTATAATCTTTCGGAGGAATAACTGGATTCTTCTTGTTTTTTGAATGCTGAGCTTCCTCGAGCCAAATCTTGCATCCGTAGGGTGATTCTGTCTGTAACAACAAAGGTCAGGAACCAGGTCCAAAGAAAGCTGTGTATAATAATGATAATCCGCCATATCGAGAAAAATGTGTTAATTTATTTATTTCAGCAATTTTGGGATCATGGTGACATTCATAAGGTTCAAAGATCCAGAAATAATTAAAAATTGATCAGATGGGAACTCGAGAAAAATCCAGAATTTTCTTTTTAAACTGTGTAAAGAAGATTTTCAAAAAATTAGAAAAAAATAAGAGAAAAGTTGTGACAAAATCCATGAATATTGAAGATCATTTGAGTTAACACTCTTTTTTCGAATTTGAAGTCGAACGCCTAGAGCAGTCATTCTTAACAAGGGCGATACCACACCCAAGAATGTGGGAAGTTGTTAAGGAGAAGATTGACGGATTGTTACATACAAATGGATTTTCTCAAGATAAATAAGCAATCGTTTGTTACATGAAAGTAAAGTCAACAAATAACAGAAAGTTTCTTCTCCTTGGTGAATTCCAGCATATTCCTTATGTATGTATGTATATATATATATATATATATATATATATATATATATATATATATATATATATATATATATATATATATATATATATATATGTGGAAAAAATTATAGAAAATGCATCATTTTATATGAAACTAAATTTGAAATTAGCTCCTGTTTTTACGCTTGGCCTAGACTGCATGAATTATCTGTGTAATAATAGTCATTACAAACAGAGTTTCAAATAATATAATACATACCAATTCCTTATGATATCCATCTTCCAATCATATATATATGTGTGTGTGTGTGTGTGTGTGTGTGTGTGTGTGTGCATTTTCATTTTGCATGTGAAATGATCCAACAGAATGATGATTAAAATGACAATCGGAGAGTGAAAATCAAAAATCAAGAGATAAGTTTTAACTCATTTTTTCTTTTTCATCCAGTGAGCATCTTTCGATGCTTTTTGACAGGAACTTTTCAGCGAAAATATATGCAGCAATTTACTGAAAAATCTACTGGTTACATAATTTCATATTGAAAAAAGACATGGGACTTTATTACGAAAAAAAAACAGTATATTCTTTCTTATATCAAAATGGAAAGAGCACATAATAAAAAAGTACCCATCCCGTGTTTTTTGCTGTGAGTATAGTTCTCTATAACATGATCAGTCCATTGAACATATTTTGGTCAAGTTTAATTGAAAATATTCTAAACAAAATAATGATCTACTCTACTTATTCTAGCAATTTCTTGAGCAAAAATAATTTTCAAGTTGTATTCTTGGAAAGAAACTCAAGAATACTCCAATAACACAACCATGCTCTACAAAAACTAATATGACGTGTCAAATTCGACTGAGCATGCGTGATTCAACATTCTAGAACTAGCTGCATCTGACAAAGGCTGGTGGATACACAATTGAAACCTTATAAAAAATGAACTCGTAGACAAGAAAAATTGTCTGAAATTATCGTATATAATTATCATTGAACCCCATCTAACAAATTTCAGACGAGAAGAAATATCAGATCTTATACATCTGTTATGCAGAACCCTATATTAACGCTTCCTAGTTAGTAAACGTTTCTGCTTAAAGCGCTGCTTTCTGAAATAATATTTAAATATCTAATTTTCAATCGAAGCAAATGCTATTAACGTCTACGAAGAGAGAGCAGACATCTTGAATTTGTTCTCAGGCAACGAAGTAATGCTTGAGAAGAGATCAAGTCAGTTTCTAAGAAAAATAACTCTCATTACATTATGCCTGCACGATTTCTCTACTTCCCAGGAGCGTTCAAAAAGAAAGTTATGTATTTATACTAATTTCATGTGCTATTTACAGAAAAATGTCATCTTTCTGAATACAAAATATATTCAAAAATTTGTTTTTGCTTCAGAGATATTTTGGGTTTTTCTCTCTCATACATTTTGAACAATCATAGCCAGTAAAAGTTAGCAAAGGGCTCTATCCTTTCTTATTTGAGCGTGTGTTTGTTTGTTCATATATGCTTCAGGTTTTCAATCTATCCTAGCCATACTATTTTGTCATTATTCCGGTTGGTTATAATTAACATCAGGATTCTACTGAATCCAAATATTTCTAGATATTTTTCGCTCTATTTCAGATGTTTTTGAGTAGATAGAAACCCTAGAGATGTTATGGATAGAATTTATTACAACCAAATCTATCCTTCCGATGTATTTTGATTGGCTTCAAATATGATATTACAGTTTTTCAATCATCAACTGTGATGGCGAGTTTATACTAATTACATGTAGATCCTACAGAAAAATATACACATATGCAAAACATATGCAAAATATATCCGAGAGTTTGCATTTTTTCTTCCATGAATTCTCTATTTGCTCCTCTTTGACAACATAAGATCTCAACAAGTTTTCAATGAATTTCAATAAAATTTCAAGGACGGAGAAGCCATATTGTGCGGAAAAGTTACTTAATTTTAAGGTGAATCAATGACTTTTCATGATCGAAAAGGTTTTCTCTGTTTACCGTGAATTTATGTCTTTGCTCAAGTCTATGAAGTGATATCCCGACGGTTCTCAATGGATATCTAAGTGTAAGCCAACTGACGAGGGATAAGTGATCGAAATCGGAGGTACATCCAGTAATTTGTTTCTGATTGAGAAATACTGTTCATTTGTCTTATTTTTGCCCTTTACATTGCTATATTCAGTCATATCTGTCCAAATGGTATCATATCCGTGCATGCAATAGTTTGTAGAAGAGTGGGCCGAGTCAATTAGTGATAAAACGCTGGGATGAATCCAGAAATACGTCCATGTGACGCACACTGTTCTTTTAAAAATATCTATAATTCATTGATCAAAAGATTATAATGAGTATTATTATGGGAAGCATAAAACTATGCTGTGTACTTATAATGAGGGAGGACATAATTGAATGTTTATCATATGGTTATAGACTTATTGGAATCTGAAGAGATCAATGAATTTTAGTATTGCATATATACTTGATGGTCATGAATGGAAGGAATGTACATTGTACAATGTGTATCAAGAGTTGTCCATTCAAGACATCAAAATAGATGCTCCTAAAATTCACAGAAAAAACGGGTGACCGATTTTTAAATATGGCTCACCTTGATTGTCAAAAATCGCGAACTTTTAACCTTGGTGTAGTTAAATCTGAGAGAAATGTGTAATAGGTGGTTGAAATGATTAGTCGTATTATTTGACATAATTCAAAGGTATGATTTTTTAGTCAAGTTTAATTATTAGGTTAGATATGATTTATATTCCCTGTACTCAACTATTTTGTTTGGCTACCTTTTCCTATATAAATGACAGAATGCACTTTTCACACAGAATGCACCGACTGACTGTTGTTAGACATACATGTTTGGAATTCCGTGTACTTACACTAACAAATAAATGTTGTGCATCCAAAAAATAGCTAGGGTGGTCTTAACTCTTGGGATATGAAAATTTCAGTTCATTGAAGTTTTGTAAGAAAAAACTCAGGATATGTGTAATAGATTGATGATCAATTATTTGAATAAATAGCAATTCAGATCTAAAACTTATTGTTCTGAAGTAAGTATCAGGTAAGATATTATTATTCATATCTCCCCTACTAATAATGTTTTTGTTCAAACCTTCCCTAGTATACAATAGTGAGACATCACCACTGGAATTGGAGGCTGGAAATCTAAATATTTATCTCCGTATTTGGTATGGCTTCATCAGGTAAAGAACAGCCTTTTCGTTTCTCTTGTTTCTTCAAAAAATTTTCCCTTGCAATATGTTTTTAGTTTTAGGGTTCAATTTAAATAGTAAGTCAATGCTATATTGTTCTATCCACGTGAGCGTGGTGGCTTTTATGCTTGTTTATAAACAAATCAAATTTTATAGTGATCACTGCCCAATCAAAACCAAGAGAAGTAACTAATTCAAGAATCAGTCTTTTTACATTTTTTATAATCATATCATCTCATTCTGCTGCCAAGATCCGTTGGATCCTGGATGGTTTCTTTTCGAGGACTAACCACAGCAGTATATTTTCATTTTGACAGTAGGGTCAGTTTTACATTCTGAACCCGCTAAGTATTAATATATAGCTATCTGAAAACAATTGGAGATATCACTGTCTGGGTGTCTGCGGGTGATTGCACTGAGATATTTTGATAACTAGTTATTGTGACCAAGTTTCCATTAGCCATTTTTATGTTTTAGCACCAGAAGCAGTGCATTGACTAGTTTGGAGTTTCTAAGATCAGTGGTTCTCAAGAATTGTAATGAAAATAAATGAAATATTACGGATATTGTATCAAAATTATAGATCAAAATTCTGATATAAAATATCTAAATAAGCGACTTCGCAAAAATGACAGAAATATCTTGAAGCTGTGATTTCGTTTTACAGACATGAAATTATTTTCCTTCTTATTATAGTGAGATGCCAATCAAGTTCAGTTCCGACTAATCATGCACTTTGGGGCCGATACTGTCTGTTCTAATACGATTAATTTTTCTCTTTTCAACTGCTGACAGGTTTCCCTGGACTTATTGATGAAGTGTTCTCCATGTCTGACATACTCACTTGGAGTCTTTCATTATTCCCGACCGATGACGCAATGAAGAGCGGCAGCAATATAATGTGAAAGTATATAGAGCTGAATGATAATGCTCAGAAGTGTTGGTTCGTCATTTAATAGAAATTATATGACCAAAGTCATGCAGCAGTAATCCTTGTGAAGATTGATTAATAAGATAAATGGAATAAGGGTTGATTGATTAATTAGTTACTTATCTCGCTTTCTGTTGGATCAGTGACATTGGTATATTTTCAAAAGAATAAACAAGAGAGCAATCAAGAATAAAATTGCATTGCCAACATGACCCTCCCAAATAGAAAAAAATTACGCTGGGGGCCGGTAAAAACGGAATTTTTTTTTTCTTTTTTGTAAACATGATAACAAGTAAATGTTTTCAATTTCAGCCCTCAAACCCCATTGATGTGAATCGTATGCGTGATATATACATATATAGCAAACTGGCCAGGCGCTGGGGAGCGAAGCTCTCATTATAGGTAGAGAGAACGGATACTCCCCTCTGATTTCAAGCTAAGAGTCAGGGAACGAGGCTTCGACCCCAAGCAAGGGACTCGGATGCTATGATTCTTTGTAGATTTGCCGATCAATACGTAAATAATCCGATCATTTTTGACAGGCACTCTGCTAGTCAAATATCTATAATTGTTAATATAATATTGCCAGCAGGTCATATTTCCTTAACATCACATGTTGTGATCTAAAGAAAAATGGCGTGATCATATTAGAACTGAGTTGTTAAAATGGCATATCGCTGCGGGAATTCATACTGAGTGCTAATACCCTGCAGCATATATAAGTGACAGCTCTACCAGAGAACACAAGAACAAAAGCAGAAAATATATCTGTACCTAGCATACATGAATCACCGCAACCCCTGTGAGTACTATAACTAATTATCTAAAAATCATCCTAAATTATCTTAAATGATCTAGAATATCTGAATAAAATTTGGGCATTGATGATCGGTCCAAAATGACCAGATAGACCAAAATAAGCACCAAATGAAGAAGTTGGTGCTTAGTGCTGTATTTAAGGACATTCTCAAAGTTGTGGTTACAGGATTCACTGACACAAAGACGAGCACAGAGGTGAGGGTCTTCAGATCACATGGCTTGTTGGTCAGGTGGGCCTTTTAGGAGTCGAGGTTATTCAATCCATAGACACCCACATTCTAATAGGAACATATACATTTATGTAGTATATTTATACGTATGTGCATATTTGTGTGCATAAGGGTCTGTCATTCTTGATATGAAATCCGATATATTTACAACGTGTCTTGCTTTGTTGCTGAATATATATATATATATATATATATATATATATATATATATATATATATATATATATATATATATACGTGTGTGTGTGTGTGTGTGAAAAATGAAAGGGTCATTTTTTAAAGCTTTATTTGAGCTTTTTTAAAGGTAAGTTGGATGTGAAGCCTTGAACAAAAATCAGACATTAAACTTTCGTTTTAGTCACTCACAACTATTTATTCTGATATTTTAGTTCTAAACGAGAGTCTGAAACTGGAATATCAGAGTTTTTGCTTCACATTCTCCGTTGTTGTGATGGCAGGCAATCACATTTGACAATCTTTAGTTCGGTGTAACAGTTCTGGTGATCTGATGAAACCCATTCTCTACTAGGTTATAACAGGACAAGCCACTACGGACAATTAGGTAATCGAACACACTAATTTACATATATGGCATGTATAAATATATATATATATATATATATATATATATATATATATATATATATATATAGGTCCCCCTATTCAGGATTGAGCACTCATTAAGTGAGGTAACTTGTTCATTGTAAGCTCATGCAATGCTCTTTCAACATAGAATGGAACACTCTGGTGAATGAGGAAAATATATGCGTGAAATAAATATATCGGTTAAATTCAACCTTACTGACCGTCTAGTCCCACGGAGTAGTGGGAGGATACCAGCCTTCTGAAGCTAAGGTTTCGATCCTGCTTCGTGGAACTGGATGGGATAATGGATAGTACTTTAGCCACACCACAAGAGTTGTAATACAACGAAACAGCTTTCAGCGGATGACACAATAGAATATATATATATATATATATATATATATATATATATATATATATATATATATATATATATGTGTGTGTGTGTGAGTGTGAGTGTGTACACAACTTTCAACACAAGATATATAATTTTTGAATTTCCAAATATGTTATATATATCTATTAATGTAACTTATGGAATTTCCTCCCAAATCTGTTTCATGCATGGTACCATGTCTGGACATTTCTTTTGGGGACCATCAGTTGTTCACTATGTAACTGTTTTGGGTATTTAATCACAAACATTTATATTGGCACCACGACCGCTCCAGCTAAGATTTCGATATATACCTAATGTCATCCCACGTGTAGTTCGTTATTTTACGATGGTTATTGTCATAAAGTATTCCCTAGGAATAGCATCCATACTAGACATACTTTTCAAAAACAAGACTTACGTAAGTTACCCAAAAACGTATATACAAAGGCATACGTAAATTCGTATATAGCTAACTAGCTATACATATGTAAACATATTTAGGTACATCAGTAAGTCTGTAACCTGATAATTAAAAAAAAAAAAGAAGCTTTTATACCTGATTCATTTTTTGATATGATAACCTGTTTGTTTTTTTATTTGTTTTTTTTTTGTCAGTATTCTTTATACATTGTTGAATATACTTTGCACTGACCAAGAATTGTACATTGGATATATCTGATCAAAATTCACGCGTCAGGCTGTTGGCTCGTTGATCTGACGTTGTTTAGTAATCTTACAATTTGTGTCTCTTTGTTTCCAACATTTTACTCCTCTCATTACTCTCTGTTCCATACCTACACGCTCACGGGCGCTCGTCTATTTACTTATCAGTGTGTACTTATGTGAAAGTGAGCGAATTAAAGTCGACTATGGATGCACGACATATTTGTCAGCCTGTGGACACCCTACTGAGAATTTAATTCTGAGGAAATCAGAAAATAAACTCGAAACGAAAAAAAGATGAGTCTAATAAGTCATTTAATAGAAACCGCCAAGAGACCTACGTTTTTTGCCACCATTCCTCGTTAGAAGAGATCGATTAAAAAACTTGGAAAATGGATGATTAATGAGTAGGTTACTATACTCGACTTTTGCTGGGTGGGGATCACTAAACAGTCTGGAAATCAAGCATGAACACTGCCTGAAAGGAAACTACGGGACTAATTTAGCAAATTTGGAGGGATTAGTTTCATTTTATCATCTAGATATGAGGAGTAAAAGCGCGGCAAAACATAGGCTGTCAGCCAAACAACTTCGAAAATTGAAGAAACCAGTGTGGGTGATGACTATACACATATTGTCAGTTTCGTTTGACGTCTTCTGATATAATTTAGTGTGTAAGAAGAACAGAGTTGAATTCAAATGTTCAGAAGGGGGATATTGAAATTAATAATTCACAACAATCCATTAATAACGTTACAATCAAATTAATAGGCCTCTGTTCATAAATAAAAGATGATTGTAGTGCCTTGCATTCATGTAGCTCCTAATCCCTTTATTCTTGAAAACTGTTTATTGGAGTGTACAGAGAATAAACAATGGTAAATGAAAAATATCTAAAAAGCAATTCAAGGAGTCAATAAATGAAATGCTATCCTTCAAAAATACTTGGATGCTCTTTGATTGCATATGAGAGGAAGCAGAAACTTTGGTTGTTTTGAAATAGTCATTTTGCTTTTTGTTAGCAGCCAACCCTATCCATTCCAGTATTTATTATGGAGTACATGTTGCCATGGACAACTTCCATAGACACACGTTTGAAAGGCCAAGAGGTCTTGCGCAGTTCGTCGTCACGTTGAGCGGCTTTGGAACATATTCCACGGATGAGCGTCAATGTTTAGGGGTTAATCAAATCATACGTCTCAACTGTAATTGGTACAAACTCGTATTTATCCTTTACTGAGATTTATTTTTTCATGATATACCTATCATTTCTATTTTGGATTATAAGTACCCATCATCGAAGTGGAAGGCCAAGTGGGGTACAATATATCCATATTTGTCAGGGAACAGATACAAATCTATGTTGTTCCAATAAAAAACTTCTCAAATTCCTGGGTTATGGTCCTTTGGCTTTTTACTAACCTACCAAGTTCTGAAAACAAAGGAAAAATACATTCAAGACATAATGTAGCTCGAATAAAGGCACTTGAGTTACATTCTAATGGTTAAAACCTATGGAACACCCGGAAAAATTATTATGATTATGATTTCCATATTTTATGAAGATTTTGCAATGAAGTTATTGTTAAGGACTGATTTTTCTCGGTGAGCCTTTTCAAGTTAAACCCTTCCTTGATGATATAACAGTCATTGGTCAATATGGTCGTTTCGAGACAACTGATTTTCCAATTTTCAAGCGTGCTTTTCTCTCTAATTATTAACCGCCGTCTTCATTCACTTTTCATGTTATTGTTAATTGTTTTTATACAACAATAAAATGTAAACTTGCTTCAGTTATGCTTGCAGTTCTATAAAATGAGCCGCGACATATAGGTTATTTGATAGACCGCAGTACATTTTAAATTGTGCGTACTTTACTCATAAAACAAGCATAAAAAAATAGTTCTGCGGAAGAAAAAAGAAGGTTGGCCTTCTCACACGTTTTCCAGGTAGTAATTGCAGCCTGCAATTAATTTTACATATACTACGTACATGAACATTACATTCTTCTTATGTTCATTAATAGAACAAGGAACAAACCCCAAGCTAAATGAGATCGGAAATGAATATCAAGCTTTTGATGAAATTTGAACTAGCATTACCCGCTGGCGGATGAAGAAGGGTGAGGTTGTGACCCGCCGCGGGTGACACCAACCATAGGCCTGCTACTGGTAATACTTATCTAAGAGGCCTTCAACAGGCTGGGGCAAAGGCTGTTAAGCAAAATTAAAAGATATGGTAAATGTTTCCTGCATTTCTAACTATCAAGCCGAAGGCTGGAAATGAACCTTGAGTTGAAAAATCATTCAAAGTGTGCATTCTCACTAATAGACCCAGTCACAGTGTGACAAATTTAACTCATTCCGATCAGTATTTAGCGCTATTTTCCGCATATTTCCAGCTATTTTCACGGTATTTTGAACTGATCTAGCAATTTCCAGTTGTTAGAAATTGCCATGAAGAGTTAACAGCTTTCAGTGCCTCTTGGCGTTATTGATGCTTTTTCGAGGTCTACGTATAGCAATTTCTTTTTCGAGCAAGTACCATTGCCCACGTAGAGTAGTAATAACAAAGAACAAACAAGAACAGCGATCACATTGATGATTATATCAGCTACGTTAGCATAATTCTTTTTTAGTAACAAATTTGAATTTCAAATGATGTGTTCCAAATCATTTTTGCTTGCGTTCTTTGAGTTACAAATGCACAGCAGCAGCTGTACGATTACAAACTTAAACAACTTCCTTTTTAAAAGCTCTTGAAATATACGCAAAACAAAATAATTATTCGAAGATCTACTCAAATAGAAGCTGAGAAAACTAGTAATTTTATCTACTTATTGATAGGGAAGGAACTTGAAAAGGTTGGGTACTACGGAGCTATCTTTTAGGTTCCTGTATGACCGCGAGAGCGCTTTACTGATTCGGCTGATAGGTATTCGATATATCAATTGTTTGTCGGTGCTCCTCTTAATAACCAGGTGTCTGGGGACTTTATTTATTGAATAAAATTTAGCTATACATCGAGTGTGAATTAATAAATTTGAGATAAAGAATAAATTAACAGAGATTTTATGAATAGCCATTTACTTCAAGGCTTTTACGACATTATTGAATGGTTGTCTGAGATCGCTTTTGGAATATTTCTCAATAATCAATAATCGGGGTTGTAGACTAGTCTCATTTTTTTTCAAATTTCAATTAGAACGATAAAAGCAAATTTATAAAGGTTATTCTTTAATCACGCAACACATGTATGTGGCAAATATCGTGACATATCACAACTGCATGCTGAGGCAAGAAAGCTGTATAACAGCTGGAGATTTTGTTTTCTTTGTCGTGTTTATGATACAGGCGCATGTCATACCAATATGGTTCCTAGCAAATCCAAAGCATTCTTTTCATACTTTGCATGACGTCTTTGTGTATCAAGAATAGAACAGTAAGGTTTTTAGTATCATAGATAATAATACTGATAATTGATATTTCTACCTGCGACAGTTCTACAAATGGCAGATATTGCTTTTCAGGATCAGATTCAAATAAGATAATGACGTTTGTAGAGGAATTAATCAACCCAAGTGGGATGTGGTTAAAAAGGATTTGACAACGTTCTTTTTTGTTTTCAACGATTCATAGCGTTGGTAGGGAAAGAGAGATACGATATGGTGAGTAAGCAAAAAAAGGGGATTTTTTTTCTTACTTTTTTACGTCATACTATGTCTTATTAGTTCTATTTAGATCAATTTTCCAGATCAAAAATAAGAAGTACACGAGAGAGAAACAGAAAGAAAGAAATATAGGAAGAGAAGAGGGAGAGAGAGAAGGACAGAGAGAGTGACAAACAAACAAACAAACAAATCAAACTATATTGTGTTTATAACTAATGTATACACTTGACATTCAAACTTTTTCATTTGCCAATGGGTTATATTGCATTTTTGAAGGATATTATCTGTTTCACTCTTTTATGCAATTGTTATTTTTGTTTCAGGCGTTTTGTCAGGGATCAGGAAACAAATACTTCCAAAAAAGTATAGACAAATTTATTTTTCAACAGAGTATGTTTTTTCCTTGTTTGAATTTGAAGAAAATCCATTTTTATTGCATATCCTTCAGTGAATAGCTAATATTTTTATTCACAGAATACAAAATGTAGTTTAACAACGACATTGTCAGCAGTTATTGATCTAAATCAGTCGTATACATCATTTTGAAAAATAACTAAAAATCATTTTCCTTCCAAAAACCAACCAATGAAAAGATAGTGCATGACTTCGCAATTGACATGTAGGCATATATATATATATATATATATATGTGTATTTGTGTTTAACTTCGGTCATCTTACGATAACTGGTGTATCCTATGCCTTTTGTCCGAAGATTTGCCATGATGAGCCTGGTCATTACCACGATAATTGACCGTCTAAGAATACCAAGTGTCATATCTAGCAACCAGGTTGTCCTGAAACCTTATTGGCCTATGCTCTGTCGTCAGTTAACGTAGCATCTTGTCAAGATAGAACTGGCATGGTCCTTGTCTCAAGTACCAACTGATCCATCGGGGTTGCATGACAATGTGCTCTCCTAAGAGCCACCATACTCGTATTCGACTGACTGCAATCATGTACGCACGTATGTATACATATTCATAAGGGGTCAGCTTTGAATCAATCCAGACACTTTGGATATTGCAAGAACCAGTTTCCAAACCTTAGATTAGTTCTTATTGCACATGTGTGAGCAGTCATTCTCACCTTTGGATTATTTGGTAAGCAGTGACACGTCACAGAGTGTGCTTATGTGTTGCAGGAATAATATATTCATATTTCCTGCCTCATGCAATGGTATATTTTTTGTATCACCCGGGTTTGTTATCAGCCCCGTCAGACTCATTTTTTTTTATTTCTATCGTTAAAAGGGAGGAAACCTCTGAACGTGGACGATATATAAGAGAACAAGATGAAGGAGGTAATGGTGATCACTAAGGATTACTTTGCAAAGAGTTATGAAAAGTGCGCTGGTTATTTAGATAATCGTATCATGGGGGATTAGGTGAATCCTCATTGAAACAAATTAACTAGGTCGAGGATATTGGCATCAAAGCCAAATGTCAGTTACATCCGATTGATGTCCCTTGTTTGGTAAATAAGAATAAAGTGTTCTTGCAACTAGGGAGCATCCTGGAGTAAACTTAAGTACTGTTCAATTGCCCCCCGTTTTATTTCCAGTATCACCTTATGTCTTCCGGTATATAATAGCAAGAACGTTCTTGGCACTATCGTAATTCCTTTGTCAAGACTTTTTGCAGCATTTATTCCGAAATTTAATCGTTTTATCTGTTCTTTCTGTGTCTGTTCCCGGATCGGCATTTCAGGGATCGGATAACCACCTTTTTCCCACGGTGGAACTGTAAAGGACTTGCCATATATATTTGAACATAACTGATACACAAAAAAAAAACAAAAACAAATGGAAGATTGATGAATAATGAAGAACTATAAGATTTTCCAGTGGACTGTATCATACTTCAAATATGCTGTTGAGCACACTTGATACTATAAACTCAGTCAAAACAGAATAGAAGGAAAGAAATGCATGGAAACTGAGGTAGGATTTAAACATATATATATATATATATATATATATATATATATATATATATATATAATTGGGCAGATTTGATGAAATATATAATTGATTATGATGAATAATGAAGGGACATTGAGCATTCTGGTAACTATCTTAGAGTGAATCTTTGGGAAGTCACCTCTTGCAGAGTTCTGTAGACTTTGAGGATAACTGACCGCTGATATTACAGAAAAAAGGCTTGAAAACCATTTGTAGCCATTTTTGAGTTTGGGTCGTAAATGCATCTATCTATTAACTAAGTTTTCAATACATTGTATATCTTGATCCATCTGTTTTAAGCTATTAAATTGAGAATATTTTGATCAGAAAGATAATGTTCCTAATAATATACAACACACACACACACACACACACACACACACACACACACACACACACATATATATATATATATATATATATATATATATATATATATATATATATATATAGGTCATTATGATCCAGTTCTTCGATATCTTTCGGACAGACATGATCACGTATGTGACGGTGTATCTGAGTTTATGTGATTTGTTATATACACCTGCACTACTGATTGAATCGTTCTGACTAGTTATTCTTTCATCATTTCGATTTCTACATTCGAGTTGTTCATATATTTTGTCACTGTCTTGTCGGGACCATAGATAAGCGAAGGCAGAGACAAATAAATGGAAGAAAGATTAATAATGCAAATGCTTCATGAAAGTGATTAGGAACTACTACTACTACTACTACAACTACTACTGATAATAATAATAATAATAATAATAATAATAATAATAATAATAATAATAATAATAATAATAATAATAATAATAATAATAATAATAATAATAATAATAATAATGATAATGATAATAATAATAAATCTATTATAATGAATGTGGTTGTGAAATGCAAATCGGATAATTGTTAAAAAAATTTGAATAACAACATTTTTATAACCCTGACTTATCAGATTTCCTAGCTGAATAGACAAGTGCTATTCTGATCAAAAAGTGTTCGATTGAGGGTTTTTTTTTTCATTCTCGGTATCTTAATCCATGGTGGGAGTTAGGAAAGTTATAACGATCAAAAGAATAAACGGTTTTCCTCTTGGAAAAACACTCCACAAGACAACGGTGTTCCAATCACACGGCAGGCAACTGGTACCCCAATAACACCCTAAACCTGGGTTTGATTTCTGCATGATTTGTAAAACTTTGTTGATATGCTTCTTGGGGCATGACACTATAGACGAATCAAAGTGCATCAATTTTTTTTTTTTTTTACATTTGTTAAGGAATAAAAATTAGAATGATCCAATAAGATAATTATAAATAGCGTTTTATTATATTGAAACGATATTTGAAATGATCTCCCGTTATTACACGTTAAATGTTTCACACTGCATGAACAAAGTGAAGAAAAATAAACAATCAAAGACGATTCCTGCAGCCACCCTTTTTTCATCTATTGTTTGTTATACCTACATAGTTCAGACAAAGTGATACATTAACTGTGCATTAACGGAAGTTCACTTCAAATTTTGATATGAT
>OY735225.1:41126282-41166282 GCA_963457665.1 Thysanoteuthis rhombus | reverse complement strand
TATAATAAGAGATTTTTGTTACAGATTTCTTCAAAGATGCTGAAATACAAAGTCAAACCTTTCATCAGGAAAAACAAGTTTTAATCCTTAGACATTATATCCTCTTTTGATTTTCTGTCAGCTCAAATATAATCAATCATAATCCTCTGATTTTTTTTTCTCTTTTGAGGCAACAACGGATAACAAAAACCTTTATTCATTACAAAAGCTATATCGATTCATTTGTCGTTTAAAAACATTGACAAAATATCTTTAACTGTTTCCACTGAGACTCCAAACATACGACAACACTAAACAGAAAAGGAAATAGGAGAGCAATTGAAGTACAAATTGCAAAAACTTTCAAAAACACTTGTGAATTGGAATGATTGGAAGTTAGCAACGATGTGATCTTCGGCTCTACTCGTGAGAAGAATAAATGAACAATTGCATCACATGAATGACAGGAAAAAAAATCAACAAGAAATCTTAAATGTTTTTAATTTAGATTGAAAGGCCGGGATGTTACCAATAATACAAAAATAAATGGTCTGTTCGCCGGAAAGATGTTTCGAAAATAAGAGAATTCGTAGGATTTGAAAATACTTTATTTTGTTGAACACTGAAACTGATATTTCGATGAATGATATTCTTCAAATAGATTGATATATCTACTTTAATGTAGTTAAGGAATGTTTTCATTCGGTACTTAAAGTTTTACATCACATGGAGTTGAAACACGGAGTTAATTCTATCAAATATCAGGCAATGTCTAGGATACACGAAAAACTCCAGTGAATGTATAAGCGTATATTCCTGCCGTAATTTGAACGTCCCTCTCGAAGAAAAAACGGGTAGATGTCGTTTCTTTTAAGCCTCATTCAATAGCTTATTAAATGGAGGAAATTAACATGTGCAAAGTTTTGACCAGCTGACAACTACACACAGTTCAAATTCACGTGTGTTTGTTTGTCCCCGTCCCACTTGACTGGAATCCACTCTCCAATAATGTATCCATATATTTGTCCTGTGGTTTGCCAGATTAATTCACAACAACAAAAAATAAATCTGATATTTTCTCTGAGTTTCCATCGCAATTTAATGAATACATCCATCGCTTTCAAGTTTATATTGTATCACTGTTTGTTTGATTGTATTATTTCAACTAAAAAGTTATTTCATTTGGGATATTCATTTCATTAGAGGAAAATGCAATAACATTGAGTTTGACGTACCAGGAATGAGATCTTTTAATATAATTTTGCCCCTTTCTCCCTCCCTAAAACTGATCGGTATTTGTCAATTTCATCTAACAAGGAATCAGGCTAACATGAAAACTCCAGTGGACGATTAAATGAGTCGAAGTAGGGTATTTGAATCCCCTTTTCTCACAAAAACTATCGTCCCCAAAGAATGTTTACAACACATACATTTATCATTTAAAACATGGATGGTTAAAACCGTCGACTCTTACAACAACGCGTGGACATTTGATCACTGGTGCATTTTTAAAAGATCAAACTATTAAGGACACTATTTGAAATTGCTCTTCAACACCGATATCCCTAATAGTCAATTCTAGTTTTAAACCTTTTGTTCTCTAACACTATTTCTTTCCTGACCGGAGGGTTTCTATGGCAACTTTCTTCTCAGAGGCCTGACCCCTGGATGGCCTCTATTCACCGTAGCCAGTAACCTATTCTCAAGAAAGCCATTACAATCACTAATCCAGTTCGCTGACCTACAGAAGCGGGGTGAACCAGAAATGAAATATCTCATTATACTGATTTCACATAAGCATCTACTGCTCTACCCCTGTTGGAGTCGTTATACCTACCGCTCTGGATGAAGATTTTTGCTTTGAAACATTTCCTGAATAACACTATGTGATGAACAACTCAATAAATACAATACACTCCGATTTTATAAAACAATACATATTTGTGTAATGTATCCCTTCATAAATAATCTTGTTATTTTCAATGGCCCTATGCTAGTAATATAATATCATACTCTGATGATTTTTAAAGTTTTCAAACAGAAACTTTGGTGCACTCATCCAAATTACCTCTAAAACCTGAAGCAAACATTGTTTTTTTGGTGCATTTAACGGTGATGATCGAGACAAAATGATGTTATTCTCTATATCAAATGGTGGGGGATATATTTTTACTATATTCCCCTCTATATCTGCTGCTCTTTTATTGATGTGGTCCCGTCACTCACAAATGAAGTCCCAAAGATTGTGCGTGCCTGCTGTAGAGATATATTTCATAATTTCTCATACATGTTGCTTCTTACTTAATTGATATAGAATGAAAAAACAAACCCGTACCCAGTGATAGAGAGCAACAAGTGTAAAATTGAAGTGATCGTCGAACATTTATAATTAACAAACCTGCCTGATGCATTGCTGCAACGTTAAACTCAACTCTTACTTCTACTCCGACTCCATCTTCTGTATTGCATATATAATGAATAAAAACATTATAACAATCGTTTTTTTTCTTTTGAAACGTTTTCCCTCTGGGCGGGGCACACAACAGCTACCTTTTCCCAGCTTCAAATATCTCAAATTTCTCTTTGTAACATGTATAAAAGACCTAGAGGCAACAAGTACCCAAAGTGGTGTTATCACTTAGCTGTAGGCCTTTAAGTATCAAAGTATTGATCCATAAAAATGAATTATGCCCTCGTGTCATTCGTCGATATGGGACTTGACAATTCAGCTTCAGCTTCAGCCAAGAGACCCATCTAACGATCAAGTGGGTACGATTTAAAATCACTGCAGCAGAATGCAAATATTTCCTGCTGTAAATTTAGTGAGAGTTGTTTTTTGTTACGCAAGAAAAACAATGTCAACTCCAGACCTGGAATCGATTTTGACAAAATACATCATTTGAAAAGTTCAAAAAACAATAAAAGTTATTTGCTAAATACATCACTGAGTAGTCGTATCATCTTTTGACGGATGTCGTACAATGTAAAATGGGTATTACATGCAAACACTGTTATTACACTCAGGTGTTAAAGAATGGTTTGTAACTACACAGACTTTACGTTTTTCCATTAGGAATATGACCATACCTCCGTATAGTGGCAGAAAGAATGTTGATCTCATGGATGTATTTAGGAGAATGAAATTTGCCTACACCTGAAAGTTTCGATTCATGCCAGATTTATTCTCATGATTCCTTCCTGAGATACGATCCGTAACTGGTAATCGAAAATGAACAGACATGCACTTGTCGCCAGTCTGAACTGAATGCCGTCGGTCCCAATGCTAAGTCGGTGCTTGTCTATGTATATTCTGTTTTTGTTTTTTTTCGTAAAAGATTGCTTGAAGTAAGATCAATTTGATACTTGCCTAGACTTGTACCACTTGATTCATGACAGATTCTTTCTCTTGATTGTTTGATGAATTTGGAATCAGCAACAAGACTGCAAAGTTTCTTTCAGATGTTATCAACAAAATGTACTATATATATATATATATATATATATATATATATATATATATATATATATATGTGTGTGTGTGTGTGTGTGTGTGTGTGTGTGTTAGTGTGTCTATGGATGGGTGGGTGAGTTCGTAACAGAGATGTTGCATCTTTGAGAACGGAATGAAATCCACTTCTTATGTAATAAGTGTAAGTTTGGTTCCCGAAAATTCATCATTATCAGTTGCAAAATCCGAATGACATAAAGAAAAAGAACTTTGAACCCAATTATGCCGTAAGTCAAATTCTAGAATAATTAAGAATATTTGACAAATGAAAGTGCAATAGCAGGGCAATGAAAATTCATTTGTAAGAAAAATGAAAGCATGTTTCCCATTATCTTTTTTTTTTTTTTAATTTAATCTGCTTCCTTCTCTAAGTATATTTCTATTGGCCAATTTTTGATGTGGACTAAATAGAGGCCATCAACATATATTAGTGAAAACACCGTGCTAATAATACGGCCTAAAGAGGCCCCGACTGAAAAGTTATGTGAGGATAGCGTTTTATATTTTTTCAAAACTGCATTAAGCCACTTATGTTTGAGTTCAAGCTACAATTGTCTCAGTAGACGTATGCAGTGCACCTGGATTTTCTGTTCATCAATTAAGGATATTAAACCGAAAGGTGTTCCTTTGTAATTCTGTTTTGAACTGGGGGGAAAAAGCGTCCTTGATGACTTTCCTAATGTTCCAACAGGCTTAAGAGGCGAATCGTCTGAGATGTACGCAATGCTATGAGCCGTTTAGAATCATAAAAAAGAAATCCACAAAAGACAATGCCAGACGTGAGGAATCTTTCACGTCGACAGACAACGAACACTTCGAAAAGGTGCCTGCTGTGATCCATAGAAATCGTTACCTTACCCTCTGGGGAGTTTCTTAAGAGGTATGAAAAGTTCGTGACGTGATAATAAAAAAAAATAAAACAGATGGTGCATCATGTTGCTGCAAAATTTGTGCCATATCTGCTGACTGATTGATAGAATCTTTGGTGAAGAATCAGAAGACTTTCGTACCCCAGCCACCCTACTCATTGGATTTGGCTGATATCGACTTTTTTGTTCCCATAGGGAGTGGAAAAAAAAACTTGAAAATAAGTCCACAAAAGTATGATCGATCCAATGGAATGACCCGATAGTACAGCTGTCTTGGGTAGATTGAAAGGTGTACCCTGACTGTATGGCTAGCTCAGGTAGGTTTTTTGTCAGCTTCTGGACACTTTGCAAACGTTCCAAGTGATGATGTGTATTTCAATTGTAATGACCAACAATCATAACAAAATGAGTTTTAAGGGAGTCCACTCGTATCTTTCTGTTCCCCTTACAAATTTGTAGACGAAGGATTCCAAGCAAAATAGAGTCATTCAATCCATCATGTTAATGAATCCTAACAATAGTATCAACATCATCATCATCATCATCATCATCATCATCATCATCATCATCATCAGTCTTTCAACGTCCGTCGTTGGATATAGACCTTTCTCCAAGATTTGCCACACTTCTCTATCATGGGCGTCGCAGAATCAGTACTTCCTGAATTTTTCTAGACCATGTCTCCATCTAATGTTTTGCCGGGGGATCCATGTCGTGGGCCGTGATGTCCATCGGTTGTCCACTATTCTTGCAACATGACCAGCCCACCGCCATTTGAGATTTTTAAAGGATTCTATGATGTCCCTGACTCATGTCTTTTCTCGGATGTACAGTATCAACATTAATAGTAAGAAAATTATACTGGCAACATACCTTCCGCTAACCTTTTAAATCACTCCATTAAACTTTTACCCTAAAATATTCAAATCTCAATCATTTTTTCTTGCTCGAACCTCTCTCTCATTCTCTTGCTCTCTCTCGCTCTCTCTTCATATTACTTTCCCAACCCTACCATCCAACTACCACTAGGCTTCTAATACCACTCTAGCCAAAACATCTCTGGTTCCAAGTGTTCAGCTATTTTTACTACAACCATTACTTCTAATTACAAAGCACAAAGCCAAGTGGTCGTAATTGAAAGGACAAATTCCTTTTCTTCCCTCTTTTAAGTTCACTGAGAAACTTTCGACTCCCTACGCTTCATTAAACATTTTTGTTTAAAGGTGGATCATTTATTTCCTCATCGTTTTTTGACCTTATATTTTTAATGTCGAGATTTTCTTCTTTATTCGCCAGACTGCAGTTCTATCTGAGTAGGTACTAACTTACATACACGACATCTAAGGCAGCCAATTGTCAAGTCGATAACAACATCACGAGAGAAACTAATTTAAGAGCAACGTCAGTGGGATTCGCTCTCATATTGACTGCACTTTAGAATGAAATTAAAATTACCGTGGCGACTGTGCCAGAACGACTATTTATTATTATTTGAAGGTTCTACCATTTCTTTTCTATGTGCGTGCTTATATGTCAGTTCGTTTGTTTGTTGGGCTATACCATTTTGTCTACTGACTTGAAAGTTGGTATCAGTGCTCGACTAGAGCCCTCACAGGGATGCTCTCATTTATTATCGCTGGAGAAACGTTTTTGACCCTTCAGGGGCCTCATTATGATGAGTTCAATTTTATAATCTTGATAATCCGGAATGTGAATGTTCCTAGATTTTTTGGTTTTTGTTTATTCCCTTGCCAATGATTTCCAGTGATGTCATAAATGAAAAAAAATTTGAACATATTTTCTTTCGATCAAACTTTGTACATGACTTTTGAGGCAAAGTTGTTGAATAATTGATTCTGATTGCGAGCTGTTGCAATTGTTATTATCAATTTCATACCAGTTGCCTGTTGGTTACCGGTGGAGGTTGTGACAGCAAGTCTCGTCAAGTCTCCAGTCCTCTTGTCCACACTCTTATAGTCCACGGCAGTACTGTGATATACAGTTTCACACCAGTTGTCCGGTAGTGATCGCTGAAAGCTGAGTGACGGTAAGTCCTCAGGTTTTCAGTCCTCTTCTCATCTTATCCATCCCTCATTCATCACAGCAGTGATGTGGTTGATACCTCCATCTCTATTAAGGTATGCTTTTCCCTTCCTCATTGGTTACAGCTAAGGTCGTGGATCTCATATTTCTAGGACTTTCCTCAGTATCAGTGCAGCTACCAATCCTTCCTCTTATTACAAGTTCCTCTAATCTTGCTTTCAGTGTCTTTGGTACAGAGTTGCATGCACTTAATATTGCTGACACTGCCCTGATTTCCATGTTCCACACTTTGTTAGGTTCTCTTGCCAGATCGTATTATTTTTCCAATTATTTTGCTCCTTTTCCTCCCAACTCTATGGTTTGCAGGTACGGCTACGTCTATTATTTGGCAGGTTTTTCTCTACCTGTCTACGATTACTAAGTTCAGGTATTTTGCTTGGTCTGTTTGGATATCAAAGTCTAAAAGTAAACCGTGGTTTCCATTCTCAAGGGCTGTCTCCGGCTTGTACTGATACCACTTTTCCGAACAGTTAAATTCTATTTGTGTATTCAGTCCCTAGAGTTTCACTGTTTCTACTCTATTGTGTCTATGTTTATACTCCTTCTGGGCTAATTGACTACATCCACTGGTTATATGGTTTACGGTCTTGCCTTTCTCCCCCCCCCCACCATTGGCAACACTTGCTGATTGCGTTCTGTCAATTTTTCTATTGATATAGTTTGTTCTGATGCATTTGTTTTGGGCTGCAATGATGAGCAGTTCTGTTTCTCTCTTCTGGTATCCTTTTCATAGTTATGTCCATGATCTTTCGTCTGCAACATCTTGTACCCGTTTTTTAAATTCTCTGCATCGTTTTTCCTGTTCCAATTTTTTTTCTTTGTTGGCTGTGCTGTTCGATTGTTTCCTACTTTCTGGTTGTTTGTTACTCTGCTTCGAGAACTCATCATAACGTCCTTACTGTTTATACACAAATACTTTGATCCTCTGGACATAGTCCTATGAACGGTCCATTGACTGGAGTTTTTCCTTTGCACATCCAAAGAATGGTCCCGTGTATCCTACTACCGATACGGCCAATGTGTCCATTCCTCTTATAAGGGTTCTGCAGTTTAGTTTGATCTCTGATATTTTTCCTATCCTCCTAAGGTATTTTCCCTTTATTTTTCCATTCATTTCTTCCCGTTTTATCATGTCATAATCCCAGATATTTGCATCAATCTTCTGCCTTCCTTTTTGCATGACCATTATTGCACATTTTTTTATTCCGACCTCCATCCCAATACCATTGCTGCATTCCTTCACTTTGTTGAACAGTGTCTCAAGTTCTCCTGGGTTCTTTGCAAATAATCTTATATCGTCCATGTACATTAGGTGGTTGGGTTTTATTTATTTATTTATATATCTATTTTGGGAGAATTGGTATACTTTACTGTTTTTTCAGGATTCTATTGAGCGGTATCATAGCTAGAACAAATAGTAGTGGAGACAGCTAGTCTCCCTGAAATATTCCCTTTGTTATACTTAGCTGTGGTAATTTTTTCTGCTTTAGCTGTCAGATTAGCTTCCAGATCCCATAGAGTTGGCAATGCATCTTCTCCTTCCCCTTGTTTTTCTTCTTTTTGTTTCTTTCTTCTTCTTCTTCTTCTTCTTCTTCTTCTTCTTCTTCTTCTTCTTCTTCTTCTTCTTCTTCTTCTTCTTCTTCTTCTTCTTCGATTTCTTATTCTTCTTCGATTTCTTATTCTTCTTTTTTCTTCAACTTCTTTTTCTTTTTCTATTAATTATTATCATTATTAACAACTTTGATATTTGATAATATTAATGATGAGTAAAACAGAATTTTTTTTTAATTAGTGATAATAATTTATTCTGTTTTTCTCTATCAGGGAAAAGTGGAAGAAAAGTATTTCTAAATTGTAACTGAATTTCATCATCAATCACGAATATGTTGCATTTTACTATTGAAAAAAAAAGCTTAAAATACTGGATAACATCGGTTTTTGTTCTGAAAAGGTCTTTTAACACAACCATTATTCAAGACAACTGGCCCGTGAGTGTACCTAATAACGGAGCCTCCTTTTTCTAGGACAAGCACATGGAGGTCACCATCAAAATTGCATTTTTCAGTTCTGTATTTGTTGGTTTTGGTTTCCAATATATTTATATAAAAGGGGCTGCATAAACTTACACTAAGTTAAAACTAATGGGAGGAAAAAGGGACAACGGGATACTAAGGAAGGAAGATACACAAAAACTTCAAAAAATACTCAGGCAATTTAAATACTTTATCAGAAATAGTATATCCAATCATAAATATACTTATCTGTTCACTACATTATCATTGCTGTAAAAATGCAAGCATTATTCCTCTAACTTCTTTCACCCAGCCTGATATTTTTTCTCAGGTTTGAGATTTTGATCTGGGCTCAAGGCTGACTTTCTGTCGGGTTAGTATCCCAAAAGAAACTATTGACCCACAGCCAGTTCTGACATCTGTTCAATATTGTGTCCAAATCCTGTGGTTTAATTACAAATAACAGCCATACTATTGGGAAAGGAAAAAAAAAAAACGCCACAGACCACCATAGCTAACTTATGACTGCTTAGATAAGGTAAGTCTTGTCAAACTTACCACTCCATGGACCCAAAGATACAAGCCCTTTAAAGGAAATGATCGGTTTTGTGCACATGATACTTCAACCAGAAAGTCCATTGAAAAAACTGGATAGATATCCGGCATACACTGACTGTCATCTAATTTTGCATCGTCAAAGAACACCGTCCAGAAGCTCTGTTTCTGGAATAAAATCAATATATATATATATATATATATATATATATATATATATATATATATATATTGCGTGATAGAAACATGACCATTTGCAAATTACAATTATCCCATTTGAAACCCCCATTCAGACTGGTATGAATAAGTGTTTCACATATAAGTTTAAATTTGTGACTTGTTATGTTTACAATTTTTTTTTCAGATTGTATCTGTTTATACATACTATTTGAATAAATATCAGCTACATGTACAGGTTATTTCCATTACACACACAGACACACACACACACACAAACACACACACACACATACATACATACACACACGCATATATATAATGATATATTTCGTTGTTCATTTTCAGACATTCTGTGTAAGAGACATCCATATTTTGGCAATATTCTTCTCCTTATTAACGATGATTAAATCTGGTTTTCCCAACGGAATGAGCTCATTACGAATTTTTCATCCAATTTTATCTTTGAAAACATACAGCATCTTCTGAGAATTTGAGAACTAATTTGCCGTAATGACAGGCAGATTTTCTCCGAAGTGAACAAATGATGACAAGATAAAAAGTACTGCCAAAACTACGTTATATTAGTTTTTTTACAGTCTAAAGCCTTACATATGGGTTCCACGTCTGCAAATAGAATTTATCAACCAACAAAAGATCATGCTAATTCGTTCTATCATTTTGATTAATTCAAGTTCGTAATTAATTAACCCAAATTATTTTCAATCTCTCACCTGATGTTTGTGTTACTTGAGGTAGTATTATTTGAAAGATTTACACATTTTTGTTTTTGAAACAATGTCTCTGATTCACTAAACTGATATCCGTCAATAGTCACGGGGATGTGTCAGTAAATAATGCCGTTAGAATGAGTGTCCTTATTTTAGTACATCTCTATTGTCATTATAGCTTACTTTTGTTTGAAATCCTGAAGAAAAAACGTCGTTTCATGATAATTGTGAAATAATATCAGGTGATCATTGAACAGAAACTTCTAGCATTGTATATTATACTATAGAGAATTTATTTACAGATGTAATCAAAATGCCTATCTCGTTAGATTCCAAATTTGGTTTGGCTAGTGTCGGCCATAAATATGTGAGGTGAATTGCTTTCACACATTAGTATTCGTTCAGATGAACCACTGGTATTGTGTTTCTTCTTGTGGTATATATATCAAAGGATCGATATCTGTTTGTGCATATAATTAATCAATAACAAATACATACACTCACACACGTACAACCACACACACACATATATATATATATTTGTATATATATATATATATATATATATATATATATATATATATATATATATATATAAAATTGCTATAGCTCTATGCATACATACATTCATGCAACATGTACATATATGTGTATGTGTGTTTGATTTTGCGTATCCAGTAAAGTTTCGCCATAACAAATTAATTGGTGGGTGTTTTTGATGGTGATGGTTCGTTATACCCGATGGTTGCCCTTTGCTTACTGAATTGAAACTAAGGTCAATCATATCGCTCCATTTAACCAGCATTGTTCCATGAATCTAGAGACAGTTTGGTGGCCCCTTGTTTTATTCTCTATCTTACCTCTTCATTTTACCTCTTCAGGCGAATGACTCATTCCGTTAACAGTCCTAAGAACCTTTTTATATATGATTAACATTTGATTAACATATATGTCACATAATTTCTACTGAACAATTACATTTATCCCTTTCTGCCAATATAAACGATTGTTGCTGGCATTAGATATTCAATTGTGGATCGTTTTGTTTATATGAGTTGAGCAAGTCAGAATTAGTTATTTGTCTCAAATTTGTGGCATCTATCTCAATAAGGTTCAGTTTTGTCTTTACCATCAAAGTTACACGAAAAATGGTAAAAAAAGATGTTCTCTATTTTCTGTCAAAACCCATTGTATCACTCAACTTTACTTTCAGCCATTAGGAATTTTTGTCCAATATTAAAGTATTAATATGCCTGTTATGGAAAAATTGAAAGGAACATAATACTGAATATTAACCGAAACTTAATTGTTACGTTTTTCTAGGTACTAACAATTACTATCATAATTACGATTTTCATTCAAATGTCAACATCTTTTCCAGTTCATCTGTAATAAATTAAATGCTGGAAAAAATGACGGCACCATATTCCAAATTCTTTGGAGTAAATTTAACAAAAAACTGAGGAGATTGTCCTGTAGAATGTGATTCATCATCATCATCATCAGCAGCAGCCTCTTAGTGTCAGTTGTTGGACATAAATCCTACCCAGGATTTACGTCTCTCTATCACGGATGTTGCAGCGATAAAATTTTCGAGTACGTCTAATTCGTCATGCAAGCTCATGTCTCGACGGCGGCCACAATTTTGCATATGATCCTTGGGAATTAACGTTGTGAGTTGTGATACCCATTGGTTGCCAAGCAACCAGCCCTTTGTCATCTCAGTTTTCAAATAGAATTCATCATATTGCAGAATCCACTTTTTTCAATAATATAATGCGTTGTTTTGTGATTGCTCCATCAGAATTATTTTCACGTGTGCGAGTGTAATGCCAGATTTAGACAGTCATTTGGTTTGTTTCTTTGTTTCAGCTCAGAGATCATCGAGAGGGTGAAGTAGTCGTAGTCTAGTCTTCTCAAGATTCGTGTGATCTTTTTCAAAGAATGAGCTTGCCTTAAAGAAAGTTTGCCATCTTAAAGTGATTCATCCTTTGATTTTTCTTCCTTTTTTTTGGTGGAGGGTTGTTATCTAAGGATACGCTATGGTTCACTTTTTTCAGATATGCATCTTCGACCCAGATTCTTTATTCTTTGTTATGTTTGTTATACAAGGAGACCAATATTCTTGCTCTCCTCGTTCGGTTCGTAAAGCATCAATTGGAGATCGTGATTTTTTTTTGTTTTTTTTTTGTCGTCAGCAAATTTGAAGTTACTTAAGAATATGCAGACTATTCCGATTCTATTACTACCCCCATCTGGGTTTTGGAGTATCATCTCGAGGAAGGTTGGTTAGAGTTGGTTTAACTAGTAGTACTTACTCTTTCTTTGAGGTGAACAGGACTTTGTGTAAGCTAATATGCTAACTTCTGTTCTGCTATGTAAGTTGCAATACTTTGACATATAAAGCGTTTACACTTTTTGGATGTTAGCACCGATGAATTTGGGGATCCCACCTTTGTTGAAAGCCTTCTTAAAGTCAATAATTGCTACAGCAAGTTGCAATTCCTCTTTTGTGACTTCTCTTTAACTGATTTACTAAATGGAGATGGTCAATGGTTGAGCAGATTTTTTGAATCGACCCCCTTCTGGTGGTTAGTTTTCATTTATATTCCCAGTGATTTGATATTGATCATTGTGAAACGTTTGTAAATGCAATTTAGTAGGCTTATTGGCTTGTTGTAGGCTTGTTGAGGTCTTTTGGATTCCCTTTCTCATGTAATAACCTAAGGATTTCAATGTTCCAATCTTCCATGACCTTACCAGCCCTTTTGAGTAGGTCAATAGAGAAGTTATCTCTGCTCGGGGCCCTTTTTTTTTTTACTCAAGGCTTGCTTCGGTTCTGCTGTGAGTAACTTCTGAAAAATCTTTGAACTTGTAGCCAGTATATCCTGTTCGTTGTTCCAAGGAGGAAACTTTTTTCTTTCCGTAAAAATCTTTTATACTCTCCAAAATTCAGTCTCTCTCTGTGGTTGAATCACCATTTCATTAGTGTGCACTGGTTGTTTGTGTTTTTACTGAACCAGAGCTTAGTTCCAACATGGAAATTTTTATAATCATCACATGATAATTCTCTCTCTCTCTCTCTCTCTATATATATATATATATATATATATATATATATATATATATATTTATATATATATATATATACATGACAGAGACTGACTAAATAATCCATTTTTATAAATCTATAGTTACATCATTTAGAAATGAAAGAAATTTCCCTATCTTTTGTCTACCTCACACAACCTTTCTGCCGAACTGTCTTATCCATCATTATGAACTATACCAGTTTTAATTTCATGAATTCTCCGAAGAATTCTTCTATATTTTGAACTTTCAATCATGCCAACCAAACTAAAAGTGTTGCATGAAGCGTAATATGTGATATGCTCTCCCATCACAGATTCTTGATCGTTTGTCGCATCGTATATGCAAGTTGTGGACGGGCAACCTGTTTCTATGAATTGATCAAAGGAGCTAATGGCTCACAGTAGCCTTATACAGTGACAGTTTATTCAAGCTCAGGCATTTCGTAATAAATAATTCTCTTTGAAACCCACCAACAACAGAGAGGAACTTAGCCTGTGGTAAATTCTATCAAAGTGGAAATATTCATGACTATCCATAATGTAATCTGTACACAAATAGAAATATGTAATGCATGTTTATGAACAAATCATGGTATATATATATATATATATATATATATATATATATATATATATATATATATATATATATATATATATATATAGTGTACTGCTCATAAGTATCTGAAAAAACACAAATTTGTTTTTTTTTTTATATGAGGGATTGTTAAGGATTTTGAGCTTGGGAATCCATATCAACTCACTAGTTTGGCAAATAGTCCAAAAGGTAATGTGAGTCTGCTTTTTCAAAAAGAGTGCGTTATGTTTATATCGTAGATATGTTGAAATGATAGTTACTAACCTGTATCGCTTACCCTTTGGTGTTGGTCCCGCAGGGAATAATATTTTGTATTTCAGCTATCAATCTGACCAGTACTATTGGAAAATCACAGTCGTTTGTAGCGATAGTTATGGGATTGGAAATATGGCGGCTTTTCTTTTAGTATATGTATTTCCTTGTCTTCGCCTCCTTTGGGGTTTAATTTGAGATCTTGTACATTGGGATGAATGAATGATGAGTTTTGAGTGCCGTTTGTTTGTAGGGTCCATCGATACTCGTATTGTCATCTCTTGAATGATCTGGACATTTCTCCAGGATATTGTTTCGGACGAACCTTGCTGGATATTTGATATGTACCTACATAGGACATTGTTCTACTTTGTAGGTCCCTGTGTATTTGTTTGAGGGTTTAGGGATGATCTGTGGACATAGTTGTTCAATGTTTCCCCTGAAGGCTGAATTGGTTAGAAGTATTTAGCCTATCACTGATTTGTCTAGCCGTTAGGAACCAAAAATTCTATTTGCGACCATTGTTAGCTCACTCATTATCATCTTTCAGCCTCATTCAGGTATTATCTGCTGGAATAATGTTTTCTGATCCGTCTTCATAGGTGCTATTTGGACAAATTCTGACGCAAAAAATCTAGTTATAAATTTCATGAGGTTACTCCTCTTTTACATGTTTGATTTATGAGTAATCAGTTTTGAAAGGACCATTTCCCACCTTCGACGATGCAGGATTCGGATGAGATTAGTCTGTTACATGTGTTTGAGTTCAAACATCAATTTTGTGATTTGGAATTCAATCCCCGTCCCAACCAATTCATGGAATGCCTTCAAAAATAGCTGCGAGATATCCAACATTGTTGAGCGGACGTGAGTCCAATTTGTTGTTCCACGATGCTAGATCTCAGACTTTGCAACCCAACCAAAACAAATTTGCTGCAACTTAATCATGAAATCTCATAATATCTATTTTCAACAGACTTATATCCGACAAATTATCACTTATATCAGCTCTTATGGAAATTATGCCAACGAAAAAGCGGTAATTACAGTGGTTGAATAATTTGTAGCTTCAAAAGACATTAATTTATATATAAAAAAGAAATCTTCACGCCTGAAGCACAAATAAAAAGAATTTTTCGAAGCAAATCGAAGTTGTTTTCGTTGATAAACCAGGCTTGTTTACATTTTTACGTTCGTTTTATTTTTCTTTTCATAAACGTCTGTTTTACTTGGGACAATTTGAATTACGTGTCATATAGTGCATGGACGATTTTGAACTCTCATAGATATCCCTCCTAACAAAGGTTATCCACTTTTCAAGAAAACTGCTTTTCTAGAACAAAAAACCCTATTACACAAGGCTGTGCCTGTTGGCTGAAATGTTTCGAGTGTCAAAATCAGAAGTGTCATAACAGGTTTTGAAACGAACTAATACGACTCGGAGATTGAAGAGAAACACTCTTAAAAACGAAAACAAATAACTGACATTCATCGATATATATCATAAGTAGACAATAAACTTGTGAACAAATAAATTTCGAAAACTATTTCAATTCGACTGTGTTTGACCAACTCAGGAATTCCAAGTATTCTGTTCCTATTAAAAACTATTGCAATTGTTTCAACTGCAACGTTAGTTGTATGCAGTTTTTAGGAACAGCAGAAATTATATATAAAGACCAGATTCAAATAGATTGACAGCGTTTTGAGAAATGAGTGAGTTGATAAAGAGGGGTAGACAGCAATCCTAACAAAGGGAAGATGTGATCATGATAAGAGGCAAGATAGTAAGTTGTATTTAATCTCTGTCCCACCACAGCAATATGTTACACAAGGTCGGGCTTAACGTGGGAAGAAATAGTAGCTTACCCCCCAAAAATGGCTCCAGCCGACGCAGTTACCGTTGAAAAGACAACTTCACCTGCGAAAGCAGGGCCGAGTAATAATGGGAGAGCCTAAGGACGAATCCAAAGGCCTCCCGATGCGCTTAGCAAACGCAGCATCAGTGTAACCTCATTGGCCAACGTTTGCACCGGCGCACTCGGTCTTTGATACCTTCCACACAATCTCCGGCCCATTCAACGGGCAAGTGTCAGTACCGACTCCTCGGTCTATGCCATGACACAGATACTACACTTTGATCCCGAAGATAGGGCCAGAAAAAGGTGCCAGGCAAGATAGTAAGTGAGAAAAAGTGTTGAGAAAGATAGAAAAATACGTCATAAGGAAGAGAAAAGCAGAATAATTTTTACATCAAATTACGTCATATTTCCCCTGTTTTGAAAAATCGATTCTCGAAAAAAAAGAAAGGATAAGAAAGAAAGGGAAAAAAAACAGACAAACAAAAAATAATCAGACAATACACTGTTGATAACTAATGTATACGTTCAATAAATATATATATATATATATATATATATATATATATATATATATATATATGCGTGTGTGTGTATTTCGGACGATATTATCCGTTTTACTTCTGATGCAAATGATAGTTACTTTTGTTACGGACGTTTTATCGGGGCTCGAATAATCGATTGCAAAAAACAAGTTCTAATACATAAACAAATGTTGATAATTATTCGCTAATGCTGTCAAAGTTTATGAATGCAACTTTGCAGGTGTGGAACTGACCCTGTTTTTTTAAATTCTTGCTTATGAATCTATCCGGGTGAAACTCGGAAACGTCCTACGTGGTAGGCGAGGTGTCTGTTCATTTCCCACGGAAGTTAATAGCTTGTGTTTGGTATTTAAAAAAAATAGAAATAATATTCTTGCACCGGTTTTCTGAGCCAGCAGACACGCCACAGATGAATGAATTCCACAACACATTCTCTATATCCAGACTTCCTTTGGCCTGGTGCCAGATCATGGTAAGTTCTGTGAATATCTATGTAAAGAAGAACTGTAGGTAGAATATATATATATATATATATATATATATATAATATTTGATTGATCGCAGAATAATTACCTATTTATATGTTCGGAAAGTACTAGCGTATTTTTGTCCACATGTTCAGTAAGTCATCCATCATCATCATCATCATCAGTCTTTTAGCGTCCGTCGTTGGACATAGACCTTCCCCAGGATTTACCACACTTTTCTATCATGGGCGTCACGGAGCCAGTACTTCCTGAACTTGTCTAGCTCGTCTCTCCATCTAACATTTTGCCGGCCTCGGTTGCGCATGTGGTCTCGGGGAATCCATGTTGTGAGTCGTCATGTCCATCGATTGTCTGCCATTCTTGCAACATGGCCAGCCCACCGACATTTGAGATTTTTTATGGATTCTATGATGTCTCTAACTGATGTCTTTTCTCGGATGTACTGTGCCGTTTTGAGGTCTCCCCATGTGAGGCCCAGCATTTTTCTTTCATGTGCACGTTGCCTGGTTCTCAGTTTACGGGTCTGTCTCTTGGTTAAGTGTTCAGTAAGTAATTGCATATTAAATTTCTGTAGATTATAAGTCAACCAACTTAGGCCAGAACAGGATTGATTGGTATAAAACGACGTTTGAATTCTGTTCATCATCTTTTCGATCCAACAGTGTGTAATTTATAGTGTAAAGTTGAGATTAATCTCATGGAGGATAAAGACCTGGAAAGGGCAAAACATTTACCGAAAGCAAAACATTTTCCCATGGATGGCTTTCATGAATTATGATGATTATTAATATATTTCATTGGCATTTGGTTTTTTCTTCTTTTTGATAATATTCATTTACTTTTTGAACATTAAAACATGTAATTATCTTCCAAACTCCCTAATAAATCAACACCTAAATATAACCCCTGGACTTTCAGGATTTCAATTCTGCCCTGTGGTACTGGAGTAATAAATCAAAACAACTGTCTGTGGATGACACAATATATATATATATATATACATATATATATATATATATATATATATATATATATATATATGTATATATATATATATATATATATATATATATATATATATATATATATATATATATATATATATATATATATATATATATATCAAAAGCTCCAGGGGTTATATATATATATATATATATATATATATATATATATATATATATATATATATATATATATATATATATATATATATATATATATAAGCCAAGGGATCAATTTAGCATAGCATCAAATTGTAAAGTCACATCCCTGCTTCCTTTAGAACCTATTGGGGATGAAAAGAAAAAGAAGTAACATTTCCTTGACATGACTTAATGTTGAAATTCTCATAGTTCTAGCTCTATTGTGTGCCCTATACGCAAGATTCATACATGACTTGCCAGTCAGTAAGAGAGACGGACAGACCCACTTAAAAACTATCGAAACCCATGATTGCAATGTTACGGGTAGAATTGATTGCTGGTCTCCAATAATTCTTTTAGCAGTGGTTTTATTTTCCAAATTATGTATATCAGCAATCTATAAGCACATAAAATAAATGTCTATCTTTTATGTAAAATAAAATGAATCGATGCATATGATTTAAATTTACTTCCCAATGTATAAATCAGTACGAAGAGTTCTGCTTAAGAAACAATAAACTGTAATAATTCAAATAACCCTTGGCAATCTGAAATACAAGCCTTATCGGCTTTTACAGCCCATAGACAATTATTCGTTCGTTCTGATTATTTTATTTTATTTTATTTTATATTTTTTTTGCTGGCCAGATATCGACACTGCAACTCATCGTTTAGAGACAGTTGCCAAAGTTTATCTCGGAACTTCCCCGACGCACATGTACGAAAACACTTCTAATGCTTTAATATTCAATAATTGAATCTACAGATTAACGAAACCTAATGATAAGGTACACTTTCTAAAATCCATCTTCCTAAAATCAAATCAGAAATCCTCTTATATATGCCATTCCATGTGTTTTATATAAGCGTCGAATATTTGGCGGATTAATAATTTGTTAAATGAAAGATATGCAAAAATTTTTAATAAGTCCAGAACCACTTATATGAAGCCGCAAATTCAACTATTGATTAAAAAGAATAGTATTCTCACAGATAGTACGTATCACTCTCCCTCAAGGAGAAACGTTAATAAAGATACAAAGCTTTCTCTTTTTCTGTTAACTTTGTTACTAAAATATTCCATATATTTATCAAAAGTCCAATCATCGAATGAAATAACCAGGAACTCAAAACAAATCATTGAGGAGTGTTTGAAGTGCTCACTTTCATCAAATTTAACATTTTTTTTTAAATGGACAAGATCTTCGGGAATTGTTGATTTCTATCAGATAAATTAGAGAAAAAAATCAGCAAGATCTAGCCAAAAAAATTGTTGATTTTGTCAACCGTTTTTTTTTTCAATGAAACTGCTGACTTTTCGAATGGGTTGATGTATAAACATTTTAATGCATTCTGACACTCACCAACCCCTCAGCCAGTTTGTGGTTTTCTGAGGAAAATCAGATGACAAAAATTATGTCGCTATAAATGCAAAACATACTCGGTTACAATGAAACAACCACGAACATCATTCATTCATGCAAAACTTGGTTGAACATGATAAGCAAGATATTTGTCATTTGAAAGATTCAGGAAACCTTTTAAATCTAGAATATTTATGCAGTTAGTGGTTAAAAACAAATATTCGATGTAGATATCTGCCAACATGGTTCCAATGCCCCAATGTAAATGTTGATATTTTCAAAACATCGACACCATTTAAAATTTCAAACTAATTGGTCAACTAGTATATATCTGAATTTTTGAGATGAGGTATAATTATTATATCTATTAATATTCGGACCATCCTCATCTTGGTTGTTTTTCATACAACGTTCCGGCCGTTGCACATGGACACATAGTGGTTCTAGCATCAGACAAAATTACTGCAAAGTAATCTAATGGTTCTAGGTTCAATCCTAGTGTGAGACAATATAACAATACTTCTAATGTTAAGACGGGAGTGCGGTCAATATACCCCCGTCAGATAAATAAAGGGTTCGGTTTGTTACTTCCCCACGCCCACCAGATGATACTGGATGAAAGCCGTAGAGTGCAACGGCCGAAACATTGTATGAAAAATAACCATGATGAGGATGGTCCAAATATTAGTAGATATAAATAAATTGGTCAACATCAGCATTTAAAAATATCATTATATTTCGTTCTAAAGTTCCTGTTGAATGCCAGTATTCATAAATAACACAATCTCCAATCTTGTAAGACTTCATCAAACTCAAGAGGCAAAAGTTAAACTACATTTGATATTAAGGAACATAACGACGTCAGTATTCACAAATGACATCACTTTTCTATTCCTAAAGTACTTGTTGAATGTCAGTATTTATAAGTAATACCATTTCAATGTTGTTAACATCGGTATGCAAGAACAACATGATCATCCATTTTAATGAATTGAGGCAATGTCAGTATACAAAAAAAATATCTTCTAATCTGAAGTACTTGTTGGATGTCAGTGTTTATACAGAACACAATATCAAATTTTGTGGGATTTTGACGATGTCAATATTTTTAAAAAAACAAACATAACCCTTGATGAATCTTTGCTGTCATAGATTTTTCCAGCTGTTTTCTCACATCATTATCTCCTTTACCTTTTTCTTGCAGCATGCTATCCATATTGGAAAAACTTTTTGCTGCTATGCTCATTTACACCAGATGAATCAGCGGATGGAGATCGAATTCAGACTCAGGTTAACTGGAGGGAAATTTGGATCCACACATTCCAGGGACCCATTGCATTGCCAGTGACGTAAGAAGCTTTTGGAAAATTGACCCGACCGAATAGAACTTAAGGCATAAAGCTTGCTCCCCCAGGAATTTTGAAAATATAATCTTTGGGACTAGCAAAAATTGCTTTCCCCAGGTACAGAATTTTGAGCTATCTTTCTTCATAACAAGATTTCATCCCAAACGTAGGGAGGGACACTTATTTAAAAAAACAAAAGATATTCACATAACTGTATGAACTGTGTTATCATCATGGTATGGAATAACTGCTTTCTACTCGTTCCAAAGATTCTGTTTGCCTGAGGTTATATCTGTGCGTTATCTATTGTATTTCATTTTTTGTAATGTCAAAGTAATTGAAAACTCTAGTTTTGATAAGTTTTTAATAGTGTAAACCAACCGAAAAAGTTATCAATTTGTTAGTTGCTAGTAATCTTATTAAATATAAGTGAAAATGTTGAAACTTATAAAATACTATATGAACACTTAGAGACGGTAATGTTTTATCAAGCAATTAGATATATGTGGTCTCAGTCCCTTTCGTAAAGCTTTTTTAATGAGACATAGAACTAATGAGTAGATGACAATTTTTTAGGGATTTGTGGGGAATTTACTCTCAACTTTATTTAAATGGTTACATTTCTCGCTGTTATATTCTCGTATTTTAAAACCCTACTTCTGCGATGACCAGACCAACCAGACTGTTTCCTACGCCACTGGTGACACGATATCTCGAAAGATCTTGTCACTGGAAGAAAAGATGATGGCTGAATGAGCATTTGATCGAACTATAACAACCTCAGCAGCCTAGAGAGAATTAAATATAACATTGGGAGGGCCAAATCCAACATTAATTGGAAAGCGTCACCCTTATTATTGCATATGGTGAATGATGAACCATGGTATTTTAATTGAAAGCTGGTCCTGGAATATTAGTAAAGGCAATGGGAAGGAATGGCTGATCCTTTAGAACCCAGCATGAATTGTAATCAATCTTGTTCAGGTTAGACCTTCATACCTAATATGTAGCAATCCTCGCTATACAAGTAATAAGTCCACGGATGAATGTTTACTGCTCAGCTTGGATAGTAATCTATGATATTCTACTTGAACTTTGGAGTAGGAGCCTACGTCTTCGTTAATTCTACTTGTGTAAAGCATGCTGATATTAAACGGTACGATTCGCATGGTATTAATTTCGACTTTTACGACTCCTATCGCACAAACAGAACTGGAAGCCAGATATTCCCAGATGAACTTTGACCCCGGTACAATTCCGCCATGCACCTTCTTGTTAAACACAGAGGACAGAGGAACAAGTATAATTCACGAACATGTGAATATTGCTGAATTTGCTGTCGGTGCAGTAGAAGAACCCTCCTATAAAAAGGAAATATATCAAAGGTATTGCAATATTACACTACAGGGTATAGTTATGAAGAAATCCAAGTAAAGAGGAATAAGTAAGACCATCGAACCCTCAGTAAATGGCAAAGCGCATTTTGATTATATCTTATTACAGATGGGTAGAAACTTCTTCTTTTCGGGACAGTGAGTTAGAGGTGATCAATTAGAAATTTGAAAAAAGAGGGTGATCAAGTGATACGCTATTCCTCTTGCCTCTTGTTGTACAGGGGTAACCAAAAAATGTTTGAATTTTTTAAACAAGGGTGTTATTACGGAAATACATTAAGAGACCCATTTAGCATAAACCTACATTGCGAATTGATCTCCCCTCACAAGGACGAAGGGGGAAGACCCTTTTTTTTAAATGATATAGAGAAATTTTAATTTTTCCGTCCCTTTAACGATATTAATGTAGCATATACGCGTGACAAACGCATAGCCAGACAGCCATACAGACTGAATTGAAAGAATGAAGAAACTTATAACTACAGGATACAATCATAAAGAAGTCCTTTTTCTAATGACAGCAGGGAAGAAAATCGCAGTCTTTTTCCTCCTATGCTCATTTAGAGATCAACATGATTCAAACTCACTGGAGATAAAGTTCATTCAAACAATATCTTTTTTACACAAATTTCGCAATGAATATAAACTGTTACGGAAAGATTGGGTTGTTCATCACCTTTTTAATTGAACTATGGATTATAATTATTTTGGGGGGTAGAGAAAGGTTCATATATTCAGTTTTATTTCATAACTGAGGGAATACAAATAAGAAAAAAACAAAAATATCATAATGATGGGAGATTGTTTTTTGTTTACTTTTGGTCATCGGAAACAAAATCCTTTGTCCCCTTTTGCTATCAAAAAGTTAGTAAGAATATGATTTTTCATGCAAAAAAATTAAGAATAATAAAAATCAAGGTGTTACGATAGCTTACTAATGTTAAAAATGTAAAATTTGACACACTAAAACATGATGTTCAAAACGGAGGCTATGAAGATTAGCATTGGGTTCCCCTTTATTTAAAAATGTCAATCGCACTCGCTGGGGGAGGCGTTCAGGAGGGAGTCGACTGAATTTTCTCTAATACAGTAATTTAATTTCGTGTTTTTAACTGTAAGTCAGTTGAATATTGGCTTTATTGTGACGTTTTCTTATTTCGTACCATATTCCACGGACAAAAATAGTATAATCAGGTGTTCTTCAAATCACTTTTTTTTTTTAATGAAATAAGTCTGGAGAACATTTTACAACTATAATATTGACAAAAAATACTAAATTGAATTATTCAATTAGTATGAATTTGTACTACGCTGTTGTATTTTCAACTGAGGATTTTTGAGCAAGTACTTTTGTAACTTTTGACAGTACATACCACACAGTTATTCTGATGGTTTTTTTTTGTCTTGATGCATTCCAACCTAGATTCCTTACTTTTCTAGGGAAGTCGGTAATACTCAAGGAACACATCTACAAAACCGATTTTAGTCTTTCTCTATTTCTATAAAACATTTAAATCCATTTTAATTTTTTTTGCGTTGTTTCCTTTTTCTAATTTCCTCTGTATTGAGAAACTCATCGAAAAAAGATTTCCCTAAAGTTCTCAAAATAGGTTTCTCTCAGTTTTTAAGTCAGTTTATCTGACTTGCCAACTGGCTATCACAAAGCTGTTTTTAGTAACGTTGCAGACAGGTTGCATTTTCTTTGGGGGTATATGCGACACCGTTGATGAACTAACGTAACATTGCAATTGAGAATTTTCCTCAACCCGAATTTGCTGTTCACTCCCAGCGTTTCCGAAATGTCATGGAAAGTTGCAATGTGTTCTAGTTAAAAATCCCACTAGTTCTGGGAAAAACATCTAAATACTTGTTTTAATTTAATCTTATAAATAGAAATTATATAATTCATCCCTTTTTTTTTTTTTTTCCTAATTGTATTCAGATAATGCATAGTCTAATAGTTTCTGAAATTTTGAAGTTGAACCTGTAACGTTGAAGAGACTTAGTGGGAAATTATCAAACACATGTTAAAGTAACATTGCAATACGTTCATTTAACGTTTAGGAGACGTGATAAGGTCAATTTGTTATCCAGGTGTGTATGTATATTGGTATGTTTGCATGTATCACAAATACAAACTGCAACAGGGTATCTACAGAATTGGGAATTTAAACAGTTAACTCTTTTCCATATCCTGGAAGAACCATTTTTTGTTTTGTTTTTTCAATCTCAACCCAAATGTAGGTTTTTAGTTAGGATTCAAATTGCAATGAAGTTTTTTGCTACATTTATCACTTAGTTTCCGTCCGCCTTTGGAACTGAGACTTTTTTAATGATCATTGCCCAAAAAACGAGAGAAAAATCTATTCCATCGTTCACTTTTTTTTCAAATTTGAATTGATCATCCTCAAGATGGCATGTTGCTGGAGGGCTTTTTTCCGCAGGACAGTTTCCATTAAACTTTATTTGAGTATACTTTTTATTAACTTTTTTGATCCAGTTTCTCCTTATTTTTTCCCCTTTTTTTTTCTTTTTTTTTGCTTTGAGTCGTAGCATACACAAGCAATCTACAACACGAGGTAGATTGTTATCATTAAAACTAAAATAAACTGAAATGGCGTAAACCGAAGGATAAATTACCATCAATTTATAACCGTAAACATCCAGAGCGCTCTTAAATTTTGCGTTGGATTTTCACTAGTGTTGAATTTACTGCGATAACTGCTGAAATATATGACTTTGATTCCAAATAAGTATGCGAGTAAAGGTAAGGTTTGCAAACTTGTTTTGAGTGCAAACAAATAGCTATATATTCTAATAATGCAGCTGGTATAATATAAAAAAATGATTTATTTCAAGCCTTTCACATCAGTTAAAGCAACTGACGATCCACGGACTCCGACATTGAGGCAGATTGAGTAATAAAAAAAGATACTATTTTGGAGGTATTAAAACGGCCAAAATATTTAATAGCAACTGCTTCCTCGTTTTAGGTGACTTAGCATATCGGGGACACAGTTACTAATGCAAAGCTTTTCTTAAGAGTGAAATAGCGTGAGGTGATTTCTTGGAAAGCGTTCGGCACTCGTTCAATGGACTAGTTTTTCGGAACCTCGATATTTCATTCAATCGCTAACAAAATGTACAAAAGGTATCTGAAGAAATACTGTGTCTGATGACTATACACCAAAAATCTTTTTTAATGGTCCCCAATTCATGCCTGGAAGAAATCGATGCTTCATTTCCGGCGTAGTTAGCCGACAGCTGTCTATACAATAAACAGTGCATGTCAAATGACATGTACGCAGCGATATTTCTCTGAACAGCTAAAGAAACAACACTATCCACGGAATAATTAGATCTTCACTGAAAAGTAAGCATACCCTGCCAATGGATTCTTGCTGCTGAGGCACAGTTATCGTCACACGGAAACACGCGAGATTGTGCGAGAACATTTCAAAACGGAGTGGGTAGCGTGAATTAACACAAGGTTGGGAGTGGTACTTTAGAGATCAGGTATGAACAGGCGTGACAAAGTTTTAAATGGAACAAACGTGGATGCGAATGGTTACAATGAGACTAAGGTGGACTTCTGATTAACGGAAGAAACCGAGGTGTGAAAACGCGAGATTTAGAGTTTGTTGCAACAGGTGAGATTTGGTATAAATGAGCGCATTCGTGCTAAGGCTATGACAAGGTGAAGGACCAGTGGGAGAATTCTCGTTAAAGGCCAAAAACAGTTTGCAAAATTGGAAGATCACGGAAAAATGATGATAATAGCCTTTCCAATTATTCTAGTTCGTTTCTGAAACCGTCCACCAAAACTGTCACCTAAACTCCAATCATAGATTTTATTCATGTTAGTCTGGCTTACTGGCTATGTATGTATGTATGTATGTATGTATGTATGTATGTATGTATGTATGTATGTATGTGAGTATGTATGTATGTATGTATGTGAGTATGTATGTATGTACGTATGTATGTATGTATGTATGTATGTATGTATGTATGTATGTATGTGAGTATGTATGTATGTATGTATGTATGTGAGTATGTATGTATGTATGTATGTATGTATTTATGTACGTATGTATGTATGTATGTATGTATGTATGTATGTATCACGCTCATAGACCGTACTAATTGAGCTATCAGAGAGTACATTTACGCCTTTTGTCAACTTGGTGAACATTTGTTTGATAAACTATTTGTGCCTTTTTTGAAAATCTCATCCCAAGCAAAAAAGTTTTTCAGTTGAGTTCCAACAAAGACAGTTCATGTCTCAATTGATCTTATTAGCTTGTACCTGCTTGTTTTTTAGAAATTCATACTTTTGGTGATCCCTACCCAGACAAAAAGCGTGAGGAGTAACTTTTTCTTTGAAAACTTTTTTTTCAAATTCCCCTAATTGATCACCTGCAACAAAGTGAAAGACCAAAAGAACTCATATGAGGATTTCTATTGATTAAACCAACCAGACCTGCTCTTGTTAACACAGATAACGCAGGAATAAAGAATTGCAAGTTATCTCCGTAGTACGGGAAGTGTCGGTTCACATGCAGTTACCAGCCCTGAAAATGAAATCAGTTGGCTTAGTCCAAAATCTAACAGAAAACTGTTTTCACATTGTCCTAATGTCCTTAGAAAAGTTCATATTCAACCCTCTTTATACTAAGGTGCAGGTGTTGCAATTTCCATTGTTTTTCGTCCTTACGTCAATGAGAAATATTGACTTCAAAATGTTGCCGATATAATAAATGTGTTTTATGTGAAGGAGGCTGGAGCAGTAGCCTGCGTAATTGAAATATTTAAATACCAGACTTTATATATAATACAAGTATTACTTTGTTTAGACTGGAATAAGTTTTACAAAACAGTCATCATTTTTTTTTGGGGGGGGGGGCAATTCAAGTATCAACTAAAAAACTAACGACCATGGCTTTCTATTCCCTATTTCCACCCCATTCTCTCTTTTTTTCCTTCTCTTTCTCTCTTTCCCCACTCCTTTCTCTTTTCTCTTGTAAACAGACAGATATAAACGATACTAAACTGAAACAGACGGACAAAACGATGAGGAGATAGATACATAAACGCCATGTGTAAATCTCGGAATCTTCATAATTTATTCCAATTTCTTTTTTGGACTCGTTGTTTTGTTCTCTTTACAGAAGATTCCTTCTCATTCTTTCTGCAGACATTTCCAGGTATACGGTCTGTAATGAGAGGGAAAAAAGCCTTGCTTTTTTTTTTCAAATATTTATACCTTGAGATAATACAAAACTGAATTAAAAAAAGGTCTGTTTAATCACTGTATTAAAACTGTCATGTGATACTGTATTCAACCACTGTGTTGCGTTGGGGTTGATCAATTACAATAATGAAGAGCTTATCAATGAATAATTTACTTCTCTCGCCACGCTACTGGACTCTAAATAAGGCTGCTAACTATCAAAAGCTCAAATTGTTAAATTGAAAATCCTGTTTAGGAAGATGACAGAAAGCAGTTTTTATTGACATAATCAGGAGTGAATATTTCCCAAATTTTAATCAATCAACGCCATCAAGACATGCTGCCAAGAGACATTTGTCACCCGACAGCCTCAAAGACCTGTAGTGAATGTATTCTTTGATATAAAATAAAAAGCCTCCTTCGTGAGACACACAGAAGCGTGTCTACAATGATTGTCATCGTTGTTTCAAATGTTTCTTTTGTCAATTGCGAATAAGTTCCTCAGCATGAATATTGGAGCAACATGCTCTCCCAGTCACGACAAACATTCACCTCTTTGACATGCACTACCTATATATCTACATGAACCTGCCCAGTGGTAGCAGTCTGTTAAGTTATATATCAATTAACTGAGTGATTAACGCTTTGATTACGTCTCGCAGCGTGCATGTTGGTCACGAAGCTTGTGACATTCAGTATCGTCGCAAGTATGTACATACATGTAAAGTGTGCTTTTTTTTACGTTTCTTTCTTTTTATCATTCTACTTTACGTTACTGACCACCTTGGGAGATACATGAATATGTCTGCAACCGGCGAGATACAAGAGAAATAGCTGAGCTTATTCATGCTGGTCAGCCAACGAACAGTCATTTCAAAGTAGGGAAATATTACTTAAATAGTCACTGTAAAGTTTTAAAGCACCGTAGATAATTGGGATATGTAGTACGATTTTAAAGTTCATGTGCATCTTTTTTTCCTCACCATTAAATTTCATTTACTTTATCACTGAGAGAGAAAAACGTTAAGGAAGGTTAGCAAAACAGAAAAAGGTTAGTGAAACTGAATTTCATCATCATCAGTCTTTCAACGTCCGTCGTCGGACCAAGACCTTCCGCGGGATACACTACACTTCTCTATCATGGGTATTGCAGAACCAGCTCTTTCTGAATTTGTGTAGCTCGTGTCTACATATAATACTCTGCAGGCCTCAGTTGCGCATGTGATCTTGGGGGACCCATATCGTGAGACTCGATGTCCATCGCTTGTCCACCATTCTTGCAACATGGCCCGCCTACTGACATTTGAGATTTTCAATGGATTCTGTGATGTCTCTGACTCCTGCCTTTTTCTGAATGTACTGTTTTGTCTTGTGGTCTCTCCATGTGAGGCCCAGCATGTTTTTTTTTCAAAGTGAGCACAAATGGCAGGCGTTAATGCAAAAATTTAGGTCGCATTTAGAGAAAAATTCCCTACCACTGCATATTAACACCATCCATATCACGGCAAGTGAAATAACAGTATTTGATGCTTGGAATAAACATGTTACGGTCAAAGTGCTGAACATTAGAAGAAGGATTCAAACGTTCATCACATTGGCTTTGTTGGCTTGGGTAGAACTTTATTTGTTGACATGACTCCTACCTGTAGGCAAAAGTGTCAAATTTCGGCATCAGTACTTATAAACTAAATGACGTATTGTATAGCCCGTGTACGAGTACTCCCAATAAATGTTTTTATAAAGTTGAAGATCTTCTAAAATCATTGTCCAATTCAGATGCAGTATTGCAAAAAGTAGACAAATGACAACAATCCAAGGAGATGGTTCCGATAGTATTCAACCAGTCAGAGTGGAACAATATTCCAGTGTCTATCCGGGCAAATATAGTGAGGTCAATGTCATCATGACTCAAAGTAGTAATAGAAAATTAGGTTTGTCTCATAGGATATTGCTATAAATAAACTTTTCTCCTTATACTTATTTTTAGATAACTACGTACACTTTTTTGTAATAGGAACCCAATACTATGGAATTTGGTGATGAATGATACATACTAGTGTCTACTCCGATGAATTATTTTCCCATAAAAATAATAAAATCCTTTGGATTAGAAATAAAAGAATCAAATTCTTATCCCCCAAAATGGTTGGGGTGTACTTATTTACGGTCAATACTGTACATGTCTGTATTGACCTCTAAACTTTTCACAAAGAAATGATGATGCACGATGTGTCCATTCCTGTAGATGACCCCAAACCCCATGGCGATAGCCAACCCCTTCATGTGTATGACTGCATTGCAATCTCATTCTGATACACAATAACCTCGATACACAGAGCCAGGCTAAATCAGTGGGGCCTTCAGTGGCATTTGTTACCAGTTATGGATTGGCTGGCAAAATCCCCAGAATTCCAACGTTATTGAGTACACGTGGCGTAGGATATCCCCCAGGTCTCTGGCCATAGCATCAAGGAGCTTCGTCAAGGCTTTAGAGAGGAACAGAACCGAGTTTCTTAGGGTTTGAAATTTGAAGATTGCTGTCATCGGTGCCTATGAGTCCTTGCAAACGGTGTGTGTATGCATATGCGTGTGCGCCAGTAAGTGTCTGTATGTGTGTGCCTGTGCATGAGTGTGTGTGTGCGTGATCATGCCAGCTGGGACTTTCTGTATCCTTAAGGGAATTTACAATGTATACAGGCGTAATCATGATTATGATTTCATTACTAGTTTTGGTTCATAGCATTGTATCCGAAGTCGATCGATGGTGGAAACTGTGTGAAGAAAAGAAAACAGATTCGAAAACTACAGTAAAAACATGCTTAGCAGCATTTGTCTACAGTTGAATCTCTTTGTTTCAAATTGACCTTTGAAGCTTAATCGGTTCGAATCACTTTATATCGTATTTTTCCTACCTGTAACCACACTACAGACCGAAATAGAGGAAAAAAAAAACGCTGTCTTTTTAACCACTCTTATCTTGGGTCACTTTATAACACTGTTAACCAATTTGAAAATTGGTCTAAACATATTTTCCTTGTCCGTCATTGCTAATCACTGCGTGGATGCCGGAAATCATACGTGAAAAAGTGACTGGAAAATTATATGATGATGAGATGAGGAGGATATTTTCAGAAATGATTGGTTCTGCAACTCCCAGGAGGAAAGTCTACGTCCAATGGCGAACGCAGAAAGATGATTGTTGTAGGTTTCTCCTCAATAACTGCAAACAACTTGTGCATTTCCTATTCTTTTTTTTGTAAGTTCGTCGCTTTGACTATAAGTTTTCATTTTGCTAAGAGAATGATTCCAAATACGTCTTGTTTGAGCAAAGCGTAACAATTCAATGAAAAAACTGAAACAATGATCAGAAGAAAATCCATTTTCGGTTTTGAAACGTTTCCATCTATTTCAAGTGTTCACAGTAGCTGAGAATATTCAGTTTTTTTTTCTCTTTTTTGCTTACACAACTTTCACACTGAGTGAATCAGACGTAATTTGCATAATCATGAATCCCGAAAAAAGTCGTCTAGTTATCAGCTGTTCTGAAATTCTTGCGAAAAATCTAAGGATACCTGTTCAGATTGTTGCTGATTATAGCTCACTCCTCTTAATTATCCAATGTAGTTATGCAAATCGATATGGCTATTTAATCAGATGCGTGTATAAGTAAAGATGTGGAGGTGACATTTCTGGTCATTTGTGGCCAGAAATCAGCGTAGATGTTCATGTAGGTGTCTTGGGATCAATCCCCTGTGGTAGTAACTAAACAGAGTATCAATAAAGGTAAGGGTCAGTGATTACACCTAAAAACTTACGGTAATCTGCTGATGGAAATCAACTTTCTTTGCACTTCAACCACATACTAAAGATTATGGGTTCCACCGTTTAAGAAGGTTTTGTGTTACATTCTCGTATTACAGGGCAATTGAAGCAAAAGGTGATATATACACGCACACACACACACACACACACACACACACATATATATATATATATATATATATATATATATATATATATATATATATATATATATATGCGTGTGTGTGTGTGTGTGTGTGCGTGCATGTATGATGATGTACTTGTATTCTGACACAGCCTTGAAAAAATAAAGGGATATTATAAAACAAAAATTAAGGGGACATGTTGTTTGATTGACACTGCTGGGAAACTATGTTTTTTTAATTGTCCTACTTTCAAATCCCCAAAACCGTTAAATGGAAGACAATTAATGATCCCAAATGGAAAATTCACTCATAGTACCATGATTTCTAAATGTGTTTGATAAAAAGAATGGAAAAGGTTCGTTAATTGCATTAACAGATAACAGGAAATAATTGCCTGAATGGACGTAAAGGTGTGGAGAAAAGTATTTTCAGTGCTTGAAGAGGTAAAGCTTTTTTTTCATAAGAATATATACACACATTTGATTGAGAAATGGTCATTTTGATTCGACAGGTGAATACTAAATCGTGTTATATCATACTGTAAATCAACTGGAACTATTTCCCATTGTTACCCGCTTAGGATATCATTCAATTTTGGGCAACGTAAATGGAGTATATAATTAAAGAAAATGGATCTGCTGTAAGGTTCGTACCTGCCATCAAAGTGTTGTCATTTCGACGTAGTGATGCATTTACCATTGTGCTAAGAAGCCTGCAGATGAGTCAAAAACTGAAAAAATGGTTTCAACCTGAAGTCTTATCTTGTTCATCATCGGTTGGTTTGTATTTAGAAATGGACATTTTGGTCTGAGGGATAAATTAAGAATTGCGCTATTTCATATGAAAACTTATTGGAAACGATTCTCCTCCATTACACGCTTAATATATCATTAAATTTAGACATCATAGATAGAATAAATAATTAAAGAAAATTAAAGAAAAGCGGTGTCTAAATTGAATGATATATTGACTGTGTAACGACGGGAAATCAGATAAGTTTCTATATGATAAAGTGCAATATATTATATATATATATATATATATATATATATATATATATATATATATATATATATATATATATATATATTTACATATCTATCCATCTATTTATCAATATATATATATATATATATATATATGTATATATATATATATATATATATATATATATATATATATATATATATATACATATATGTATGTAAGTATGTATATATATGTATATATATATAGAGAGAGAGAGACAGACAGACAGAAACAGAGAAGGAGACAGAGATAAAATATATATATATATATATATATATATATATATATATATATATATATATATATATATATATACACACACACACACGTATCAAGTATGAACTATAACATGATATTATGCAATGTCTGATGTATGATGGATCCATTTTATAGAGTGCTCGATACATTTAAATCTTGAGTTAGTTTATAATACAGCTGAAAATATATACACCAATACTACAAATATAATAAACTAAAAAAACACAAGAGAAAACTCCTCTCACTTAGTAACACCCTACAAAAATTTCCCAAAATTTTGTGAACCTATAATTACCTAATCATTCGCTTGAAGTTGCCAAGATGAGTTAGAAACATAAATGTGTTAGTATAGTGAATCAATAGTCCAATATATATATATATATATATATATATATATATATATATATATATATATATATATTTATATATATATATATATTCAAATGTGTGTGTGTACATGTGTAATAATATGTGTAATAATTTGTTATCCATCATGATATGTTAAGAGTTTTCCTCAGATCCTCCAATATTGGCCGTGAATGTTTTAACCCATGTCAGGTCTCGCTGGTTAATCTTTTCTTTGTTATTCATCAATCACAATTGTGGACATTTCCCATTGTGATTCTTATCATTTTGGCTCTATTCTGGTAATTTTCCACCATTTTTATCCTTTCCTTCTGCGTCTGGCCCAACAGCATTTTTGTCGCCCGATCAAATCTAGCATATCTTGTACACTGGTCAGTTCTTGAATACATATTGATCTTTTACTATATCAGGACCATTCCCGCCTTTTTTCTATTGCTGTATGTTATTCTGAACACACACACACACACACACACACACACACACACACACACACAAACACCAGCCAATTAGAGTCCGCCGATGGGCATAAACATTCCCAAAAATTCGTTAGACTTCCCTATCATGGGCGTCACATAGCCAGTAGTATCCGAACTTGTCACATTTTTCACGTTTATTTATCACCTATCAGTTTTGCATGTCATCTCTGGAGATCAACGTGTTTGCCATGATTTCAAACGTCCGTCTTCAATTACTGCTAAATGACCAGGCAATCGTCTTGAATTTTCCAATGGATGCAATGATTTGTTCAATCCCTGTTTCATTCTCTGATATACTGTGCTGTCTTGTTAGGTAGAGGATAATTCCCCTCTTTGCTCGTTGCATATTTCTAAGTTTGATGATCAATTTTTTGGTTGGCGTTAATGTTTCAGCTCCGTAAGTGGTTATCTCAGGGACGTGTTGGTTGCATATCCTTAAACCAGGAGAGTAATCCACTTTTTTTTCAAATTTCTATCGGTTGTATATATATATATATATATATATATATATATATATATATATATATATATATATATATATATATATATATATATATAGTGGTGAATATATATATATATGTATATATATATATATGTATATATATATATATATATATATATATATATATATATATATATACCCACATGTATATATACCCACATATATATATACCCACATATATATATATATATATATATATATATATATATATATATATGTATGTGCAAGTGCAATTAAAGATATGCTGTGTAATCGAAGCTAATATTCAAATGAGAGGAATGAGAACTCTTACATTTGGTCCAGGGTGACAAATTTTACATAATTTGCTCGAGTATATTCTAGGAAATGCTAACCCCATGGGCAATTTTGAAAAATTCAAATCAGGTCAACATCCTACGTCCTTATCATAGAAATGGATAAACTTTTCACTGCACATGCGCGTGTTTATACCGGCTTTTATTACCAGGTCTACTCCTAATCATTATTATTCGTGTGGGCTTTCAACTTAGATGGCGCTAGTCTCTTGATGATATAAATAATTCTATTTTCTCTTTTTATCAAACGTCCCATCAGTAGGAATAGATATTTTGGTTTCCTGAATCTAGTTCAATTGGACATTCCCTAATGAATAATTCAAAAAGGATCATTCTAATCTAATTTATCTTGACTTTCTATCATTTCCTTCTCTTTAGACATTTTTTCTCCTTCTTCCGTCGCCATTTTTTTGCTGTGGACCTCATTTTACTATCTCGTCTTTCAAACGTCGCAAATTCTTTGAATAAATTGTTGCACCAACATTTCACCCAGCAATATCTTTCTTTCATACTTTGTCGTTCTCTTTCCTTATCTTTGATTTCTGTTTCTCTCCTCTTGTGCCTCTCTTTTTATTCTATTTCTCATTCGCAACGTTTTTGTCTCTGATCAACTCTTAAATCTTGTTTGAATATGTGTTACTACTTTACGTCGTTTCTTTCTCTTTCTTCAATATATTTTAATGATTTTCTTCCTTCTTTTATCTGCTCTTTCATTCTGACTAAATATATATTCATTTCTTTTATCATGTATTCCTTTCTCTCTTAGTCTAACCCTCTATTTCTTTCTTTATACCTTCCTTCGTTCTGCTTTTCTATTTCTTTTTTATCCCTTTCTCCTTTTATTCAATCCTCCCTTCATTACTTTTCTTTCTTTCTTTCTCTATCACGTTCTTTCTTCCTTCATTTCTTGTTTCTTTCCAAACATCTCGTCGATTCCTTATCTCTCACATCCTCTTATCATTTTTGCATCTGTTCTTTAAAAGTTCGCCTTTTCAAAAGAGAGAGTGTGACCAGAGATGAAAAACCAACTCTCAGAAACAATCTACGATGATTCAAAATGATAAAGTAGAATGAAAAAGATGTTGAATGATAGACAAAACAATAATTTTGCGTCCGTTGCAAAATGTAGTGAATTTGAAATAATGTAGATAAGCAAACGACAAAGTTCACTAATTTTGGCCTGCTCTTTATTTCTATTCTTTTTTCTTATCTTATTTGCATCTGCTTTTAAAGTTTAAGCTTTTTGAAGCAGGAAGTGTGATCAGATATGATGAAAAAAAAAACTTTGAAAATCTAAAAACAACCCACGACTAGTCGACAATGATAAAATACTGTGCAAAGATTGTTTAATAATAGACGAAACTATATTTTGAAATCGTTTCCAAAATGTATTGAATTTGTATTAATGTAGATAAGAAAGTGACAAAGTCCTCAAATACAAATCTGCACTTCATTTCTCTCTTCTCTCATAATATTTACATCTGTTCTCTAAAAGTTTAACTTTTCAAAAGAGGAAAGGTCACCAGAAATAATAAGAACAAAGCGCAAGCAATAAAAGCAACCCATGAATATTCGAGAATGATAACGCAGGGTAAGAGTTATCTTTGATTATAGACAAAAGAATTATTTGAAATCGTTCGCAAAATGTAATGAGATTAAAATTATGTAAATAGGCAAAGTTCAAAAGTACCGAAAATATGGAAGAAAATACAGTGAATGCGTGAGGAAAATTTGAGATGAAACGAAAGACTCAGTAACCTGATAATAATGATGATGATAATATTAATCATACCAAGAATAGCAATAATATTAATAATAATTAGAAGAAGAAGAAGAAGAACAAGAACAAGAACAAGAAGAACAAGAAGAACAAGCTGAAGAATAGAAAAACGATAGAAAGAAGGAATTCAAAGAACATAAAGGAAACATTCCTATCTACTGGGAGCAAGTTCAAAGAGGGAATATTTTTTGCACGGGAAAAACTTGTTCCAGAAAAATAACATAACACGATTTTACTATCAGATTGCAAACAGGTCATGACCAAACGAGCCAGGTTACGAATACGAGTAAAAAATGTTCTTGGTTTTTGGCAGATTATCATCTGGGTCTCGACCTTTTATGTGTGTGTTATTTCCATTGAATCAAGACAGAAACAAAGGAAAGTACAGATTTTGTTGAAAAACTGCGACGTTCTATTAAGCTTATTTACAGCATTTGTCTACTTTCGTATTTATGATGAAACTACTTGTTCCAAATCCAGTTTTAAAGTTCATCATTGTCAGTTTCTACACGTCAGTCGTTGAACATACACTCTTCCAAGAATTTGCAGCACCTCACTATCGTGGGTGTTGCAGAGACAATACTTTCTAGATTTGTTTAGTTCGTCTCTCCATATAATATCTTGCCAGCCTCAGTTGCGCATGTGATCTATGAGTACCAATGTTGTGAGTAGTGATCATGACTATCCTATTGTCATTTGAGCTTTTTGATGGATTCTATGATGTCTCGCACTCCTGTTTTCTCCCTGATATATTGTGCCCTCTTGTAATATCATCGTGTGGGCTTGAGCATGATTCTTTCATGCAGACGTTGCATGCTTCTCAGTTTGCAAGTTTATCCCTCGATTATATTCCGTGTTCCTGCTCCATGAGTGACTATCAGGGGGATGCATTGGCCGTACACCGTTTTCTTCAAGACTATGGATTAGGGATCTCCTTGCTTCTAGAAATTGATATTGCCCTGCTAAAGACTTGCCATCCTTGTATAATTCTTCGGTTGATTACTCCTTCTTTTGAGGATTTCATGGATATTCGTTGTCCTTAGTAGATGTAGTGGTCTACTATCTCCAGTTGTGCATCTTCGATTCTGTGTTCTTATTACCGTTGTGATTGTTGTTTAGGTTAAGTTCACGTCTAGCCCAATTTTTTCCCTTTTTTTTAGCTCATCTACCATTAGTTAAAGGCCATGTAGGTTTTATGTCGAAAGAGCAAAGTCGTCTGAATACCTGAGGATTCTCAGATATCCATGGTGTTCTTTCATTTTTCCTGGATTAGGTTTCTGAAAAAGCAGGCTTTCGAATGTTCAAGTGATCTGGTGTCACTTTTTCTTACCCTGTCTTGAGCAAAAAGGCTCATACCCTATGGAGCCCGATGGAAGAGCTGCTATGACAATAAATGTTGTAGTACTGAAGTATACAAGGCGTACACCTTGTAGCGAGATGGCATCTATGACCATCAGTATTTCCACGGACTCAAGACCTTTTTGAATCCCGGCTAATTTATCGAATAAAATGGTCCAAAGTCAACCAGCTTTATCTGGTGCTTATGAGAGTCGATTGGTGATGATTTTTGTGAAAGGTTTGGAGATCTGGTTGAGTAGACTTATAGGTCTGTAGTTATTGAAGCCTTCACGGTTCTTTTTTTTTTATATGAAAGCATTATGATTCCCATGGTCCAATCTTCCGAGAGTTTATTTTGATTTAGGTATAATCTGAATATGATAAATAGTTTCTTAGTGATGCTCTTACCATCTTTTCTGAGTAGATCGACGGTGATGTTAGCTAGTCCAATAGTTTTTTTTTACACTCTTTATTTGTTTCATGGCTTGTTTCACCACTTATGTTGTACCTTCTGAAAAATCCTGATTACTCACATCTGGCATATCATGGTCGTTGTTTCGCAGTCTTTGTCCAAAGAAGTAAAGTTTTTGTTAGAATTCTGGTGCAAATCGACAGTCTGGTCTCTGTCTATTGTCACTATTTTCCTTCTGTTTGCTGGTTATTTGTTTCCATTTTCTTCATACCTTTGAAGCCCCTACCATCTTGGAGCATTGTTTTGCTGGTTGCCGTCGAGTATGTTCTTCTGTCATCTCTTTTGTTCCTTTTCGATTGTTTCATTCAATCAGTCTCTCTAATTTTCTCTCTTTTTCTTGACAGAGGCATGAAATTTTTGAGGGTTTTTTTCCGAAGAGATTCTTGGTTCAATCTGAGATTTTACTTATGGTTCGTGTGCTCTTTGATTTTAATTAAAGGACACCTTTTATTAGCGAAGCTTCGATTTTGTTGATGGATTTGTTGATGTCTGTGTCTGTCTCCTCTCGTTCAGTCCGAATTGAAAGATCTGAAACAAAAATAATCATTCTATCCAAAATAAGACGCAAAATATCGTCCAAAATACAACTTGAATATTACCATATGGAAAAAGTTGAACATAATCCTTCTGGAAATTTGCAAAAGAGCGTTGCACGGCTTTCTAAACTTGGGCAGTTTGTCTGGCCATTTTATAATTAGCCTGCCTTGGTTTAGCTTTTGAATATCTTGATCCACGTTTTTGAGTCGTAATGCCCAGCGGTTATCAGCCATTTTTGGAACATGGAAACTTGAAAAAATAAACCTTGGTTGGCAGTTTTCATTACAGATTTCAATATTGTTTGACGGGGGTGGTAGTTGTGCCCATAATGCTAAAGCGCCCAAAATGGCCTATGGGTCCTAGTCAGCAGTTTGGAAATATTTGGATTCCGAATAAGAATCTTAACCATTCGAGTAATTGCAGCACTGGAAAACGCTTCAATCCTGAACGGGCTATTGTAGTGGAGATAAAAATAATTGCTAACTATCAATCTCCCTAATGAGAACATACAGATGCAAAATAGTAATAATGATACAAAGAAAGAAAACATAGAGCACAGAAAATGACAAGATGGACGTGTTTATGTTGTGTTTAAGATTTAAATTAGTGGGCTCGTGCTCGAGAAAATACGTTGTATTATTTCAATGGTCAAGTAAAATTCGTTTTGAAAATATTGCAATGAATATCAGATTAAGCACTGAGAGAAAGACGAAATCATTACGGTGACAAATGTAGAGCAAGGTTCCTGTTTAGCAATATGGTTACTTTGTGAATAGAACATTCTAACGAGAACCTCACAAAACAGACGGATTTGTCAGAAAGTTTGGGGGACTAAAAGATTGGAAATCCATAAGATTAAAAGGAAAAAAGCTCTTTCCTTTTTATCTGTGGAAACTCAAACTCCTCCTGTCATTTCAATTTGCGAATTTGAGAAGAGGATTATTGTCACCTCCTGTGTTTTTTTTGTTGGGGGGGGATGCCAAAATTAATTGAATCTTTCAATTTATACTTACTAATTGAGGCTGAATGGGTGGTTTTGAGAGTAAACATCTGCAGTCAGCATCAACTATCCTATATTAATCTTTGGGTTGAGTTAACCCTTTACACATACGTGAAGCCCCCACGATGAAGCTATTCAAGAGTTTATAATACATTTGTAGAAAACATATCATACGAGCATTTGTCACCCTAATAGTGCCTCTTTCTCTTTCTTTCTTTCTCTCTCTCTCTCTCTTAGATTGACCGGTTGATAAGAGGAATCCTCTAAATGACACATATGTAAGTGCATATACAATAAGATATACCTGGAGACAAAAAATAATGTGTTAGTTTATCAATTGTCCAATGGTTAGAACCCTGAAAAACAGCAAGGATACGAATTCTCCAAAACATAGGGAAAAGTCAACAACCCAATGTATATGGATGATATAAAATTATTAAAGGAATGAGAATTCAAAAGACAAATACAGGATGTGGCAGAGAAGAGACCATGGTTGCGAAAAGGAAATCTGAAGAGAGAAACTGAATCACTAATCATGGCAGCTCAACACAAATGCATTAGAACATAGTTCATCGAAACAAAACTGTGACAGAACATAGTCACTCAGCAAGTGCCGTCTGTGTGGTGAAGGAGATGAGACTGTAAACCACGTAACTAGTGGATGTAGTCAACTCGCCCAGAAGGCGTGTAAACGTAGGCACTTTTGATTAGCAACAGCAATGCACTTTGAA
>OY735225.1:41056282-41118782 GCA_963457665.1 Thysanoteuthis rhombus | reverse complement strand
TTCTATGCTTATTCATTTGAGACTGATAGATCAAAGATGGAAAGAATCAAATCCAAGGTTTTTGTCGTATGAGTTGACATGGGTCGTATGATAGCAAAAAATGCTAACAACATCAACAACGTATTTTGCCAGGGGACCGTCAACGAACGTGCAGCCTAATATTGGTTAAAAATATTTCCAATCAAGAACCCTAAAAACACTGAAATCTTTCTGTGATCGACGATCATTTCTCAACAGTTGACCGACGTTTGTGACCAATTAGAACAGCCAACATATCCCATAAATGGCCGTGAATGAAATACAAAGCAGTTTGTATATCAAGTGAATGACCCATATCCCTGCAGATATTGAACAAACTATCCCTGGAGCTCTAACATTTGTAGCTTACTCACCAGTAATCTCACCGATTTTTTAAACATTACAACGATTTCAAAAACTAGTAATGAATCGAAACGCATTTCATTTGTTCCTTGTCACAAGAATTATATGCTCCCTGAATAAACAGACTTGTTTTTAATTGGCAAAAATATGTAAATTCTGAAAGTTTTAATTCCCTTATTCTAAGCTTTGATATACTGCTCTAAAGTTGATGAATCACGTCACAATTTTTTTGCACGGACTTAGTAGTTTAAATCTCACTTATGGTATTGCGCAAGATTAGATTAATTAAATTGCCTCGAGTTTGTTGCTTTGAGCAATACGAAGATACATTAATAAATATCTCTGAGGTAACTAGTTGTGGAACAATAGTTAGTAAGAAAGATTTGCAGACAATTACAAGCAGAGCCCAAGTTATGAGATCTGTTCTTAAGTTCATCTTCAAGTCGAATTTGTAGATAGGATGGAACGGACGGACACAGTGTTAGTGTTAGTGTTAGTGTGTGTGTGTGTGTGTGTGTAAATTCATCAGAATCACCTTCACTTGCTTGGAGTTTTGAGCCCTTTCTTGCATTACAGTAAGGCTATTGGTGCATTTAACAGATTTTGAATGTCTAATCAAGTTTTCGATAACATTTTCATTTCAATAAATAAACAAATGCAGTAATGTTTTTTTGATTATCACAGGGACAAGGTCTTTTACATGCTCTGTTATTCTCACCTTTTTATTTTAATAAATGATTCGATCATATACCTCAATATAGCTGCCTCAAGCTTTTCTGATGCCCTATGATGTCAATTCTTTCCCGATTCCCAAATTACTTTTCATTTTACAATTACTTTACTTTTTTCTTTGAAATTATCGAAACGAATTGTATGAGATTTACGTTTTCGAAGCATAAGCACGGGGTAAATAAGAGAAAAAAACAAAGTACTTAATTTATCCACCATAGATGTTTTCTGATGTTAGGCTTTGTGCAAATCATTTCGTAAGTGAGAGTTTTCTGTTAGTTGGATTTCCCTTATTTACCAGACTATTCTTGCAAAATGAATCTCTACTGACAATTCCAGTCTTGCTGGCTTGACTTGGATCTGAATAACTCTAACTTTCCATAAAAAGGCAACCCAGCCAACTTTACAACAAGGAAAATAACAAACTCAGTTAAAAATGTGACGTTGTACATAAAACTTCTAGAAGCAATGGTCAACATTTGACTCAGTGATAAGTCTATACATAGTCCCTATTTCCCTGGTGAATCCTTATGAAAAGCAAAATAAACGACAATTAATAATCATTGCATCGAAAATAAAAGAAAAATATCTTTCGAAATATGATAAGTTATGTAATTATGAGTATACGTATGAAACGTATACGTTCGTTATAAAACAATATTCATTTTTACCTCCTTTCATTTCTGTCTTTCCCTCTTTCTAACATTATATTTCTATGTTGAGCAGTTATTCAATAAGAACATCCGAATAATCCTAAAAAGAAGGGTGAATAACCAATGCATCCCCCCGATAGTCACTTATGGAGCTGGAACATGGAACCTAAGCGAGAGCCAGATCTGCAAATTGAGAACTATGCAACGTGCACATGAAAAAATTATGCTGGGCCTCACGTGGAGAAACCACAGGACAGCACAGTACATCCGTGAAAAGACAGGTGTCAGGGGCATTATAGAATTTATTAAAAAGCTCAAATGGCAGTGGGCTGGCCATGTTGCACGAATGGCGGACAACCGATTGACATCACGACTCACGACAAGGAACCTCTGAGATCACATGAGAAACCGAGGCTGGCAGAGTATTAAATGGAGAGACGAAGTAGACAAATTCAGAAACTACATGCTCTGCGACACCCATGATTGAGAAGTGTGGCGAATCATGAGGAAAGTCTATGTCAAACGATGGATGTTGAAAGAATGATGATGAATTATTTAAAAGAAATAATCATATGATGTTGGGTGAAGTTGAAAGAAATTGCTTCACTCTTTCTTTCTTAATATATCTATTTTGTTAAGATTGCAGTGTTCTTCAAGTGTTACAAACACTATTTATCCCTCCTAATTCAGTCTCTTTACGGGTCATTTAGTGCCTTACAAAATCTACCAACTGATTAGAATGTGCTCTCAACATGAAATTTTCTAGTTCCTGGAACTGTCAGTTAAATATCAGTAAAATTGCTATAACTCTTATATTCAATCTAGGATTTTAAACTGGACTACTAAACTATCTAAAAACAGTTATCACATATGAATATTGCCCAAAGATGCCTTGAATAAGAATACACACAACTAAAGTTGACTTTTTGTGAGTTATTGTTACTATTTTGTATATTCCATCGAACTACTGATGAAATGTTGATATAACATCACCCGGTAAATTTTATGATTCCATCGAAATAGAATCAATCCAGAAATTACCATCACGGTAGATGATTGAACAACCGTGGAATCAAGATGTGGAATTATGTAAAACAAATTTCCATCGAATAATGGATATAGTCAGGATAAATTCTATTATGGACATCACTGGCGTCTAAAATGGTATAGGAAAATATAAAAACAAATATAAATATATATATTTTTAATAAATCAGTCAAGATAAGGTCCCAAAAAGTTTGAAATTCCTTTTTTCCGCAAGACATTCCTAAAACGGGTTTATTAGAGTACTGATGCTTATTTTTATATCTGTAGACAAAACAGCAAACCTAGGAGCTCTGGAACATACAGACACACCAGCACTCTAACAATAAAAAAAAAACAATAGAATCATTCGTCAACTACGATGGCCACAGTTAGTAAATGAAATCGTTTACACAGTCTCCGGAATTGATTCTCCCTTCATGTACAAACTTTCAGATCTCCTTTGGTCAGGTCTTCTGTGAAACCATTGCTATTTTTTAATTGCATTCTTACAAAACCATGTATCTGAGTACGGGATAACACATGAAGCACGGGAAAGTGACATATGATCGATTTCCTTTATTTCCTGTACACACCAGATAGATACCGGGAGTGATTTGACATGCTAATGATTATGCCAACTGGCCCTTGTGTCTGATTCGTTCGATTAAAGAATTAATGATATTTGGACTGGTCTACTTGGAACAGTCCAAGGAAGATACAAAAGGGGAAAAACCTTCGGAGACTTTGGCTCACCGGAAGTTTGGGAATCGAACTAAAAGAGAAATTGTAAGATCAGTCAACTTGAAGCAGGTGCCATTTTTTGCATTTTTGATATATTGGAAAACTGTTTGAAAGATGAAACGAATGGAACCTTGTGCAAAGATATGATTGATCACAGAACGATTAGAATAGAAAATGCTGACCTGAAAAAAGTTGAACGCTACATTTAACGAGGACAACGAATTTCCATAAATCTCAAAAGAAGGAGAAATCAAGTGAAGAATCACTTTATGATGGTAAGCTTACGGTGAAACTTGAAAATTGAATGTCTTGAAAAGAATGGTATACATCTGATGCATCTCCCCGATAGTCACCTATGAAGCCGAAACATAGCAACTATCTGAAAAATGAGCCTAAAGCTGAGAACCATGCAATGCGCACGTGAAAAAAAATCAGTCAATAAAATTAGAGTCTAATAAAAAGCTTGAGTGGCAATGTGCTGATCATGTTGCAAGAATGTCGGATAACTGTTTGACATTAGGCCTCACAACGTGGATCCCCAAATATTACATGCAGAACCATGATTACCAACTATAAGAATTCAAGATTAAGTTAACAAGCTCAGGAAGTATTTGCTCCATGACGCCCATGATAGAGAGGTTTAATTGATCTTTATGCTAAAAGTCTCATAATGATGACAAGGGAGCACATTTTAGACATTTTGACGGTATTTTTCTTTTTTTTTTTAGTTTTGTCTTTTTAAGAACGCCTCTGAATCATTGCACACAGAATAAAGGGTCATATACGTAAATTAAATGCAATCTTTGACCTTCATCACTATCATCACAAACATTGCGAACTGTAATCCCAGACTGTCAACCAAGTTTTTTCCTGACTCAATTTAAGCTGGCTATATATCATACATGCAGGCCGCGCTAATTGAACCAGGAGGCTAGAACTTACAAGTACTTTTATTTTCCTTATAACTCACTAAAAACATTTTAGTTTGGGCTCAATTACTATTGTAAATCATGTTGAACCGATGTCCAGATTGTGCCAATATTCAAACCATTCTTTCTTCCTATTCAGATTCTCTTGTTTTTTTTTCACCAAACAAAATACGAGAAAGATAACTTATTCAATTTTCATTATTCTTTTATTTAATAGATCACCAACACAGCATACTCTTAAAAATATTGATAATACATCAGTATCCTGAGTGACTAAGCAGACATCATATTATTATTATTATTATTATTATTATTATTATTATTATTATTATTATTAGTTGCTGATAGGATTCAGTTGATATCAAGTGACAGCAAGTATCCCTAATACTCTAGGACTCTTTTCCGTACTCTGGTAGTGCTTTTCTTTGTATTTTGTCACTTATATCTCCCATTTTGATACTCCCAAGCATTTTTTATATGTTCTTGGGAGTCGTTCCAAGGGCACCAACCACGATTGGCACTACCATTCTTTTTTTTTTATTCCATTGTTTTTTTTTTTTTTAGCTTTCTCTCTCCATCAGCTTCTCTCCGTGGTCTGCTAGGGCAGCAAAATCAAATTTAATAATAACTTTTTCGTATACTCTTTTTGTCCCTTGATAGCAGATTCCATGCCCTTATCGATGCTGATATTTTCTTTCCTTAGTGATTTTCTTCCTACAGACTGTCCATATCATTCTTTGGATGCAACGTTCCATCGAACAGAAAATTGTCGATGACTCAGGTATTTTTCCGAAGAATTTCTTTCTACTCTTTGGCAATGATCATCGGAAAAAGTGCCTCATTCAAGATCTTATTACTTCCAGATGATGTCACTGGACAACCCCTCATCCAAATGGCCTTCAGCCTGATGTTGAAATTATCTATTTTCCATCTGACATAACTTTTATCATTTAGCCGATGTATCAAAGTCCAATATCTGTTTTTGAAGCTTAATATCTGTGAACCCCATTTGAACAGGCCATAACAGCAACTGCTAATGAGGGAATAACATTTTGCAGTGATTGGAAAGGTTAAAACGTACTTGTGTACATCAATAATATCCTATAAGCATGAGGAAATGTGACTAAAACATGCATGAATATAATTTGTTGAACGATATCTCAAACGGACGCACATTTAAGGGCTTCGATAAAGAAGATACACTCGGTGAAATTAAGGTCAACACTGGATTTTGCAAAATATCCTGGATTAGAAGTTGGAGAGGAAACAGTGGAAGGATTATGTGATTGAGGATCGGAGGGATTGGCGAGTTAAGAGTTAATCGAAAAAGAAGCAAGAAGAATTTTAGAAGGGAAAAAAAGAAGAAAGAAGGCAAAGAGAGGAGCCAGAGGCGACGGTGATTGTGAGGGGTTCAACAAATGTGTTTTCCCAAATAAATAAAGCCCTCGATGATTCCAAAAACATGAACCTTAATATCGAATGATTCTTGATGATCGATTGATAAATTCGGAAAGATTTCACTTGCTATCTATCAGGATATAAATCAGAAAAAAATTAATGACGTTGAGGACATTCTTAAAACCTTGATCTCACTTACACGTGTGAGAAAATAATGTATTGTATAGTAGAAACCAAAGACAATGTTCGCCATCTGTGGTTTGTCGGCTTCTTCCTCCCACCTTTATTTATATATCCCTTCGTGCTACCATCAGAACATTTTTCTCAATTGCACGGTTTGCTCCAAAATGAAGTCAGCAACCCTTCGTCATCTTTGTCATTAGCCTTTCAACGTCCGTCATTGGACATATAACATCCTTTACTAACATACAACAGAGATAATTCAACGAAAATAGTTACTGCAAGTAGTTAGCAAACGGGTGACTTAACGCTATGAAACATCATTCATTACCCTGACATGCACATTATCTCACTGCAAACTATGCCACACAGACACACATACAATTAGTTGAACAAATTACTGTCTAAAGTTATTGGAAAATCATTAAGCTAAACACAATTGATATCTCTCGTTCATTCTAAATCCTGATTAGGTATTTGATATCCATCTTATTTCCAAAAAAAATCTAAGGAATAGAAACAGTGTTGTCGGTTGAGATGTTTATTGTTTTGCTTTCTGAATTTGTGAGACAATACTTGGATATTTCCTGACCTCTCCTTGGTGATTTACAGTCCAGTGTTTGCCAATTTAGATTTTTTTAAATTTCTGGAGCTCGAGATTAACTTCTTGAAAAATACATCCAACTTGGCAACACTAAATAGAAAATTAGGGGTCAAAATACAACAGTTTTCTTCATGGTAAAGCATAACATATAAACACTTGATGAAAAACATTGCCTGTCTTTTTATTCAGATTTGAAGTGTGTTTTCATCAGCTGTTTTGTTTTCTGCTCCGTAATACTTGTCTAGTTTAGATAGGATCCAGAACATCTCAAGATGGAAATCGTCCAGGTCTTTATTCTTCTGATCGGGTGTCTACCACAGAATTCAGTTTCCAATATTTTCCCTGTTCTGATAAGTTATATCTCGCCTATCTCTATATCGTTATGTTTGATTGTGTCTGCTTTCAAAATGTCTGGATATTAGAAGTTTTCCCTCTCGCTGGATGCTCTGATAGTTTCCTGGTTGGGTAATTCAACTCTTTCCGTTGTTTCTTTTTCCTTTTGTGTATTATCAACATTGTCCATTTTGTCAATGCTCATCTCCATTCCAATATCTAGATTGAATATCCTGATTGTTTGCATTTGGGTTTTCAACCTCCTTCCTGTATTTAGCAAAGATTTTTTTTTTTTGAGCGTCAATATTGATGGTTCTCCCTTTCTCTCGACTTGGTGAAACTTCATTCTCTGTTACATTGATGCAATATACGGTTCTGTGGTATAATTCAAATGACGAATAGACAAGGGGACAGCAATTCTCCATGGGATATTACTCTTCATGTTACGATGTCAGCCGTGCAATTGAGTACAGTGCTTAGTTTCATTTACCAGGTTTCAATTGATCTCAAGGGGTGCTCTCAACATTATTATTATTATTATTATTATTATTATTATTATTATTATTATTATTATTATTATTGTCATTATTATTATTATTATTAATATTATTATCACTTTCATACCAGTTGCCTAGTGGTTGCCACTGGAGATTGAGTGATAGCAAGTCTCCTCAAGTCTCCAGCCTTCCTCTCCACACTCATAATCCACTGCAATACCGTGGTTTATAGTTTCACGCCGAAGCTGAGTGACAGTAGGTCTCTTCAGGTCATCAGTCAACATCTCATCGCTCACTTGCCTATAACACCAGTGTTGTGGTTCGTTTCAGTGTTTTTTCTTCCTCCTCCTCTGTTAGGCTACTGCTAACAACAGGAGTCATAGATCTCATGTTTTTCGCACTTTCCTCTATAATCGTGCAGTTCCTCGCCGTAATGTAGTCCGTATAGTCCCATTCCTCCGTTTTATCCCGAATTCCTCTAATCTCAACCTCAGTGTTCTTTGACAGCTCCAGGTGCGCCTATTATTACTGGTACTACCCTGATATTCATGTTTCACATCTTTTTCAGTTACCTGGCCAGATTTTGATATTTTTCAAGTTTTTCACTCTCTTTCTCCTCTACTGAACGATCTGCAGACACGGCCACGTCTATTATTTGGCAGGTTTTTCTCGATTTTCTACGAATACCAGGTCTGGTCTTTTTATTTAGATGAGGTGGTCTTTTTTTATTCATTATTATTATTATTATTATTATTATTATTATTATTATTATTATCATTATTATTATCATTATTATTATTATCTCTTGATGTCCATTATATACACTGCACACTAATTTTCTGAGACTTAGGACAGACAACAATGTTATGACTGCACCAGCAGTTTTCCAAATATATGTATATGTGTGTGTGCGCGTTTGTGCGTTTGTGTGTGTGTGTGTGTGTGCGTTTACATGTGTGTGCATACATATATTTATATGTAAAGGGAGTCAATGCTAGGGGCTGCACAAGAAACAGCACATAGTTGAAGGAAAGACAAATATTCACATTGGCAGTACTCTGTCAAGTATATGGGCGAAAAATATTAGTATTTTTATTATTATTATGATTAAAATTATTATCATTATTATGATTAAAATTATTATTATTATTATTATCATCATCATCATCATCATCATCATCGTTATTATTACCATCATCTTTATTATTACTATAAAAGAGAAACAAAACTGTTTTATATCCTTTTACACATGATATGATATGAAAATACTGATTATTTTTTGATATATTGTATATTCTCAGCAGCCAAAGATCAAAGTAAAAAAGGGAGCTTTGAAAACTTGAATGGTGTATTCAGCAATGGAAATCGAAATGAAATTTGAATGTCACACATCAAAAACTGTTCATATAGCGAGGAAATTCTACTTTATATCCAATTTTTTTTATCATCAGTTTTTCAGTTGGAGCTTCAACTTGCAGTGTAACTTTCTACTGAACTGATCGCCGGTTCGTGACAATGTTCTTCCCGTATTCTTTTTTTTAATTCAGATTTTCGAAATAATAAATTATCCCAAAGAATGCAGAAGAAATAACTCATTCATTTATCATCTCTTTTATAAGCTCTGTTTTATTTGGTCAACCTTAAAAGGGCGGGCAGATGAAGGATGGGTGATGTGTCGGTTTCTGATGGGCAGCTAAGCAGACATTATTATTATTATTATTATTATTATTATTATTATTATCATTATTATTATTATTATTATTATTATTATTATTATTCGTAGTAGTAGTAGCAGGAACAGTAATAGTAGTAGTAGTTTGATCACTGCCCTATATAATCTAATACTGTGCTCTTACCAACAACATAGAGTGAAAAAAAATGGATGTACATTTTTTTTTCGCATGCGTTGATTTTCTTCCATTTTTTTTTCTCTGTGATGTAGTTTCTTTTTGTGTGTGTTGAATTTTTTCTGTTTGTGTTGCTTTGTCGAATGAACATTCTCTATGTACTGCCGATGACTGACATGGCCGGGATGTTATAATATATCATGTTTCAGCACAAACCCGACACCAAAGACTCGCAGGGGTATTCTGAGCTCGTCTTTCATTTGCCATTTATGACTAGACGATAAAAGTCTCTCCCTTTGAAAAGGAAATACCCACTTCCTGACCGTTGTTTGATTCCACAGAAACAATATCACAGTTTAATCTCTGTTATTCTATCACTCATTTATTTTTGTATCTCTATTCCGTCTTTCCCTTGTCTGTATTGTTGAATTATTGAATCACTTGTCCGTCTTCCCGTAATTCTCTCTCCCCGGCCATCAAGCAGTGGCCCGACAACAACTGCCCCAGGCCAGCTAAACAGTGAACAAACAAGATAAAATTTGAGCATATGCCAGTTATTTGGGCGTCAGACTTACCGTTGGACTGTTTGGCTCAGTGGTAAGAGCATCACCGACTCTCAACGGTTTCTATCGTTCACAATTTCGACTTTTATAGTAGCCAAATTCTTTCGATTTTCATTCTATCTTACGTTGTCTTGGACAAATGATACATATTGCCAGGTAACCGCAGGAGTTTATTTCAAATAATATAATTCATTCATGAATATTCTGTCAAATTGCAAATCCATTTCTTAATTATATAATCTCTTGAGTTCGTGAAACAATAAGCAAATATTGACAGTGGGTGATCAAAATGAAATTTGGATAGTAAAGCAGGTATTTGAGCCTTCGAAAGGCCAGTGAACCGCTTAGTTCAACAGTAAAAGCAGAGTCTGGTTAAGTTTTACTCGCAGTTCTGTTTCCTGCCGCGGTCTATTTTCACTTTTCTTCTTCTTCTATTTTAAGCTGCCTAGGCCTAAGGACTGTGGGACAACAGGGTGTCATTTCCAAGAGAGATCCAAAGGATTTTACGCATTTATGATAATGTTATTATACTGAATATTCGACTTTGAGGAGTGAATATCGCTCTAATGATTCAAGCTGAACATTTTTGGATGATACAAAAGATGAGAAAAAGCAGAATTGAGCAGTTTTGTTGTATAAAATTTTCTAATCATAATTATAATAATCCAGGGTAACTGTTCGCAATATCAACCAGGTATTTGGTCTGAGGACTACTGTCGAACGCACAGCTCAGCATCTAATCCAAAAATTTCGAACAGAAATTATAGCCTTAAAGACGTGGATGCCCTTCTGTGATTTGCAACGTCTAGTTGCCCTCCTGTGAATTGCAATGTCTAGTTGAGAGTCATTATTTAGGATTTTTGAGAGGGTTACTGAGTAACCATATGTTGACTCTTCACAAGTTGTTCCCCATTCGTACCCAATTGGAAAAGCAAAAGACCTCGGTATGTCACCCGAATGGCCTTCCAGAAAGAGAAAGATCAGGGCTATGTGACTCTAGCCGACCAGCTTACTCACCAGACCTCTCTCCGAACGACTGACACTTTTTTGAGTGTTTCATTCACTCCCAGCAAGGGGGGATCTCTTCCTTGAACAATTTATTTGATTGGAGACGACTGAATCTTATGCTCTTGGAATGAATGGACTCCTTTTTATTGGCAAAAATGTGTAGATTATGAAATATCTTATCCAGATCGATGAGTTATATTCTAAGCTTGGACTTACAGCTTCAGAGTTGATGGGGAAAAAAAGAGCAATAACTTTTGTGCGAATTTTCTGGATCATTTTATTACGTAACTTGGGATTTTCGTTATGAAATATTGAGTGCAAATTACAACGAAAAATAGATTAAATGCATTGGAACAGAAGTATTTTTACATACTCTTTCTTTTTTTCAACCAACATATCCTGGTACATCATACATATTTATGAATTCAATTCAAATTGTGAATATGAACACATATGCACAATATCATCATCGGTAGCAAAAACAACAGCAACAATTATAATAAGTTCACTGCTAGACAAAAGCATTTCTCGTCTCCTCCAATGACAACAGTGATTGCACTACCCTCAGCTATGTCTCAACGGGGAATCTATCAAATCCTTCCATGTTGTGTCCGGTCTTTTCTTACTATATTTACTGACCTGAAGGCACCAAATGATTAGCTTTCTGCCCAATATTGCTGGATGTCTAACCTGTATCGATGTTGTTGTTACTTGATTAATTATATGATATATTTTACCGTATTACACTGTTTAATCCTCGTTGATGATCTTCTCTGTTTCTTGAAGTTTCTTTGGCAGCGCTCTTTCCATAACTCTTCACTCGATTTTAAATTGGTTTTCTTTTCGTTTTGTTAATTCTGTGTTTCTCTCGGGAAACTCATAGATGGTTTCATGCATTCATTGTATGCTCAACGCTTTACCCACGCTGGTAAGGCTGTCTCTAATACGTTTCTCTTCATACCATGGTTCTTTTCGGCAGACATATGAATGTATCCGTCAACCTCTTGTGAATCCTAACCATTTTATTTGAATGATCGCTTTTGGAACTTTATAGTTTAATTTTTGCTGTCTTTGTTTTTTTTTCATTATTAACCGTACTTTTCTTTTACTTTCCCTATTTAGATCATTTGAGATATTTTGTATTTTTCTGATGTGTCCGTCGTTGTGGGAACATCGTCAGCAGATGTTGAGTTTTGAATATTCATGTTCACTCCCATTCCCTCCTGTCCAGTTTTTTTCGAAAAAGACTTTCAAGACTTGCTGTATAATATTAAATCCTAATCTCTCATTCTTTCGTTCATCTTTATCTTGTTTGTGTGATATTGTTTTATGTAATCTAATTATTACAGTGTCATTTTCATTTATGTTCTGACTGATTTGCATGTAATCCTTGTTAACACATTACAGTTTTTGCACTGAGTTGAAGATGCACACACACTCAACTATATCTATATATTATATAGAGATTGAAGTTCCAAAACTCAATGGAGAAAATGTATATGGTCAGTGTATTAGTATGGGTTATGGTTGATTCCATAATATGAATATCGAATGACAATATCAGAATGTCTGTTCTTGTAATAGATTTTGTTTCCAACGTTTTGCCCAATTAGGCTTTGTCAGGAAAAAATATAAGTAGATATACATAACTATGCGTGTATTAATGCATTTATTCATTTACTTAATAATATCTCAGCCTATTACTTGAGTTTTACTATTTTAGACAGCTCTCCACATAGGCTGACACATACATATGCACATATAATTGAATAAAAAGATATGTGATGTTTTCCCCCATACTTGTTTAGTACTTTTAACGTACTCCTCTATTGGGTGATATATATATATATATATATATATATATATATATATATATATATATATATATATATATATATAGAGAGAGAGAGAGAGAGAGAGAGAGAGAGAGAGAGATAGATAGATAGATAGAGAGAGAGAGAAAGAGAGAGAGATAAGTGAGAGACAGAGAGGGGTTGACATATGAGCAAAAACAAAATATACAGTGAAAAAACAGAACTGAAGAATTATTAATTTATAATGGTACTCACAAAGTCAAAAACGACGAAAAAATTGATAGATGAGGAAAAGAAGTAGAAGGGAATAGAGAAAAATATCGATAGATATAAGCATGCAGTGAAAGATATATATCTGTGGGCACTTAAGTCTGCAGTGTTCGCTTCTGAGACTACTTCAACTGCCCGAGTGTATATATTTCTCTTGCGACTTGAAGTAAATCAACCGTTAATACTGAAGGTCAGCATTCAATGTATAAGTTTGTTTTCCCCCCCTTCATATCCCATCTGCTGGATTAAATGTAGAAAGAAAGGATTTGCAGGTATTAAGAGATTGGGGTCAGACTATTTCAAATCGACTGCTACTTCCAGGGAAAATCTCGAGACATTTATTCATCACGAGAGTGGAATCTACTTTTTGGTTTTTCGTCGTAGACGATGCACATTCTGATAATTTCTTGGACGTCTGATGCATTGTGTGATTCTAAATTGCTTCCTTTCAAACATTGGAATTGAAGCAAGGTACGATCTATAAGTAAGTAGCTTCACAAGCAGTCATCAACTGAATTTTCATCCAGGATTTTTACAGTAGAATATTTGATTTTTGGTGGTAAAATGAGGGCATTTCTTTCTTCTTTTTTTTTTTTCAATGAGTGTTTTTATTGCCATTTTGAGCGCTGAATTTGTGGCCTGAAATAATTTTTTGGCAAGGTCCCTTCGGCTCTGACCTATTGGAAATGGCGGCAAAAAATGAGTCTTTTCCTTTCGCAAGCCCACTGGAAATTTCACCCAAGAGCTAGCAAAATATATATATATTTGGGGGGGGGGCTTTTGGGGTCAAAGGGTTAAAGAATGAGCAAATCAGGAAGGTCAGGGCTGATACAAAGCAGCTAAAGGAAAAATAAATTGTATATCTAGTGTATTCTTATGAAAATTAGAGCGATAAACCGATCGAGAACTCATGCTGATTCAATTTTTTTTTATGCACTTATGGCCCGTCAGTCTCTATCTTCCTGCCAGCCTGTGTATCTGTGAAGAACATATAACAATTATTTTTCATCTTGATACAATGAACTTTAAAGGAGGTATTTGCGTTGCCTTGCTGTTTCTCTGAAAATAAGCCTTATGATTATTTTTTCAAACTAAAGAATAGTAAAATTACTCAGAGAATTTTCAAAAAAATTTCACTGCTCTTTTGAAAACGTGTACTGAACGGAGTCGAAAAATAATTCCGTATAAAAAAATCATCCCGAGGATAATTTCGATAAAAAAAAATTCTTCATTCGCCTAACCTTAGTTTGTTTTCGTTATTAAGATATTTTGTCAAAAATAACTTATAAAATTCCTCTTTCATTTTTTGTGATAGCAGTAAAAGTCTGAAGTTTAACGCTTAAATTTATATCTCAAATAATTATGAAAGTTGAATCAGAAGCAGAAGTTGACTACGTTTTTTTATCGTAATAAAACAAGGAACACTAGACCAATCCTCATCAGATTTACGGAATTGAAACCTAAAAAATCCATTTTAGAGATTTGGAATCAAAATCATCTGACTTTTACTTATACTCTTTCGGACTGAACTAAGTTGACAAGTCTTACATATCTGCCAGAATTTACGTCGGGAACATGGCATAGTTTATTTTATTTTAATGAATTAAAGAATTAGCTTTTTCTTACTGTGGTTTGAAATCACAACTTGTGAGTGGTAAGCAGCTCTCTTAACAACGGAGCCGAAATGCCAACTCTTACATATCTGCAAAATGCAAGGTTTTATTTCCTCCTAATAAATGGTCAAGTTTATACTTAGAAAAATCTTTTTAGAAAATTTTGTTTATTATGAATACGATACGTAAGCTACTGTAAAAATCATCTTTCAAAATTGAGATAAGAGAGTAGTTCAACCGTACAGCAATCAAACTTGCTTTATTACTCATTTTCGGTACATTTTATACAGTTCGATACGTGAAGTAAAAACAAGAGCCGTTCAAATACATTTACATTAATGGACTTATTCAAAACATCGAGTGAGATAATAATATCAAGGAAGAAAATAATACTAACATGAACGATTTCAAGATCTTAAAATAGAACGTACCTAAAACAATTAGTACGAACAACTTCTTGCTTGACTGATAAGTGCAAAAAGTACAATGACCATTTTGATACTGGATTAAGTTCTTCTGAACTTAATAGGTTTATTGGCAGAATGAAATTTTAAAAAGTCTATTGGCTTTCCATTGAAAGACTATCTATCTTATATCAGTTTTCAGAGAGATTTTTCTCTGAGTGGGAAAGAGGAAAAAATTGAATTGGTAAAAAAAAAAAAAAATTATCATTTAATTGTCCACATATATTTTATCCGTATTGGGGTGATCTATTAAACCTGGTAGCCAACAGATTGGTTATTTCTCTCATCTTTTGTTGTGCATTGATCAGTTGGAAAACTCATTTTCAAAGTAACATGTTTCAGCGAAGATTTACGTTGCAAACTGGATATCCCCCGGGAAATTTAGGGGGAGAATCCAGAAAAGAATACGACACCCGTTTTTTTGTATACATAATAAGGAGTGCATTTTTGAATTTTTAACCTTATTGCTTCAATGATGTGGCCTGTATGCATGATACATACAAAGCCAGCTAGGCCAACGTGGAAACTGGAGAAATCTCTGTGGACATTTTTGTAACAGCTTCTGTTGACGATTTCCAGCCATGAACTGAGAGAGACCTATTGACAGGAAAATGTCAGCTTCCTTATCGCAGTCTCATTTTGTAGAAAGCAAAAAAAAATAATTCGAAGTGAAGGACATCTGATATAATTGAATGGAAAGCTGGATATCAAATTAGAACAGTAAATTGTTAACAAAGTAAGAAGGCATTACAAACAGTCATCGGACACAGTTGACCAAATTATCAACATTAGTGTCACCAGTTATCAATATAGTCCGACTGGTTGACGGTAAAGATGTTTCTCTGAATCAACTTGAAAAAATATGCAAAACGAACTGAATGGAGAGAGCAAGAATGTTGTTCTAATGAATTCATGTACTACGAACGGAATTTTAAAAAAAAACTGAACTAGAGAACATACGCTTGTACACTTACTTTAGACAATTTGAAAGAAACGCTTAAAGAGGGAAAAATCAATCGAAATATCACTGCAAGGTGCAAAACTTTCGGGTAAACAAGTGCAGACTACAAAACCAAGAAAAAATCACACTAGTCTTCAAAAGTAGTGTATATAACCAACCCATCAACCTGATAGTCACCTATGGAGTTGAAACATGGAACACAATCAAAAGACTGGCCCTCGAATCTGAGAATCATGCAACGTGCACAGGAGATCATCATTCCTCTTAGGGGAGAATTCTGTATCATAGACAGGAAACGCCATCAAAAACTGCGAGAGGTCAAGGCTGGTGTCTACATCGACTAGTGGATTGAGAGTATAAGTCAGACAAGCAAATTGAATTCGGTTTCACTACTGAATAGATACGAGACATGAAAATCCAGGCCCAATAGAAAAGAAAATACATCACCCGAATCCTATGTTGTAGCGTCCTAACCATTATAAAAGTATGTTTACCACCATCACTGTCGGATTGTAAACCCTGAAGAGGGTCTGTAAGATGGTCGGCTCGAAATGTTGCATTAACAACAGTAGAAGAAGCAGTCCCATAGCCCAAAATTACTTTTCATTCATATTGATTTAGGACGACCGACGCCTAATAAGTGCTATTTCTGCCGTTTAATTGTTAGATTTGTGATGGATTTGTAGTATGTTTCCGGAGCTCATTATTTCACAGTTTCTTTAAAAAATTGATTGGTTCATAGTTCATGTGATTTTTTTTTCTTCAGGTGTTGATATTATATCTGTTTGATATCAATCAGCCTTTTCTTGAATTAAATCCTTACCTTCGCTCTTCCAACAAATTTTTATTGCTCTGGCTAACAATATATTCAAATTACTAATGTAGTTTTCTTTAACTACGTTGTCGAAGATTATATATTCCCTGTAATATACATGTTCATGTAAGTTTCTGATGTGTTGCCTGAATTGGAGTTTAAACATTATGTCGCAGTGTCATCATCATCATCATCATCATCATCATCATCATCGTTTGATTTTTTGTTTATATTTCTTTTCATTAATATTGGTAGCTCTAGCAGTACATTCATGTACGTACGTACGTATGTATGTATGCTTGCATATATGTATGTATGTATGTATGTATGTATGTATGTATGTATGTATGTATGTATGTATGCGTTGGTTCAAAGCAACGTTTCCAGTGCATGTTTTCCTTACCTTGTCATAAATAATGTGGTTTTAAATTTGATTAGTGGAGCAAAATCCCTACTGGAAGATTGAGTTCACATAATTTCCCTACTATTTGATAACTCAGCATATTTGTCTTCTTGTGAATCTAAGGACAAATAAAATGATCAAAGTACACAATATAATAGAAAGAGAAACTCAGCTTTAACTTTACCAGTTACATTCAATGTGCTTTTTTTTAGGTATTAACGCCTGTCAAAAATTGAGTGCCAAGAATTTCATAGAAGGCAAAGTGTCTCAACCTGATGCAGGTGGAAAAACAACTGTCGCTACGATTGGAAAAAATAATGTTCATGTCTCATACATTACTTTCATTCCCCATATTAGAAACCATCAAAAAAGACTGTCACCAATACTGTCAAAATGGATTTTTATGATCTGGCTGGAAGGCTGGCAACGGATATATCACGCGTACACGCCCTAACTATGTAGCTAGGGGGCTGAATATTTCAACTTAAATCGATACGATTGCTATTTTTTTCTACATACCTCACAAAAAGTAATCTAGTTTACAATATTAGTTTATGCACGACTGAACACTTCGTTTCCTTTCGCCTATTTTTTCAAAGGAACACTTTTCAGAGATCACTGTCTAACTAAAGGCAACAGAGTAACTAACTTACTAACGACTTATTTTTTCTAATTTTCTTATTAAAAACCAACGTGTGGATTGAATGCCAAGTTTTTTTCTCGGTTCAATGGGTATATTGTTGTAAGTGTCGAGGTGTACCAAATGACCTTTTGTCGATATAAAATGGTGCCTAGGAGACGGATCCTTAATATCCAAGCCTACGATAACGGAAAATGCCTCTGAAATATCTTTATTCTTCTTTTTGTTCTACATTAGGTTCGACAAACGACATCCCGAGGCAGGTTTTCCAATTTAAATACTTTTTTATTCAATTCAATTTTGAAGTTATGTAGATTTTTCAATTTTTTTACTCATATTCTAAATTTGGATGTTGTCAACTGAAATGTTCTTTGTTTAATTTTTGGAAATATTGACATCTAGAAAGAGAAAAAAAGGAAAAAATCACATTGGCCTCATTTCATCGGACTTCATGGCAAGGGTTGCATTGCATACATGAAAATGATTTGTTTTCCTTAAAAAATTTTTATTTGTGAGCAATAAAGAGCAGAATCGAATGATTGATTGAACTCTAGTTTTCACAGTAGTCTGAAATGAATCGATGTCTTATACCTGAGAATGTTTTATTACTATGCATTTCTAAGGCTCTAGATGTTATATCCTGTCTACAAATGCTGATAGGAACTATAAAGCAATTGGTTCAGCTGACTGGCTGACTGTGTGTGTATCATTCGTATGATGGTACCATATAGGAGCTGAAATTATATATATACAAGCCTTAGTAAGTCGAAAAAAATCAGATTTTAATCGAATCCCCAAATAGGATTTTAGTGATTTTAGGGTTGGATTTGTAATGTTCACTCATGATGAATTGATCTTTTGATTTGCATACAGTACGTTTGTTTTGTTTTTTTATTGTTTCGTTTTTATTCGAAAATTCAGACTTTTTTCTGTGATCTATGCCCCCAAAAGCAAGAGAGGTTACTCATTCATGGATCAACTTTTTTCCAACTTTGTAATTGAGACCCCTTCCTTACAAAAATATATTGGTCGTATGATGATTTCAATACAGTGACTGACAACACTTGCTTTCTATTATACTCAGTAAAAAAAAAAAAACATGCTCCTATATTCGATTCTGTCCTTCCAAGTGTTTCTTTCTATATATAATCTTCCCATATATTCATTTCACATTCCCCTTGGTCTCCGAGAAATAAAAAGATTTTTTTTAAATCCCCATCCAGTCTGCCTCCTCGGAAGTTTGCAAAACTCTGTTCTATCTCACCGTATTCAGCAGCAATTTTCCCTGATTGTTGATTTCTGTTCCCTCGATTTCTTCTCTCGATTCTAATCAGAAGAAAATGCCTGATCAAAAGATGCAATAGGTTCTATGTAAATCTTGAGGGGGTTTAAACTTTGATCGATGAGATGATGTAATCATTTCATCCATGATGACATTAATACCAATAATCAAAAGTGAAATATTGTTACTAATTGCTCAGATTTTTCTGAATGAAGTTATGTCATCTAACTACAATATAATTAAATATTGTTTTATAGACAAATTCTATAGGAGATAAATTTCCCTCCTCCCTCTCACTCATACAATTTTATTTCGAAAAAAAAAATATTTGATCAGAATCGACCATAGCGTCTTAAAAATGTCACCTTTACCGTCACAAATTGTGTTTATTTCGGATTGTATCTTTATTCGAAATCCATCACCACCCTAATATCAAGAGTTCCCGTCACAACCGACTTCAAACTTGACACTATAATGCCCAATACATGGGCCAATATATCCGTAAAATATTGACTTCGTACGATGGCCAGTTTTTTAGTTATTTCTGTGCATGCACACACATACAATCTCACGCACTTACAAAAACACACACCTAAACAAACATCTATATATACACACAAACATACATACATACATACATACACACACAGACACATGGACATTTCTCAAATTAAACTTAACTGAGGATTACCACTGTCATTAAGATTATCGTTTCCTCCTTTCTCATAATTGTCAAACTCAAGAAGTGGTGTTGCCTTTTTCACCGTAACACTCTTTAAAAGGTTTTTTATCAGAGTATTGGTCGGTGTAGTTTACGCAGCGCCTCGACCGTTTAATACAAAAGTCTCTTCGTGTGAACTTTCCAACGTTGACGGTAAACAGAATGATCCAAATGAATCCATACTAAAATGTAAGGTTCGGCAATGTCGATTTCTTTTCATTTCTTTGAAATGTCTGGATTGTCGTACCCATTACTCCTGAGTAATTGTAGCTGAATCGGTTTGGAGTTTGAACTTGAATGACAAGTATGGAATAATTATTTTACAGTGCATGCGTAGCCACAATGTAGGGTATGCAGCAGTAGAAAAATGCGGAATTCATCTGAATATGTTTATACTTCTGCTTCACCCAACACTCTCTCCAAAATTTACCGGGAAGCGTTATGATGTAGATATTTGGCTACAATACAGGGGAGGTGACTGAAAAAGTTATGTATCGGCCCGAAAATGTAAGTTCTTCTCTTTTCATATTCATCAAGAATATTTTGAGACATAGTGTCGTGTATATAAAAATACTTTTGGGGGAATTCGAGCGTAAAACGTTTACAAATCCGCTCCAAGATGAGAAACCCTCTAGTGTAGTCGATATCCCGCCCTCAGGCGAGTATTTATCGAATTTCTTGGAAAATTTTCCTAGATATTGTGCTGTGTCCATATAGAAAGATATGTATGATGTAAATAAATGTAGATTATAATTCCTGGATCCATCCGAAAATGTAGTCACTTCTTCCTTAGGCTGTTGCCCTATACTATGAGAAAATTAACTGACATCCATGGAAAACCTTCAGAAATATCGTATTCTGTACATATAGCTAGGATGCAGTGGTCGACTTTTTATAAAGTTCCTGCATCTGTACTAAAATATAAACACTTCTTTCTTGCTCCATTAACCACCCTTCTACTACAGAACTTTTGGGGTATATTGTGTTTCATGCATATGGGTACGCAGGGTTATGATAGAGAGGGTTTCCTTGATCCTCCCCAAAAATGCAAAGATTTCTTACTTAGATCATTACCTACCCTTCAATAAGTTTTCAATGAAATTCATTTTGAAATTTTAGTGATATCAATGTGAACAAGAAAAAGAGCTCCCAGTTCCGACTTACACCGGTATGGCAAATTGAACGTCTAAAAAACGAAAGGTAACAGGTGAAAACACGAGTGTTTATTTAATTCTCCAAGATAGAGCACCCTGAAATTATTCTCTGCACAACGTACTGATTTTTTCTAGTTTACAGTTGAATCCATACATAGATGCATAATTCGTATAGACAAGCAATCATTACTATAGAGATTTGTACTTTTTTTCCAAAAATTTTTTTAATACTTTGAACTTATTATTGAAAATGAAAAAAAAGGAAATACAACAAATGTATCCTACCAATATCAACCTACGTAGCTGGGACGTGAAACCTAATCAAAGGATAGACCTTCAAACAGAAAATCATGTCCATTCTCATGAGGAGAGATCATAAAATAGCACAGTATATCAAAGAAAGGTCAGGAGTCTGAGATATCTCTGAAACTATTAGAAAACTCGAGTGGCAATGGTTTTTGCAAGAATGCCAGACAACTGCTGGACTTCATCTCTTCGATATCAGTGGAAGTATTTTTAGATAATAGAGATATATTAATGCAGTCTAGTTGTTATGATATAATGAAAGGATTGGTTAATTTATATAATAGTGTGGTGAATAAAACCTGATTTCATTGTAGTTGAGAGATTACTTACATATTGAGCAAGCTGCAATGCGACCACAAAAAGGTTTAGTTTTAATTGTAGCAGCCTAATGATATCATCCATCGTAAATCATGAATGAAGCATTTTCAAATAATATGCATTTTCACTAGTATTTACTTTCTCTTGAATTTAGTTGCTTTTTACCATCACAGGCTGTCAGTTAATGTACTCCAATGAGTAAATATAGCGAATCTGAGAGTATACTCAGACAAGACCAGAACTTCTGTTAGCTCGAGAAGCTGGAAAAAAGACTAAAATTAACCCCCCAAAATACTATTCAAATAATAGTAATTGACATCTCTTTTCACTGTAGTCTACAGAGGCTCATCAGAAAGGTATATGTTTCTCAAATCTCCCAAAATGTCATAAAATGCTTCCATAAAAAAACGAGCGAATTTGACGTGACTCTTTTGCCCCTCCCAGAATTGTTGAAACCAGGCGATAAGCAAGACTTGCGCCAAAGGCCAAAATATCAAGGAAGATGGACTCAAAGAATTTTACGCGTGAAAAGGTTTTATGATTCATTGCTTTTTTTATAGTCCTGCCATCTATTTTTTCTCTGTTTTAGCCCAGAGACTAAAATGTCTCTGGAAACTGTAAACCAAAACTGTCATAATGGGTTGATTCAGTTTTCAAGTTTTGTCTGGTTTTTCCGCTAGAAAATGCATGATTTTTAAAAGCACAAACTTGTAACCAATTCAGCAAAAAAATTGCATTGAATATTTACTTAGCACAGAGGTGGTTTCTGGAGTCTGATGTGTGTGCAAAGATTCAAATTTACACCACAGGCAATATGTGCTGGGTAAAGTCAGTAGAAACATAGATAGATTTCAAATCAATCTGACGGACTCGATTTGTATGTATAACACTTACAGGCAGTACCAATGGGGGTAGAGTGCTGAAATTTACAAGGTTTTTCTTCATCATATTCATAAAAATGTATTCCATTTATTTTCTTAAACTCCTCTGTAATGAGAGGTTCGATTTGTATGGTATGTTTATGCTAAACTACCCTTTTGTTTGCCCAATAATTTCTGCTCAACACAAAGCGAGGGATTTACTTGATTATAGCCCATTTTTTCCAACTCACCCAACACGTCACGCCGCCAAAACACTTTGATCTAGTGGCAGTTTTTATTTAATGATTAACCAGACCTATTTCCTCCTTATTTTCCCCCTCTTTTTTCTATAGATTTTTTCCTCTTTCTCTCTCCTCTTCGTAATTTTGAGTTATTTCTCAGTGCTCCTTTCATTCATATAACCATCTTCCCATTTTAGATGCTTTTTCCCTCTTCAGTCCTTTGTTACTTTCAAGCATTTTTTGCCTTTAAATGCTTCATAGTTTCTTTTTATTATTCATTGCTACCGACATCGGACCAGTTTAATCACTGTTGCTTGGTTTAGGTTATTCATGTATCTGACATTTATATCTATCCGTGATTCTAGTTGGACCTGGCCCAGCCCTTTACCACACGTAGTACAAAGTTGATATTTTGCTCTGGGAATGTTCGTTTTCTTTTCTTTTTTTACTAGAAAAATTCTCCTCCAAAATAGTTTTTACTTTCTTTCTTTGGTTGTTTGAGTATTATTCCCTGTTTTTTTCCTACTTCTGTTTTCCTTCCTTTTTATACTTCCAGTTTATTTCTTTCTTTGTGTCGTCTTCTTTTCCTTCAAGCCCCTTTCTTTCCTTCTTCCAGTCTCGTGCTCCTTGTATTTCTTTCTTTCTCCGGGCTATCTTTCTTTCGCCCTCTCCATCCATTGTTCTTTTTTTCTTTTTTTCTTTTCTTTTTTTTTTTTAGTCCATGGCTATTTTCCTTACAGCTTTCTTTATAATTTTTTCTTCCGTTCTTCTCTTCTTATTTTTTTAACCCTTTCTCGCTCTCTTCCCTTCCTTTCTGTCTTCATTCTTTTTTCCTTTCTCCCTTATTCCTTTCCTTCTTCATCCCTTTCTTCATTGCACTTTCATCTTACTTCTTCTCTTCGAATCTCCCCGTCTTCTTTCCCTCTTTTTTTTCCTTTCCTTTCTTCTTTCTCCAGTTTGATTGATCTCTACTTCTCTCTTCCCTGGCCATAAATCGTTTCAGACCAGCACCAATCATGGTATCTTCTTATCCCTCTCCTACTCAACTTATGATTCACTTTATCACTTCTTTTTTTCTTTCTTTCTTTTATTCATTTAAACTCTGTTATCTCTTTCCTCTATTTTTTTTTTCTATAACAAAATCTATAGATCTCCTCTGCCAAACAGATCGGGCTTCGTCCCCATTTTGGTCTGTTGATGTCCAAACTCGTAAAATCGCTTCTGGACCTTCGTTATTGATGGCTGACGGTTTTTAAGCTGCCAACGCCCGCAGTAAACGGCTGCTCGCTTCAATTGTCTTGGCACGAACACTTCTATCCTATAATAATACAGTACATTTTACGAAGAAGTAGGGAAGGGGACTTGCCAAAATCACTTTAAACAAGTGAGGCCCGCTTTTGAGATCACAGATGTCTGTGTGCCTGTCTGAGAGTTGGTTGGAAGTTTCTTTGTGATTTGCAATATTTCGCCTCCGTTCGAATTTTATTGACGGTCCACGAAAGAGTAAAAAGTAGGCCAGTATGTTGCTCCTATCCGTGAAACGTTAAGCAGGAATGGGGGGTAAAAGTAATATATTAAGTCGCTGCTCCAAGACGAAGATTGAGAAAGAAAAACGATTGACAGGAAGATAAAGTAACAGAGGCAACATTAACTCTTATATTTCATCCTTCACTCTCTCCATTTCAACCTTCTTTCATATGGAGTTTGTCCGAAAAGTATTCAGACATTTCAAATATCACGAGGACCAGTTGCTTGGCTTTGAAATAAACTTACAAAACATCCAAAGTAACTTTATTGCACATGCACGAATAGAGAGATCTCACTTTGGGTCAATAATTGAGTGACCTTCAAATTAATAATAATGATAGCGCCTGTCTATTCTTTATGCCTTACACAGATTTCTTTTCAGTAAAAAATCGTACTACCTGGGATGGTTTGCCCACACACAGTCCGTATTTTTCTCTTTTATGCAAAAAATGGGAATATTTCAGACCAAGGACCAAATCTGAACTAAAGCAACAGGGCAAACGATGATAATCGAGGAAGAAGATTAATTTGAAGAGTGGAAGGGATGCTTGTGAGGTCATAAGAGTAATATTTTGAGCTGTTAATGTGTCATTGCCCCCGGTGGGCATTTTTCCTCTCTTATCATTTAATGATTGATTACATTCCTCCAACATGCATACGTACATTTAATGACGAACTCTGCAGTGTTTATAGTAGATTAAAGTTTAGGTTTTAGGGAAAGCAAACATCATCCCCTGTGTTGTCGCAAAAATTCATAGTTTTATTATTTATATTTAAATACATTAGTATATTATATATATATATATATATATATATATATATATATATATATAGATAGATAGATAGATAGATAGATAGATAGATAGATAGATAGATAGATAGATAATGAATATTCAGACGGATAAATATGAATCAATCGGCAGATATCTGTACCTCACATAAATGAATATTTGTGGCTTGCACATGCACCGGGATTAATTATCTCATATTTTTTTTTAATATCATGAAAAAAAAAACCAGATTATTTATAATCCCAAAATTTTTCAAGAATATACCAGCATGAAATTTAAGTACTGTTGGTCTCAAATGACCATAGATACACCCAATATGGCAGATTGGGGCAAACGGACCTGTTTTCAGGTTGGGCTTAGAGATTAGCTCAAGGTTGTAGCCCTTGATATGTGACAAGGAGCATCATACACACTCATACACACACACACACACACACATACACACAATCACACACACAGACAAAGGCACATAAAGTGAGAAGAATATGTGGCTCAATTACATGATGGCGATTTTTGGGCTACAGTAATTCTATTGATGAATAGATAGATCGAAAAAGGAAAATAGAAGAACCTATTTCTACGTATCCCCAACACAGATAGACACGTATCGATATATGATATTGAATTGCGTCATATTATAAAGAAACCTTTGTTTGAAATTATCCCTCGTTTTTACATGGTGAATCTATCATTTACCCTAAACAATTAAAATAGGATGGACAATAAATAAAAGTGAGGCTGATGCTGGAATCAAATCTGCAACTCATACAGTGATGGCTTCAACGTAGTTTTGCTCTTACCATTGAGCTATACAACTACCCATAATGCATAGGACCAAAGAGCTATCGTAATCTAAATTCCAATCTTGCTCATTCACAGATCCATTCGTTCCTGTCAAATTAATAGTTATGTCATTAAGAAATTGATGTATGATCCAACGGGATGATAATTGATAGAGTTAGATAACATTGGAACACTTATTTGATATGACTCCCCGTTATTACAAAGTGAATGATTTATATATATATATATATATATATATATATATATATATATATATATATATATATATATATATATATATATATATATATATATATATATATACGCACACACTCACATATATATATATATATATATATATACACACACATATATATATACATATACGTATGTAAGTATATATATATATATATATATATATATATATATATATATATATATATATATATATATATATATATATATATATATATGGAGAGAGAGGAACAAAGAGAGAGAAAGAATAGGAGAGAGATGAGAGATAGAGAGAGAGGTTTCTCTACAGAGGTTGATATAGACTTATGCTAACGCAGATAGCTAGACTGGTAGTCGGGTTTCAGGTATAGTTTTTAACATGAACAGATATTTGCATGTGCCTCTCTGCATAACGAGAACAAATTTATGTCCCAGAAAAATAATAAATATGCCGAGCTTATTCTTTCGGCGTGTAATTCAGGGCACACTTGCATATAATGCAAACATTGGTACAAGTAATTACCCAATAGGAAACAATTTTCTTCCTCCTTATACAAACAAACGTCGAAATATATAAACAAAAGTCAAAACCATTAATATGTTTGGGATTCCAACATTAAAGTTACCCTGAAACAGGATGCTACGTTCATTTCTCGTGTGCATTCCCCGAGGACGAATATTTCTTAATTGTTTGTAAGAAGAACACTTAGAATTTGGATACTGCATTGAAGTAGAGTCCGTTCCGGTCATTAAGTGATTGAGTGCGTTTTGCTTTAACATCGTCCACGCATCTTAGATTGTGAGCTCGAAACGTAATTTTTATTGTTATTACTTTACGTGCCTTTTCTTGGCTCATGTTTCTGTTTTGCCTCTTCCCCCGACACCGAATACGAACGTGTATCCATTAAAAAGCAGGCTGTGTTGTTGGAGGCATATTTTATGTATGAGGTTTGTGTTAATATATCCGAAACATAAATTGTGGATAAGATAAGTTGAAATAAATGAAGGACACCCAGTGGAAACCATCGTGCAACATACGTCTTTGGCAGCGTGTTGCGTTGGGGGTGATCAATTTTAAAAAAAAGATGAAAATAGGATATCCAGTGAATAAGTTACTCCTCTTGTTTGGCAATGATCATAAGAAAAAATGTATTTTGGGAAAAATGCAGGCGCAAATTGACGGATTAATTTACCATAGACAGACATACCAAAATCTATCCCACGTTTGGAAAAATATGTATCCTCTTTACATAATAAGAAGTGAATGTACACATTATTACCACCTAGCATTTGCTAAAGAGGTCTGAAAATAAAAATCAAGTAGACACAAACTGAGCGAAAATTATTGCACAAAATTGCATTGCAAATTAAAGCCCAATTCACACATTCTGTCACTCACTAAAGAGGTTTGAAAATCAAAATCAAGTAGACAAAAACTAATTAGAAATTATAGCACAAAATTGCATTGCAAATTAAATCCCAATCCACGCATTCTGTCAGTCACTAAAATCCTATTTAGGGGAGAAAACTAAAGAAATATTATGGTATTCATCATCATAATCATAATGGTCATTATCATCATCAATATCATCACTCCATCAATGTCTGTTGTTGGACATAGACTTTCCCAATATTCACCAGACCTCTCCATTATCGGCATCACAAAGCCTGTACTTCGGCAGAAATAATATTGAGTGAATACTCAAATTTTTAAACCTGGAGCTACATTGGTACAGTTTGTATGCCTGATACATTTATACGTATCTATCGGACAGGAATAACTTAGAAATTGACAGAAACCTATGTTGACAGTTTTAATGAAAGTTCAGTTAACGGTATCTTATATGGGAGGACATTAGTTAAATGTATGCAAAACGCATATATCAAAAGTTATAAAACAACATTAGGCAGTTTCTAAAGATGTGCAAGCAATCAATGTCTTTATTTATTCAGGACAAATGTTTTATTGAGAGAAATAAAATGACTGTAAAGAGAAAAAGAAGGTTGAGGGTATGAATGAATGAAGAAAAAAAAAGAGCTGGAAGAATATCTAATTTTTGATTTACAAATGTGTTGAGAAAAAAAGGAAACAAGTATAGATACATAAATAAGTAAGCAACTTAATGCTGAGAAACTCAAATTGACTAAAAAAATATCTAATTTCCAGCATAGGCCCCTTTGTGAGTGCAATTAATTTTTAGGAATTTTAATGACTAAGTCGAACAAAATCCGACCCGATCATGAAACATCATTTAGTCTGGAATATACAGCAAAAAAAAAAAAAATGAACTAACCAATTTGACATATTTGATAATGCACATCACCTTATCAAGAATTGATCAACTCTTTTTCTGCATTTGTATATCATTTTCTCAAAGCATAAGACGATTTAGCGTATAGGGGGATACTGAGGACAATTTCAACAAGGGACTATGATTAAGCAATGAAAATGTCATTGATTCAGCTATCAATCTATTTTTTGATTAACTTTATGACTGAAGAACTCCCAATTTTGTTGATAGATTGTTAATTCTTTTAACTAAACAGGGAGTTGTAAGTTCCACGGTCTCCAAATGTCTTACTCGGTCAATATTAAATATACTAGAAACATTCATACTGCGCTTTTGTAGTTGCACTCACACCAGGAAATGAGGAGACACATTCAACATCTGTTGCATCACTTAAAAAAAAAACAACAAAAAAAGGTGTCTTAGAGGTATCGAAGTATTTTTTTTCATTAGCGCTATTTTTGTCGTCCTGTCCTTGTTCAAATGAATTAATTAAATATACTAATATTGAGACATTTTCCCGTTGATCTCTAACTGACATGGTTAGCATGTGTCAACATCAGTGTGTCTAGCTAGCACATTGTGTTTCTGTTTTATTTTTTATTTTCAGTAGAGGTGGGCAAGGCTGGAACAAGTTTCTAGAAGTTTTTAAAATTTCATCAGCTTGTCATTTTGGTATGTCTAGGTTTTTTAAAATGAGTTTGTTATAACATTGAAAAAGCTTATTCGCTGTGCTATTCTTGGCTGTTTCTGGGCTTTTAAAGAAGCCCAAGGTCTCTATTCATATTCATTGAAGAGCAAGAGAATTAGTACTTTAAAAAAGTTACAGTTTCATGTAATACATGTTCGAAAATGTTTATTTCATCAAAAAGTGTCCTGTTCCTTCCGTCTAACTATGGAACATGGAAAAACTGAATAACATCCGTGATCTTTCCACGAAGGCAAGCTTATCTGGTATACACAAACACACTCAATAAGTGTTATTTGAAATATAAATAACACTATGATATCATTATCATATGTATTATTAGTAGTAATATTATTGTTATTAATATCATCATTATTATTATTATTTTTATTATTATTATTATTATTATTATTATTATTATCATCATCATCATTATTATTATCATTATTATTATTACTATTATTACTGTGTACAAGAAATAACACGATCCTTTTTTAAAACAATGCATATTTTCAGAATACTTTTTGCATTGAGACTAAAGCGAAAGGTATTTGGTGAGATTAGATGTATAAGATATATTTTTAAAATGTGGCCACTGTCCCTTATTAGTATGGCAACTGCCCTCAATTACAACATCAAACTCCCCCCTTATGAACGGAAAAGGAAAGAAATAGAATGAAACAGGATCGGTTTGTCATTTGATAGAAACTGTCATTTTACCAATGTTGTTTGGTTGCTAGCCATGTTGGAGGTGATCAACAGAAGAAATATTGGGATTTATTCCACATGGAATAATGTTTGAACGGTGTGGGTAATTAGGAGACAAATCTAATTTCAATTTATAAATATTTGGTTGGTGCAGTGCGAATAGTATCTGATTGACCGAGGAAACTGCGTGAAGTGTTGCACTTGTCCTCATTCCACTCGATGCCAAAGACGTTGCTTATTTCCTTCCACTTAATTTTTATAATCGATGGGGAGTTCTTGCAATTTATAAAACACACTCGTTGATATCAAGTGCTGCCATCAACATCTGTAAGGATTTTTAATTGTAAGTTAGGACTAGACATCCTTGGAACCCTTTATCACTGAAATCCTAGCGATCTTTTTCCTCCCCAGGAGCGTAAAGCTTAAAGAGTTAATATTTTTTGTGGCCCAGGAATTTATCCGATCTGTTAACGCAACATTGAACGAGGTAAAAACGATTCAGATTCAGATTAATACGTTAATTATTCAACTATTGATCAAGTTTTTGATTAACCTCATAACTGAACAATATCCATTCGCGTTGATAGATTGTTAATTATCCGAAATTACAATTGTGCATGTAATGTTTGTACCTTGGTTGCCCAAAGTCAAGAAAATAGCCGGTTCGATAACCAGTATATAAATTCTTATATGTTCGAGAAAAGAAAAGAAACACCATTTTCAAACTGCTTTATTTACCTTTGCCGTCAACAAAGGACAACATTATCATAGAATCTCAGAATTGAATTGTACAAATACAATATCAAAAACGTTATATTGCAGATAGCTTTTTTTTAATTTTCAATACTCCCAGAATATGAAAGTAACGTAAAAGTAAAGTTGAGTGAAGATTCAATTTATCAAGTTTTGCGAAACATGCAATTATAATTCTATCTTACGTCACCAGACGTCACTGATGACGTAGGTACTGCATGCAACAAATGCACATTTCTAATCACTTTATTTTGAATTGAAGTTGACTTCAAGACTTCTTATGTATTGTTTTCATTTCAGTTGACAGGAGATTTATTCACTAATTAGCCTGTTTTTTTCTAAACTTTTTCTTTCACTAAGTTGACTCCTTCTGATGATTCTTTTTTTTTTATTGCATCATTCTGGGTTGACACACTCTGCATTTATAAGATCAAACAACTGGAAATTGAAGAAATAGAAGCAGTTCCTTGCAAAGACTCCAATTTTTCGTAGCTCAACATTCTCGAACGTAGCTTTCACCATTTGGTTTAGATTGAAAAGACAGAGGCACAATTGATTATTGATTAAACTAAGATAATGCTGAAGATGATGCTGAAGATCATGCAAAATGAGTACAGATTTTTGTTTGGTTTAGTTATTGATGCTTGTGTTGCCCATATAGTTATGGTTACGTCCAAGATAGACGAGCTTCTGAGATCTTGGTTGTTTGTCCAAATCACGCTGAGAAGTACTTTTTTTTCCTTATTTGCAATTTTATGATGTTTGCTCTATCGGTCGAAGAATGTATCGATTTAGACTGTCGTGGCAAAATAACAATATGGTGGAGAGCGAGTAATAAAATGAGATTAATGTTCCATCTAAAAAGTAACGGTAATAATATGGAGTAATATTCGTGATAAAATAATAATGGTAAAAATAGTTTATTGAAAAAGCAGCAAGCATACAACGTAGTAAAGTTGGTGATAAAATAATATCCGTGTAAATACATCATCCAAGAAACAACGAGAAAAACTCGTAATAGAATAATCACTTTGAAAATGCTTCATCCAAAAAGCAACAATAATCTGGAGTGAAACACGTGATGAAAGAAATGCTGAAAATACTAGCTCTTGAAAGCAAAAAATAATAAGATGGATACAAGCTATTTACGAGAAAAATGAAAATGCAGCTATAAGATTGTGTGAAAATAACACATCTCAACGAGAATAAAATGTTCAGAGTCTTTGAATTGAAACTTTCACGTGATAAACATTCTTTGACAGCATATAATCTTAGGGATGAGCGTTTGGGAAATTCGAAAGAAAGTGTTAAATGGATAAGTTACTTCTATCAACTTTTCTTGGCAATCGGATTAATCTTTGAAGCGTGATCGCTGCTGGACATATTACGGGAATCTATTTAGTATAAACTCACACCACGAAAAGAACCCACCGCTGGAACCCTTTTCAAGGGAATTTTAAAAAATCAAAAAAAAAAAAAACGTATTCCAAAGCCATGTTACGGCGTAAATGTTAAAATTTTCAGTTGTTTAGCTCTACTGGTGTGACTTGTACGTTTGATATATACATAGCCATAGACAGACAGACAGAACAACTTCAAACTGAAGAGACACTCATTGATAATTTTAGTAACGGTTTTGTTTTGAGATTTCTCACAAATGGATGGACATCACGGCTCACTACATGGTTTCCCAAGAGACCGTATTTCGAAACCAGGGCCGGCAGATAATCGGTGGACATCGCAAATCATGACATGGATCCACCGAGAACACGTGTGCAACCGAGGCCAGCCGAATATTAGATGAAGATGTGAACTAGACTATTCAGAAAATACTTTGCAACACCCATGATAGAGAAATGTAACAGATCCAGGGGAAATTCTATGTCTAACGATGGGCAATAAAAGACTGATGATGATGATGATGATGATGATGTGTGGATTATTTCTCGTAGTGATGTGATGACAGTTTTTCCTCTCTCTCTCTCTCTCTCTCTCTCTCTTTCTCTCTCTCTCTCTCTCTCTCTCTCTCTCTCTCTCTCTCTCTGTTATCATAAGGTGCTTAGAAAATATTTTTCAGTTTGCCTCCAACTAATCGTGGCTTCGTTTAGTAAGGGCTTCCCGGTAATTAGCGACTGTTCCTTCAGATGACTCCAAAAATAATAAAAAAATTTGTACTATCTTTTACGAATGTAAAGATAATATCGAATAGGATTTTAATATATTCGCTCTTTTCATGTTCAGTGAAGTGATATCAAATCAACATTTTTTTCTGAATTTTTGTTGATTGAGTACTTGGCGTCAATCGCTTATCGTATTTTCTATCTACGCCCACGAGTCACAAGTCGATAAGACTCTAAACTGAGATTTATCGATGATTACCCACTTGATAGCAAGACGATTTTTCGTTTTTTATAAAGGTTATTAGTTACTGTCAACCAAGACTGTCATCAAAACTGTCACTTTAACTGTCAACAAAGGTTTTTTTTTTCTGTTCACTCCGACTGACTGGCATGCTGGCTATGTATATTCATCATGAGTACACGCATCATCAATCGAACCAGATCGCTGAAAATCTGGACATTTATCCCTTATTATGTTAACAAAAAGTGTTTGTTTTTTTCTATCTTGTCTACTTTCCCATTAAGAAGCTTTTAGTGGGTTAATTTGCAATGTAATTTTATGAAAAATTGATCTCTCATTTAACACCTGTCAGTATTCGAGCTCGTTTTGGGGGAATTTCAGATTTTTTAGTGACCAAACCCTACAAAATTTCAGAAAAAATACTTATCCCCTGACCCCTCTTCCAATTTTTTGATTGATCATACCCGACGGGGTATGCTGCCAAAAGACGACAATTATATGATGGTTTCTAGTGACGATCTAACTAAACCTGTTGGGTAAATTTTTTTTTTTTTTTGCTGAGTCATTATCTTGTCCAAATTCTTTATCTTTCTTTCCTTCTTTATTTCATTTCTTCTGTCTATCCTGATCCTCCTCTTTTCAACTCGAATAATAATCTTCATCTTCTTCTTCTTCTTCTTCTTCTTCTTCTTCTTCTTCTTCTTATTATTATTATTATTATTATTATTATTATTATTATTAGGAATCTCACACCAGTTGCCTGGTGGTAACCGCTGGAGTTTGAGTGACAGCAAGTCTCCTCAAGTCTCCAGCCCTCCTCTCCTCGTACTCATAGATCGCAGTAATTTTGCGACTTACAGTTTCACACCGGTTGCCCAGTGGTTATCGCTGAAGGCTGAGTGACAATAAGTCTCCTCAGGTCTTCAGCTAACGTCTCCTCTCTCTTTCGCATATCATGACAGAGCTACGATTCGTTGCAGTCCTTATATCTCTAGCACCTTCCTCAGTATCCGTCCAGTGCCCAGCAGTGCTGTGGTCTGTACGGTCTCTATCCTCCCCCTAATCCCGATCTCCTCCAGTCTCTCCCTCAGCGTTTTGGGGACAGTTCCTAGTGCTCCCACTATGACCGGTACTACCCTGGTTTTCATGTTCCACATTTTCTTTAACTCCCTTGCTAGGTCCTGGTATTTTTCCCTTTTCTCACCCTCCTTCTTTTTTACTCTATGGTCTGCAGGTACAGCAACGTCTACTATTTGGCAGGCCCTCCTTTTTTTGTCTACTATTACTAAGTCCGGCCTTCTTGCCTGGATGAGGTGGTCAGTTTGGATGTCGAAGTCCCACAGTAGTTTGTGGTTGTCATTCTCCAAAACTGCCTCTGGCTTTATTATTATTATTATTATTATTATTATTATTATTATTATTATTTTTATCGATATTATCAATTTATATTTTTTTCTTTTTCTTCATCTCCTTTTTCTTCTTCTTTGTTCCTTATTCCTTTTATCAAATTTCTTCTTCTGTTTGATATTCATCTGTTTCATTTTCTTCTCCTGTTTTTTTTCTCCTTTGTATTCTCCCTCTTCTTCGTCTTGCTTTTTTTTTTCTTTTTTCTTTCTCTTCTTCATACTCTTCTTCTTCTTTTTCCCTTATTCTTCTTTATTATCATTATCATTTTCCCTCTCCCTCTCCTATTTTCCTTTTTTCCATTCATATTATCATAATTGGTACTCTTCTTCTTCTTCTTCTTCTTCTTCTTTTTCTTCTTCTTCTTCTTCTTCTTCTTCTTCTTCTTCTTCCTCTTCTATTATTATTATTATTATCATTATTATTATTGCTATCAATATTATTTTTATTATTTGGAATCTCACACCAGTTGCCTGGTGGTAACCGCTGGAGTTTGAGTGACAGCAAGTCTCGTCAAGTCTCCAGCCCTCCTCCCCCAGTACTCATAGGTCGCAGTAATTCTACGATTTACAGTTTCACACCGGTTGCCCAGTGGTCACTGCTGAAGGTTGAGTGACAATAAGTCTCCTCAGGTCCTCAGCTAACGTCTCCTCCCTCTTTCGCACATCATGACAGAGCTACTATTCGTTGCAGTACTTATATCTCTAGCACCTTCCTCAGTATCCGTGCAGTTCCCAGTAGTGCTGTGGTCTGTACGGTCTCTATCCTCCCCCTAATCCCGATATCCTCCAGTCTCTCCCTCAGCGTTATGGGGACAGTTCCTAGTGCTCCCACTATGACCGGTACAACCCTGGTTTTCATGTTCCACATTTTCTTTAACTCCCTTGCTGGGTCCTGGTATTTTTCCCTTTTTTCACCCTCCTTCTTTTTTACTCTATGGTCTGCAGGTACAGCAACGTCTACTATTTGGCAGGCCTTCCATTTTCTGTCTACTATTACTAAGTCCGGTCTTCTTGCCTGGATGAGGTGGTCAATTTGGATGTCAAAGTCCCACAGTAGTTTGTGGTTGTCATTCTCCAAAACTGCCTCTGGCTTGTGCTGATACCACTTTTCCACATGGTTGAATCCCATTTCTTTGCTTAGTTCCCAGTGTATCATCGTTGCTACTCTATCGTGTCTATGCTTATACTCCTTCTGGGTGAGTTGACTACATTCACTAGTTATGTGGTTTACTGTCTCATCTCTTTCACCGCACATGCCGCATTTGCTGTTTGTCTGTGTTCTGTCGATTTTTGTTTTTATGTAGTTTGTCTTTTTTTGTTTTGGGCTGCCATGATGAGCGATTCTGTTTCTCTCTTAAGGTTCCCCTTTCGTAACCACGTCCATGATTTCTCGTCTGCTATATCTTGTATCCGTCTTTTAAACTCGCCGTACAATTTTTTCCCTTCCCATCTTTCTTTTCTAGTTTGCTGTACTGATCCATTGTTTTTTACTTTATTGTTCGTTGCACTATCTCTCGCGCTCTTTATGATTTCTTCACTATTTGTTTGCACATATCTTTCTAGGACTGTTTTAGCTCTCTGGACACAATCTTCTATGCTGATGAGCCCCCTACCACCTTCTTCTCTCTTAACGTATAGTCTATCTGTATCATCCCTAGGGTGTAATGCTTTATGCATCGTCATAAGTTTCCTTGTTCGCCAATCCATTGATTGGAGCTCTTCCTTTGTCCATCCCAGGAATGGTCCTGTATACCTAACTACTGACACAGCCCAGGTGTTCATTCCTTTTATTAGATTTCTGCTGTTTAATTTGGTTTTTAATATTTTCCTTATCCTTCTGAGGTATTCTCTCTTAATTTTCTCCTTCATCTCTTCCCGTTTTATCGTGTCACATTCAAGGACACCTAGGTACTTGTATCGGTTTTGTGCAGTCAATGTCCTAATCTTGCTGTTGTCCGGGAGTTCAATTCCCTCAGTCATTGAAAGCCTTCCTTTGTGCATCACCATGATTGCGCATTTTTCTATTCCAAACTCCATTCCTATGTCCTCACTATATTCCCTTACTTCGTTGAACAGAGTCTCAAGCTCTCCCCTGTTTTTTGCGAACAATTTAATATCGTCCATGTACATTAGGTGGTTGACCTTTCCTTTTGTTTTAGAGAAGTGGTATCCTTTGCTGTTTTTCAGGATTCTGTTAAGCGGTTTCATTGTTAGAACAAATAATAGTGGGGACAACGAGTCTCCTTGGAAGATTCCCCTTTTTATCCCTACCTCGGCTAGTTTGTCCCCTGCGGCTGTCAAATCTACTTTCCAGTCTTCCATTGAATTACCAATGAATTTAACCACCGGTTCGCTAATTTTGAACATTCTAAGGCATTCGAGTATCCAGCTATGTGGAATCATATCGTATGCCTTTTTGTAATCTATCCATCCCATTGCGATATTCTTTCTCCTTTTCCTTACTTCTCTTAAGATCATCTGGTCTACGTAGAGTAAATCGTTTCCCCCTTTGGTTCCTATCCTACACCCTTTCTGTTCTTCTGGTAGTAGTCCCCTTCTATCCATTGACATGTATATTCTCTCTGCTATTTGCCCGGTCAGGATTTTCCACATAAGTGGTAAGCACGTGATTATTATTATTATTATTATTATTATTATCATCATTATTATTATTATTATTATTATTATTATTATTATTATTATTATCTTTTGCTGAATCGTTACTTTCAATATAGGGTAATAGAAAATTGAAGTGATGCATACAGTTTTTGCGTGGTACAGTCTAATTTTGTGTGTTGCAGTTTTTGTTCCTCCTGTTTTGCGGTTTACATGAGCGTACAACAGATGATAGTGCTCTTATTTTATTCCAGTTGGGCTGTGAGCACTATTTTCTTGATTTCATGCATAGAATGTTCGCCAAAGGGTATTGGCAAGATGATTTCTTCATCTCCTCCTTCTTATTCTTCTACACGGTGAATCCTTAATTGCGTTCATTTGAAATTGTCTTTTCAGATAACTATAAGTGGCAGATGACATTAAAGCAAAGATATGAATTTTAGAATGAGAATGGTTGATTTAAATTCAAAGTCCTAATTTTACAAGCGCTGTTATGAATTTATGATTCTATTGAATTCATTGTCGTATACAACTAAACATCAATTTTGATTCAATGAAAAAATGTGTCTGGGATTTTAAGAACAATAACAATTTGAAAACATTATCCATGATTATAATGGACAGTTTTTAATATTGTTTTATCTTCCATATGTTTTATATGTTTAAATGCATAAGAGGCTGAGTGTTGAAACTAACTTGAACAAACACGGATTTAAAAACTTGCAATCATTGGACTAAGAGATTGTGCTTTCGGTTTTGTTGACGATTTCTAACAAGTGGATATTTCTTTTTCTCATGATATCATTTCAATGCTTCCATTATTCCTACAATTACAATATACTTGAGAGATATTTATCAGTTTATTATCCATTGTGTGTGCTCATACAGGCTCTCTAATAAATACGCTACTGTCCCCTTATAGAACTACAAAAATAAAAATGAAAACGAGTAACCATCTTCCAGAAAAGTAACGATAATATAAAATACGATCTAAATATATTCTTTTCTTCTTTTCTTTTTTTTTTTTCAAGTTCAGCTAACTGATTTCAAATCAAAATTTTTGTTCTGGTGATGAAAAAATAATTGGCGTCAATTGCTTTCCATATTTTCTTCAAGTTTATCAGAAAATGGCTAAAGCCTAGCAAAAAGTAGCTGAAACCTTGTCGGCGTAACCTAGATTGATATGCAATCAGCATTATAACAATAATAATAATAATAATAATAATAATAATAATAATAATAATAATAATAATAATAATGACCGACACAAACGACAAAACTGAAAAGAATTCCACACGAAACCCGTACAGAAAGCCATGCGCCAAAGGGTGACGATGAAGCCCTAACGGAAGAAGACAGAACCAAAATACAAACTTTCAAAGAAATCATGCAAGAAGAGAAAAAAAAAACTCCCCTACCTAAGAGACAAAGACAGAAAGAAACTCGGAAAAGTGACCAGACATGTCAACTGCCTCTTACAGCACATTGAAACGAACAGCATTCTGGAACTTAACGACTTGATTTACAGTGGGGCGAAAATGGTAACACAGAGCTTCACAACACAAGAAAGAACCCAAAGCAATAATAGGGAAGAAAAACCCAACTGGGAAAGAAGATTACAGGAGCCGATCCCTCAACTCCAGAGAGATGAAGTACTGCTGATAAATGCACCACACACAGACAGACCACGAGTAAGACTTTCTATTCTCATTCGAGTATAAACGGCTGGTATCATTTAACTTATATCGATAATGAAATAATATATCACGTAAGTGATTCCCAGTGAACCGTATGTGTAACACTGTGACAAAGAGTTCCAGGAATTATTTTTCATATGTTAGACTTATCTGTTTTGCTTAGACAGTATTAAAGCTCTCAATCAATCAGCTGATAGTGATTTCAAGCCATGGAGTGGAAGTGCTAATTTTTGTATATCGATTGAATATAATACATTGGGACAGAAACGAGTTAAGAGTTAACTCTGTTAATTCAGAGAAGATTGTCGTTGGTTTTGTAGTTGCAGTCAAAAAACAATGTAATATCCAACCTTTGATTTGGACTGTAGTTTAACTATAATTGGTCTCAAAAAGTCGAACACTACACAAGTATATTTCTAACTGAGTTATTTACCAGAAAATCCACTTAATTCATGACCATTCCAACGTGACGTAACAATGAAATTTCAGTTGCTATTGTCTGTTTATTCCCTATCAATCAATGACCTTTCGATCTTGAGAGTCGTGATTGCCCGCTTCGATCTATTGTGAAATGGTGCGTGCTGGACGAGAAGGTAAAAGTCGCATTTCGTGACTGAAGGTTGAAAAAAAAAAGAGAAAAAAAAAACAACAAATCTATCTTATTTTGATATTTGACTCTGCTAACTAAGTTCCTTGTCCGTTTTGCAGACTGACATGATATTTTCTTTATCCTTATATCATCTAAGGTCATGCTAATGGGCAAAGACGCGAGCATTTACAGATTACGCTGTGTGACACGACATTTGTTTTTTGTGTAGTGAGTGTTATCTTCTAATTGCTTACGTTTGAAAAAGTATAGAGAATGGTTATTATTACATTCAGTTATTGGTCTCGAGGCCAAGGAAGTGATATCCATATGACAATTTTTTTAAGTGCATATTCAACAACTGTTCATTTTGAAAACAAGAACCGTAAGTTCAACTATTCATCCAACATCTATGCGACCATATCTTTAATTTCCTATTTCACAGGGATTCTGAACGGAACGCCATTAATTGTATTACTAGTTGTGGTAAGTGCAGTGGAGGGAGGAAGAAGAAAGAAAGGTAAGGATCGTTCAACCTGAAATCTGGTAATCGAAAAGGTTTGATTAAATGAAAAAGATATACAATATTGGGCATTCGTGTAAAAACAAACGCTTGGTATGTCATCTATCAATGTTATCGCACCACATAACATGATTGAGAGCAGGTGAATACAGCACGAAACCTTTTTCCTTCTTGCTGTTGTTTAACACGGCTTGGACAAACTGACAAATTGACTGAAAAAATCAGCTGGCATACTGGCTTAAAAGTTTCATATAGAGATGTGTAAATACATCTGAAAAGTTGAATTCAACCGTCGTTGTCACAAGAGTAGAATTTTAAACCATTTTTTAGTACTGTTAAGACAAAATCAAAGCAGGAAAAACATTCATTACTCAAAAACAAAAAATGGTTTTTAAAAACGCTGCTGAGGTTGAAGTACAATCCTGGTATATAGCAAAAAATCTGTGCCAAATACTGTATGACTCTATCACACTAAAAGGGTTAAAAATAGAATTCCAAATGTCTGTATGAAAATGAAGTGATATTAACAAACAAAATCAATTATCTTGTGCACTAATATGCTGTGTCATAAGTGAGATTTGACTTTAGTTATGAGTCCAATGCTTCTCTATTGAAATAAGTTATTGAAGAGCTGTTATAAAAATTATCTTCCCTACTGCATTTATCAAGGAGGGCCAGTAAATTCCAGATGTCATCCATAATTGCTTGTTTGCTATCTTACTTTTGGCGATGGCATGTAAAAACAAACGTTTTATCAACAAACGTGATATCCGCTTCAAATGCATTCTACACTGGTGATCTATTCACTTGACTGTACCTCCCCAAGTACAAAGACAAGAACATTATAAATTCTCGAAGCGCTATGGATGATTGCCATATGTTATGTGATATCTTGTTTGAAATGTTCTTGCATGTCTTTTTGAAATGAATCGGTAAAAATATGGAATAATTGAGAGTCACAAAGTGAGAAATATGGTACATATTTTCTCTTCCAGATGTATCCACACATCTCTATCAGACACTTTTCAATCGGTTGGTTGGTTGGTCTGCCATTCAGTACTTTAGCGCAGTGTTAAAATAATCAGTCTCATGTAACTGTTCTTTAGTGCTCTGTGCTTAAGCGGTCAACTGATTTTTGACACGATTAGTAAAAAATCAAAAAAACAAAATTGGAGAAAATTTTGGTGAATAACTAAAGATCTGTGCTCCATTTTATTGTCTGCGTTTGTTGATCGAAGTGTTAAAGGCGTCGTTTATGGGTGGTGATAGGTCGAACAATGGCACTGGTAACACGGACACAGCGGGAATAGCTGCCTCCTGCCTTTTTGGCACAGAGTCAACGGAAGGAGCTGTCTGCCCTTCATCAAAAAAAAGCATTGTGTAAGATATACTGAATCAAATATTTACTTCTATTCATTAACAGGATAAAAAAAGAATTATCATTTCAGCAAAAGTCCTTCTTGCTATCAAAAAAGGCTTTTCTTGATTATTTATGAAAGGATTTTCTTGCTCACTATGCTTATGAATCATCATGTTCTCCAGGATTAGCAGTTTTTTGCATTCATTGCTTTACAGGGAAAACAACTTAGTGAATTAAAATTTCGGTGGTGTTGACAGGCATTGTTTGTTATTCACAGCATCAAGAGTTCTTTATATTTTATAGAACGACAAAACTTTATTGCCTAAGTCTACAGCTTGTCAAACTGGTTTCCTCTGGGCGAGAGGTTGGTGAGCCACAGAATCAGATAGGAAGTTTTTGCATGAATCCGATCAAAAAGTTGAGTGTTTTGTTATGAACAACTCTCTGTTGCTAAATGAATCATTGTTCGGTTGACTCTTGTTAAACTTTCTCCCAAATTATCCGATGAAAATTTGCAGAAGCTTAAAAATCTTTCCAATAAAGAAAAATATCAGGCAATTTTTGAAAAATAGTATCAATGCGTTGTTCTGGAATCTTGGCATTTTTTATGTGGACTTTACATAAGTGTAACGAGAATTTTAACAACAAGAATGGCTAGAAACGAGCTTAGAATATTTTTAGCCATCAAATGAAAATTATGTTGTAAAATGGCCTTTCTGAAAGGATGCCCGGCCACACCATATTACTTTAGGTTCCATTGATGTCAAACGTGAGTTCAAATCTCGTGATAAGCTGTTGTGATTACCAACGCTTAAACCTAAACAAATCATGAAAATGCCACATGGTCTACTAAAGGGGCTTGCAGGAGGATTTTAACTAAGGGGGGGCTATGTATAATCCGTTGTGAATCTGTTTGATAACCATTCCTGAGCATTACGTTATTTTGCGCATACCAGTTGCAGAGTATAACTAACCTGAGTGTTGTAATAGAAAGGAACCAATAATAATAGCAGAGTCATGATGGGAAACCGACTAAGGGGAAAATTGAAGTAAATATAGACACTGTTTAGACGATATACAATTTGCTTGTGATATTGAAATATTATGATGATTTAAAGGACATGCAATAAGATCTAAGTTGGGGAAGTCTCAAGGTAAGGTTGAGTAAGACAAACGTAAGTCCAAACCATAAGGCCACAAAAAAACAACCACTAAAATAGACTATGGGAGGGGTTAAGGCATGAAATGGACAAAATATTATTCAACCAAAATGAAACAATTCATGAAAATTCTGGAAAGCATTTAGTGAACATAAAGACATATTGAAAAACAATTTGTCCATGTACTTAAAACGTAATGTGCCCAATGAATGTATTTACCCAGTATGTATGGATATGTAAATGAAAACTGACTGAATCACTTGAAAACAAACTCAAAATCACAGAAAGAGCAATGGGAAGAACAATGTTAGGATAACCCAAAGGGGCTGGGAAAAACATAGATCCGAGAGTACGCTCAGGTAAATAATATCATAGAAGGGAATAAACAATGAAAATAGATATTGGCTAGACACCATTCAAAATGAACGATCACAGAAGTAGCAAATGATTAATCGATTTGTACCCAAAAGATCGACATGGAAGTAGAACTAACCAGATATAAGATGGAAAGATGAAATAAGCATGTTTTTTTCTGTAAGAAATAGTAGCTGATAACACAGTCATGGTCGGCATTGAAAGATCAGTATTTGTCTTGAAATGGACCCAAGACGGTCAATGATGATGTTGGGAATAAAATAAATGAAACTAGAGAAATGCCTGCTTTGAAGATATCACGCATGAAAAAATGTTGCAGTTAGTCATTCTGGGCTGTTCTTTAGAGAATAAATAATTTGTTCTACCATAAACGGAATAAAACTTTCAAACAGGTCCCTCAAGTCATTCGGTAGTCTTGCTTACGATGCTTCAGCATCTTCAATTCATTGCTTCACACATGAAAAACAAAACAAGCTTTGACTGGTGGATGAAAGATGTTGGTGGCTGCCTCAGCGTTGACAGGTACGGTTTGTTATTTATGGCAACAAGAGTTCTCTGTATCTTATATGAAGACTTTTTTTTTTTAAATTCTTTTTACTTAAACTTACGTCTTGCAATCAATGTCTTTTGACAGCATGCCGTGTTTTGGGCAAACTATTGAAAATCAGAACTTCCCTTGCCTCTATTTTTGGTATGATCACTAAAACTATTCGGATTTTCAAAAAGCTCTGGTGAATGCTACTGGCTTCAAACTGAGTGACACATTCAGCATGATATTACGTTGCAAATTCTGCCTCCCTCTAAAAAAAACTATAAGCAGGTGGTTTTCAAAATACAACAACAAATTTTCTGGGAATGAATAGGAGTAAATTATCGGCCCCCTTGCTAACTGTATCCATGATGTAAACATACATATCGAGACTACTTAAGATTAAGCAAGATTGTCTTAAAAACTGAAAGAAACCATGTCGACAGTCGTTATGTCAGTTTGAGTTCATGGTTTTTATTATTATTAATCAAAGTAGTTCAAATGGTATAATGTTCGAGGTTCCAACGGAATATTTCTCGAGAAAATCATCTATTTCATATATTTGTAACTGACGTAGAACTAGAAAAAAACGTGATTTCAGAAATCTATACTTCATTTTGATGAGATGCATTGAACGTATAAGCTGACAGCTGTGGAGACTTTTTAAATACTGCAGTTGAGCTGATTGTAATGATCTGGGGAAGACAGCAATTTTCTACCATTTTTTCTTGAGTAGTACCGTTGTGGAATGACAGTCAGAAGTGTATCTATCTTATATAGTCTATAGGCAACTTCTCCGATGCGTCACTGAATTCTTTTTCTCAAAAAATAATCCAATTCGGGTTAACTTTTTTTCACAGCATTTTGATACTGTCTGTTACGTCGATTAATCCAGATCGTATTGTTGATTCATCGATACGAGAACGTAGTTATAAAAAAAATGAATGTTTTGATGCTCAGATCTCTAAAGATTCTGTGTATCAAGAAATTTCAAGAACGCATTTATTATAACATTTGAAGAAACAATATATTTGTTTGATAAAATTCCACTAATTCCTTTTCAAAGATATGACCATTAAACAATTCTTTTTAATTGGATGTAGCAATTATATTGAGATGAATGTGAAAAGTAATTTAAATAAATTTTACTCATTTTAATATTGATAGATTTATTCACACTAACCGTTGCTGTTTTTAATATTTTCAAGCATCCAAAATAAATACATATCTTTTGAAAAACAAAGTTTGATTAAAACAAAAAAATCTCTGCTTATTTATTTCAACAGTCAAAGATAGATAGAGCAATCAGATGAACACATATGCTTACACTTTAGTAAATAGAGGGAGAGTATGAGCCGAATTTCTCAGACAGGTAGACGACAAGAGAAAAAAACTTTCTGTTTATATGTTCTCCTTTTTACTCCCCCCCCCCTGTAAAATGATGCAAAGCTCTTTGACTTTTGCACTTAAAAATAGGTAGGGATGATTTTCAAAATCTAACTTGCTAAAAGTCTTCCAAGGGCTCCCATGATGAAATGTCTCGAGGGATTATGATGATTAGTTTTTGCAGTAGTCTGTTAAATGCAGACATATAGGCATTCAGTAAATCATGTTAAGATGCTTAAATAACAACTAAGGCGTGAAACATAGCTAATCTCTATTACCAACCAGTCATATAGACGAGAGCAGACACATAGATAGGTCGATTGATAAGTAAATAAGTTGGAAGGCAGGTCAGTGGGTAAATAAGAAGTTTCAAGCTTAGAGTTACACACAGCTAACACTAATCTCTGCTGGATCTGATACCGGCGCTCAATATCTGGACACCCCGTTCATTACAACTCTCTCCATAAGAGCCAACAGGCCCACGTGACAAGTTTACTGGAGTTATGTGTCTTTAATTATCAAATATCTATAAGAAACGCAATCACGTGAATCACGCGGAACTCATTTTTCTTTTATCATTGATCTATCAACAAACAGTCTGTGTCTCAGGAATAAATCTATAGAATGATTATCTAAGAATGTATCGATGAGCATATACAATGGATAAATTGGAATGTGTGGTTTCGATTCATTACATTTTGATTAGTGCAAGTTTTGATGTAGTACTGTTATAGTGTTGCAGTACAAATCAATATAACTGAGTATAAACTTACAAAATCAGACAAATCGAACTAGTCAAAAGCATCACAATAATTGTACAACTGTAGCTTCAAATCTGGAGTCAGGTATAAGAAATTTCATCATGGAATAAATAAGGTCAATACTTTTAAGCTTTTTCTGGCCCGATCTTCGGGATCAAAATGTAGTATCTGTTCCAAGGCATTGCCCGAGGAGTCGGTACTGACACTTGCCCGTTGAATGGGCCGGAGATTGTGTGAAGGTTGGCATCAAAGACCGAGTGCACCGGTGCAAACGTTGGCCAATGAGGTTACACTGAGGCTGCGTTTGCTAAGCGCATCGGGAGGCCTTTGGACTCGTCCTTAGGCTCTCCCATTATCACTCGGCCCAGCTTTCGCAGGTGACGCTGAGCTTTTCAACGGTAACTGCGTCGGCTGGAGCCATTTTTGGGAAAGTTGACCACTATTTCTTCCCACGTTAAACCCGACCTTGTGTCACATATTGCCGTGGTGGGACAGTGATTAACTAGAAGGTCAAAATGTATTTTGTTTATGACATCATTGGCGTTTTCCACGGGAAAACATCTATAAAGGACAAAACATCAGTAAACATTCGGTGAATGTAGATGTTATTATCAAACCTGTCAAAATAAAACTCTCAAAAGGTTAAGGAAGCTATTACCCATGTATGGATAAATAGCAGATAAAAGGGGTTCACTTGAGTATTATTGCCAATTTTGATGTCTGTGGACAATAACAATGTCTTGTCTGGTTTTGAACAGTACGAAAAATCTTGAAACAAAACAGCAAAACTAATCAAATCATACGTAAACTCTTAGTACCGAAAACAAATATGCAAATTTAATTGTGATTTATTGATTTATATCACCGGAAAAATGGGACGTTTTTATTTTTTTTCTGCAAGTGATCACAAACGTGCTAAGTTCAAAAATGGTATATGAAATAAGAATGTATCGGATTACCTATTGAGCCTTGTGTAAATTAACAAAAATTTACGTTACAGTGAATAGAAAGAACTTGAGCTGGGGTAGAGGAAGAATATTGAGTGACCTGTTCAAGATGGGACGGTTGCATCATTCATGTTGAGCTGCATATGATTTCTTTTCTTCAACCAATTTACAGACATTGGAGAGAAATACTTATCTCACTGAAACAAGAACGAGCCATACATGTATACACACACAATCATATATATATATATATATATATATATATATATATATATATATATATATATATATATATATATATATATATATATATATATATATATATATATATATATATATATATATATAATGCTCCTCTATTCAGGGTTGAGCACTCCTCAAGTAAGGTAACTCATCCACTGTAAGCTTACGCAATACTCTTCCATAGGAATTGAGCACTCTGGTAGATGAAGGATTTAAATATAACACTTAAATTCTGCTGGTCCAGTTCCATAGTCCAGTGGTAGGATATTGGTCTACGGGTCTGAAGTGAAGGTTTCAATTCTGCCTCGTGGTATTAGATGGGTTAGTGGAAGGTCTATAGCTACACTGAGGAGATGTAATACATCGAAACAGCTGTGTGTGGATGACACGATAATATATATATATACATATATATATATATATCAGTGCCGTTACATTTAAGATTTATAACCAGACCACATCCTCCTAAATAGGACCATGTATTGTCATTTCATCTCTGATATAAGATGATCGAGATATCTGGAACACGTCACAGAGGAAAAGCAAATATTTTCCTAAATCTAATTTCTATCCTCGAAAGATCTACTGCTGTGATAATTGACAACTGTACTATATAAATTGATATTTACCTGTTAAAACATTTATACGAAAATTATTGGGGAAATTATCCCGAGAGGATTCTCAGTTGCTTATCATGGCGTGTTTCCGGTGAATTAAAAGCTATACTGCTGTCCCTGTATGTACCCCTGGCAGCATGGATCAAATATCACCTTCTCTCAAGTTATGATTTTATTATAATTTGAATATTAATTTGAATTATTACCGAATGCCTCAATACCCAGAGTACTAGGAAGGTACCCAGTGAGGAGGAAGGATACTATTACAATGCATATCTGAATATCCTGAAATATATATGCTATACTGATTTACTGCCGTAAGGACTGACAACAATCTCACTTATGTGAACGTAAACTCACTTACTTGTTTCTGCATTCATACAAAATCAAAAATGAATTCATCTTGAGAAGATATATGTGTGTTTGTGTGTGCGTATGTGTGTGTGTTAGCAGTTTTGTTACTCAAAAGCCAGACTGTTAAGAACATTGTAGATACAATTTCAAACTGTCATAAGTTGATACAAGTCAATCAAGCGACAAACATCCGTTATTGATCTATCGATCAGTCTATATCTTATCCGTTTTCTGATCTGTTAAATCTGTCTAGACATTTATTTATAATATTGCTTCGAAAAAACTGAACCAATGCCTATTCACTCGGTCAAATTACATCATTGACTGCAATTCTGAAAATCTATAACACATCGAATTTATAAATCTATCCAACGGTCTCTTTTAGAAAATGTTAGACACAGAAATATTCAGCGTTTTCAACTGTAATTACTAAGACTATATATATATATATATATATATATATATAGAGAGAGAGAGAGAGAGAGAGAGAGAGAGAGAGAGAGAAAGAGGGAGAGAGAGAGGGAGAGAGAGCTTTACAGCCTTAAACACTTAACATTACAACTTTTTCAAAATCTTTTTTTCGTCAATACAGTCACTTATTTTGCAATATCTGTCAATGCAATTCATATAATTTTCTCCACGGTTTTTCCCCTGTTTCAGATATACTTGTTATCATGGCACAATGTATAATTTTCCTGCTGCTGGGATCATCAGTTGTTTACTATATATATATATATATATATATATATATATATATATATATATATATATATATATATATATATATATGCACACTAACAAATGCAAAAACAAACAAACAGATAATTTTGGAATGTGTTTGTCAAAATTACTGTTTAGGCGATACTTATGTCTAATGGAGCGAATGTACATTTATGTTGGTTTTAGGTTTGTTAAATCGATGTTTATGATTCTGAAATGATAAGTATATACGTTCACATGTGCAACCACTCGGAAATAGACGTGAACAATAACAGAATGTATACTTCATCGGTATTTTTATCCTCCCTCTGGTAGGGTCTGTAACACAACACAACGAAACTGTCTATCATCATCATCAGCAGCAGCAGCAGCAGCAGAAGTTGTAGCAGCAGCAGCAGCTTTTTAGTGTCTATCATTCTGCACTGACTTTCCCATGAATTCGCCGGACCTCTCTAGCATGGGTGTTGTGATTCTGAGTTGTAGACGGAACTTAGAATATCAACTTATCGATAACGACTCATCATCATCATCATCATCATCATCATCAGTCTTTTACGTCCGTTGTTGGACATAGATCTTCCACAGGATTGGCCAGAATTCTCTATCGTGGCCGTCGCGGAGACAGTGTTCCCTGAATCGCTCCGGTTCATCTCTCCATCTTGTGTTCTGTTGGCCTCGGTTTCTTATGTAATCTCTTTGGGGTCCCTGTTGTGAGATGTGATGTCCATTGGTTGTCTTTCATTCTTGCAACATGGCCTGCCCATTGCCATTGACATCCAATGATTTTATGACCACATTTTCACTCGTGTTTAGAAGCACGGATCTAGGAACCAATATGCGACAGCAGGGATGTAAATAACAGACTTGGGAAATAGTACCAGTGTCAAGAAGAACACTGCATGTTTTTCTATCAACACCTTTGTCTTCCATGTCAAGGCATTTGAGCCAACGTGAGTTATTGATCCATTTATTTATATGCGATTGTTTCCAAAACTGATTTTTTCCATACTGAACTAACCTTGTAACGATTCTTCATTTCAAAAATATTACTTTTAATTGAATTCTTAAGCTAAATAGATTTCTTCTTGGTGCTACAAATCTGTACTTATACATTACATATACCCCAAGTATCTATGGAGAGAAATTGGATCATATCAGACCCTGCAAAAAGGTTTAATCTTGAAATAATGCACAAAAACGTTGACTTGAAGATAACTAACCCACAGAATTACGTCGAAGACAGTACTTATTTGGTTCACTCGAACGGTAAGAGATAATCATGACTGGTTTGCAACTGATCATAACATGTCTGCACTGTTTTCAAACAATCAGATTGATTCCTGTTCACGGAAATGGACATTGTCTATCGAATCTTGACTTATCGCTTTTCAACCAGGAAACAGGACACTCTGTTCCACCTTATACCAGGAGAACACGCATATAAGCAGCCTTACAATATATGGGTATAGAACACTTGTGATAAAGATGTTGCTGCGTGAAATTACATGACTATCTGACTGCTTTTACTATTTATTCAAGTCAGATGCACTTTTTATATCGATTCACAAATCAACCGCCGATATGAGCATACGGATACATACAGACACACAAACTCATACGCACTTGCGTATACTCATAAAATTAGGAGTGTACTATTTTATCTGAAATTTCATTTGAAATTCCCTATCGTTGTTTTACACGGGATGTGTCCCTTGGCCTAGACAGTGTAAATGGAATAAACAATTTAAAAATGGAACTGCTGAAAGAATTTCACTTGCAACTGATAAGTAGCCGATTTGACGTTTGTCGTTCTTTTTATTAAGCTAAACCGTGGGCTGAAAAGGCTGAATTGCCAATAAATACTCATACACCACATTGTGAACTTGTCCATTCACTCTCTACCTTTTCATCATTGCTTCTCAACGTAAACAATTATATTATTTAGAAAAGGGCATATAATCCGCTTCTTATAATACAATTGCTTTATGGTGATAGAATATTGAGTTTCAGATATGGATTTATTATTAAGTAATCAATAAAATGGTAAGGACCAATATATATAACTGAAAATTACTCCCACAGGCCTGGTTATCCTACCAACAGATACTGTCACATGAAAAATGTATTTTGGCAGAATGCAATGTTGTAGGTGAACAATTAAGATATTGGAAAAACTTGACCTCGTCTTGCAAAGAGCTAAAAGTGGAAGATTCTGTGTTGGTAAGGAAAGGTATACATGTTTACTTGGAGCAAAATTATAAACAGTTTTGTTTCATCAACCTTTGATGCTAATTGGGATAAAAAAAGTATTTAGCTATCTTAATAACTCACAACATGGATCTCCAGAGATCACAACTGAACACGAAGCCAACCAAATATAAGATGGAGAGATGAACTAAACAAATTCTGAAAATACTGGCTCTGCAACGGTAATGGTATAGAAATGTTCCAGATCCTGGAGAAGGTCTATGTCCAACGACGGACGATAAAAGACTGATGATGATGATGATGATGATGATGATGATGATGATGAATGGAATAAAATATTTTGAGGTGGGAAATTTGCTCTATTTATTTAAACTGGATGTTTTCGTCACACTCTTCTGCTTTATCTGAGGCTATCAGATCATAGAATATCGAAAATAAAAAATTTGATCAATTTTATTGTATGAATTCATCATCAGGCTTAAATCAACGGATTCTGCTCGCATTATTAAATTTGGAAATGGAGATGAGGAACTGAAAGATGTATACTTTTTTGAATGCTTGAAAATTAATTGAGGGCATATATTGAGACGAACCCAGCAAAATCGACCTTGGAGGTTTAAGAGGATCTAGACGTTGACCACGCAACAGTTATTCAACATATGTACCAAAATGTGAAAGAAAAATAGCTGGTATGTCTTGTGAATGATGATGATTGAAGAGCAAAAAGCCCATCCGTTGTGCAAATGACTCAGCAGAAATGGAACGAAGCAGGCTACGAAACTGTACCTCAGCCAGCTTACCCATTAAACTTCTAGGAGAAAGTAGACCAATTCATCTACCTACGAAAACAAATCATCATGAAACCCTCAAAAGAAGGGGAAGAAATCAAGCGGAAAATCACCCTGGGATGGCAAGCCTTCGGCAAAGCAAGCCCAACCTTATAAAAACAAGACGACCCTAATAATCCTGAAAAAGAAAGGAATACAACCAATGCATCCTCCTGATACTCGATAATGGAGTTGAAACATGGAACCTAACCAAGACGCCAACCTTCAAACTGAGAAGCATGCAGCATGCACATGAGAGAATCATGCTCAACCTCACGTGGAGAGATCATAATACAGCACAATATATCAGGGAAAACTGTGGTCTGAGACATGATAAAATCCATTAGAAAACTCTGGCAATAGGCTGGTCATGTTGCAAGAATGAAAGACAACGGATAGACATCATGACTCACAACATGGATCCAAACAGATCACACGAGAAACTAAGCCTGATAAAGTATGAAATGGAGGGATGAACTGGACAAGATCAAAAATACTGTCTCCTTGACGCCCATGATGGAGAAGTGTGGCAAATCCTCGGGTAAGTCTATGGCCAAGGACTGGTATCAAGCATTTTGATTACTCCCTTCATGGGATGGTGTTTGACAACCAAATAGGAGATCAAAAGACTTTTGAAAGATCCATTGTTTTAGGGAGTTTGAATCCAATGCTTCCTAACTGGATTTATTTTTGCAAACAATGCATACATTTTTAAAGTTTTTTTCCCTCTCGACCAGAAACGTCTATTCTGACCTATAATACACTTTTTTAAATTATTACACCAACCTGATACTGCAGAAGTCAGTATTTAAAACCATAGTTTTTATTTGTGTTTGACAAACAATCGGTGCTGAAAACCTGCAGATAAATTCTCAAAGTAAGGAAAATATTGTGCTCGATGTTGCAGGAACTTTCGCCATTACATTTTGTTAGACGCCGTGCACGTTCACAACATAACTGCTTCAACGATGATTTAATGAATTGATATATATATATATATATATATATATATATATATATATATATATATATATATATATATGAAAATGTGCGTGTCCACACACACACACACAAACATATATACGTATATATATGTATATACGTGTGTATGTGTGTGTGTGTGTGTGTGTGTATACAAGGCAGAGTATGTCTGTTGTGTGTGTGTGTGTGTATTGTGTTTGTGGCTGTCGAATTATATCTTGGGTTTTGTATCAGGAATGTATAGCGACATGCCAATTTGAAGAATTTATCTCATCCCAAACAGAGTAATTAGTGCAGTGGCCGATTTAATTGATCTTTTACGTTATACAAGATGTAGAATTCTAATATTCTGTTTAATTGTAAAATGTCTCATTAAGTAATATTGGCTTGCAGCCACTACACTTAAACGCTATAAACTTTATGATGCTCATTAGGACATAATTAGCCACAATTACGACTTGCATTCTCATAAAAGAAACATTCTTCTGTTTTACACAACTTTGGAAGCAGAAATACTCGTATATTCAATGGTGGAGCCAGTGTCCAATGGTCAAATCCAAATATCTTCATTCAATTCAAGAGCAAACCAATCTGTTGGAGAGATTAACGGACAATACTGTTCTCATCCAGTATCAAATCACCACAGCCTCACTAGTATGCACTATATTGTTCTCTCTTTGCTCTTGTGTGGGTGTGTGAAGGGGATTCTTGGTCACATTTGTTGGGCCACAATCCCTGGTCACAATTGTGGGGCTACAATCTTGGTGATACACATGCAAATAGTTGCTTTGGGACCAAAAACGCCAGAATCTTGTGCTGGAATTTTTATTTTTAGATAATCCAAATTAGGAACTTCTCGCTTTTTGATCATTTTATATATCTTTTTATTAGTTCTTGCCCACATGCAGGCAACAGTGATTAATTTGTAGAAAATAAAGATATTTACCAGCAGTTTCATTTTCTTTGTCCCCAATACATAAGAATTAGGTTCATCTCTCCATATATACACATGCATGGATCTGATAAACCTTCAAATAGATTTCAAATTCAAATAAAAATAATTATCTGATGTTTTATGCCTAATTTTCTGTCAACTTATACTAATTTTGTGTTATTATGTCTCTTAGTGTTTTTTTCTATAATGTTTATCTTCTGGCTCAAAATCTTTTACCGTGTTTTTTGGTATGAATTTAAAGCTTCTTTCATCAGTAATTGAAAACGCTTCACTGATTTTCTTCTGATTAATCGTTGCTGGCTTTTGGTTAAAATGTGATTTAAATCATAAACAAGTCATAGCTTTTTCTAATCGATTACTTGCTCGTTATACCAGATATGTTGGTACCAATGTTTCATAGATTCAGTGTTATGTGCAATGAAAAACGTGTAGGTCTGGAGGAGATGTGTCTAAAAAATACACTGCATGTCAACGTACAACCTCTCCGAACCAAATAATCATTTGCTGCGTCTATTAGCATCACATGGACGGGCGTTGTTATGGGAAAATCATTTCTCATATCAAGACAAAGAACATTCTTTGTCCAAAATTTCACTCAATCGAGGTATCTCAGCGTGATGATGTTCACTTGAGAAATTCCTGAAGTTCCAGCAAATATTTCTCTTTGGATTGCACAACAGAACACTACATTTCATTCATAGGATCAGTGTAAACCTGTTGAATAGTAAAATTTTCATGTATTTATCTTTCCAACTCCCATCCACCTCTCTCTCTCTCCCTCTATCTCTCTCACTCTCTCTCTCTCTCTCTCTCTCTATATATATATATATATATATATATATATATATATATATATATAATGTACTGATTGATTGGTCCATTTGTTTCATATTCAAGCTCCATTCTTAGAATGGAACACTTATATTCTAAATGCAACAGAGTACTCACACATATGCTTCAACTCTGGAATTGAGCTCTTTGGTAGATAAGGAATCGTGCATAAGTAAATCTGTTGCTCAGTTCGGTCCTACTGATCGTCCAGTCCTGCGTAGAGCAGGGGTACAACGTATGTTTCGGGGTCTGGAGCGGATGTTTCGATCCTACGTCGTGGTACTGGTAAGGATTTTGGATTGTCTATAGCCACACTGAAGAGTTGTAATACAATATAACTGCTGTCTCTGGATGACACATTTATTATTCATTATATATATTCAAAAAGGGTTCACAGGCTTAAACGGTAAGTATGCAAGATATTTTTTTCAAAATCAACAGACTTCCAGTCAAATATTTCCAAATACGTGTTAATGCATTTTATGTAAGCTTCTCAAAAAGTTTTGTTTCACACATAATGTCATGTCATGGCATAATGTGTCAAGTTTTCTTGTCGGGACAATCACTTTTTCATCATGTTACTGTGAGAATATTTTTTTAACTGCACATGATTTCTTCTTTTGAAACAAAGGCTTTTTTACGTAACTTTCTCAAAATTATATTTGACGATGAGAGATCAGTATGTTTAAGGATGGATGTGATTTGTTGCGTTTGTGTCACTTCCAGTGTCGGTTCACCCATGTGAATATCAGATTGGATGTCAATTCGGACTTTTTGAAAACCAACATATGATATAATCTTTAAGAATACCAGCTTCTCACAAAAAATTCTCGTGTCGAATTTGAACCAGTTTATTCAACCGGGGAATTATAAAAACATAATTCATGATTACTAACTTTAGGCGGAATTATTCACGCCTTAGACCGTCTCACATCCATCAATGTGTCAAATAACTTCTGACTAAATGGGCTTCGTTATATGTGGTTAAGACTAAACCAAATAACATTCTCGCAGTTAGTAACACATTAACGGCTCTCCAATGAATGTACTTCAGACACTTGTTATTTAGTATTTCATGTTGAATTCTTCCACCCCATTCAACTACGTATCAGTCAGACTAATGGACCAGAGCCAAATGTTCGTTTTTTTATTTCTTATTTTAGCCAATTCAATGATCTTTCTACCCGACAAGTTGTTCCTAAGCTCGTTTAAACATTTCTCAAAGGCGTTGTTGAAAATTACATGACCAATTTCTTTCAGATTTAAGTTACACTTCTTATTTCTTTCATGTTTCTGTACTTTCATCTACATAGTTTTTAACATCTGTCATTATCCCTCTTGCTCAACCTGAGAAGTTCTAAAAGGGGTCCAGGACGACTAGTCATGACTGAGTTCCCTGCCTTGATTGGGCATTTTTTTATGATTGAAGAAGCAATTCTCTGAATGAAATTAATGAATCTAAGTATTGCACGTGCTTTCTTTTAAGAATCTGATAGTAAAAGTCTTTTTAAAAAAATGGAAAACTAGTTGCTATGAAAGGCATACATACGATATGGAATGGAAATGAATCTCGTGTGCCAATCTTTTTATAGATAAATACATCATTTCTGATTTTATTTTCTGAAGCAAAAAGTGTGGCGTTGATATAGTTATGTTCACCATAATTCTCAAAATCATTATATTAAATAGAACTATAAAATTTCCCAGATTCTCTCCCATCGCTAAAACAACACATGCCATCAATCAAACACGTACAACTGCGAAGTGTACGTGTTCACTTTATAATCTCTATAATTAGAGATTATATATATATATATATATATATATATATATATATATATATATATATATATATAGTTCTAACTTATCATCACTCATTGTGAAATTGAGCATGATTTCATCATTTGCACGTTGTATGGTTCTCAGCTTCAGGGTCAATCCGTTGGTTATGATAAGAAATATCCACAGAAGGACGTATAAGACATGTGAATAAATATGAAGCTATTTATCCAAAAGATCTTCAAGAGAAACAATGCTTAACCATAGAATATAAATGAAAATTTAAATCTGAATTCCCATCTCCTGAAGATAGCTATCAATGCTTTTAAAGATGTATGGATTTTTCTCCGATAATTACGAAATGCACTTGACATGCATGTCATCATCATCACAAAAATTTGCAAATAATTGACACAACGTGTACCCAATAAGTAACATTATGTTAATCGTAGTTGTCACGTGTATGTAATTGACAAGTTTCTAAGAATGAAAGCACAAGTATAATTGGAAGTGTTCTCGAAGGAAAAATCCTTTTATTTAGAATCAAAATATACAATAATTGGTGAACATGAATCAGAATAATTGAAAATATTCAAATCATGCACAATTCACAAGAACAAAATCCATAATTCAGGAATTGTGTCTTTTGAAACGAACATTAGCATAGTAATATTGCACTGCTGTCATCAGCAGATAATCCAAGTGCTCTAATGGGGATGGGGGTTTCCCTCCCAAACCCTCTGACTAGGTTCAATGTGTAGAATCGGTACTCTTGTTGGAATATCTAACACTCACTATATATGTAACCATTTTCAATGAGAGCACCAAGAATTGAACGCACAATTATAGAACATACAAAAATATTTTCTTCTTCCATGCATTGAATTTTAATATCACCATCATCCAGATGTATTGGATACATAATATGTATGTAGTTTGTGTGATTGCATTGAACATTGTTACATACAAATACATATATATATATATATATATATATATATATATATATATACTTTGAATGGAATGCTGTATATATATATATATATATATATATATATATATATATATATATATATATATATTATATGTATATGTGTGTGTGATTGAAAATTGCATTATGTTATACTGAAGCGTTCATTTGTATGATATCCCGTTATAACAAAGAAACGCTACGTTGAAGCAGCTATCCAATCGATTGCAGTTCAAATTTTAGCGGCCACTCCATTTGCCTTGATTATTTTTTCTATCCCCAATATCCAAGCCGAATGGTATATTCACCGTGTGATAACAAAAGATGATTTCAAATAATAGTTTCAATATGATATAACACAATTCATAATCAATAAGTCGGTTTGTATATCCCTTCCTCAATAACACACACGCACATGTGTATACTGGATTAGGTGTTATTTTCATAGGAAAAATGCTTCATATTTTTCTATAATCATTGTAGTGATGGATACCCACAACAGACCTGTTTCACAACTCTACGATTGTCGGGTGTTATTGTGTCTCCTACCTGACGATCGTAGAGTAGATCTGTTTTCGTGTAACAATTTTAAATGAGAGCACACATACTACATATATGATATTGAATTTATACATGTGGAATATATTTATTGGAAACTTCTTGAATGAAGGGAAAATGATTGTTCAGTCTGTAATCTTGTATTTAGTTATGTTTATTACGAATGAAAGGATATATATATATATATATATATATATATATATATATATATATATATATATATATGTGTGTGTGTGTGTGTGTGTGTGTGTGTGTGTGTGTGTGTGTAAAAGTGTGTGTTTGAATTCTCAATCATCAACCATACAGGCCTTCATATTTCATGGTGCTTCACTTTGAACTAGTTGAAGTTGAATAACTGAATTGGTATTGTACTGTGTGTTGAATTACTTATACGCATCCGTATATAGATACATATACTTTTTTCAGGGGTCTTCATAAGAATTTTCAGTCATTTATTACTTTTGCTTTGCTTGTTTTGTCTTTTAATCTGTTCCCGCCAGTGCAGTCTGTTACTCGAGCGCATTTCAAGATATTCCCCGCTTTTGCAGCTGCTCTTACCCTCTCCATATTTTCTTTCTTTTTTCTTTTTTTCTTTTATTGTTTGTTCATTACGTTATGCTCTTTTGGTTTTATTTTCTTTAGTCCTTGTTAACATATTTTTCTTCTCTTTTAATCAGTCTTAGAGCTGACAATGAGTCTCATTTTCGGAGGAAAAAAGAGTTCTTTATCTTCATTCTGTACATCCCTCTCATCTCTCTGCCTCTCTCCATATTTCTTACACTTGCATTTTTTTTCTCTTGGTCGATTACTTCACCGATGCTGTCACAAAACTCTTCAATCTCCCGCAGAGAACATTTAGGAATTGGTGCATAAACCTGGATTACGTTCAGTGTGCATATTTTCCTTAATCTAATTATCAACGAAGCTATTCTGTCTGATATGCTATGAAAACGTTGAATGCAATATTGTTATGAACTAAAAAAATCTCTTGATGCAGACATTGTCATTCTCCCTTTTTTCATAGTAGGATAGATGATTACTTACTTTGACCTAGAGAAGATTTTTCTCATTTTCAGTTGGTTTCACAAATGCATACGATGTGCCAGGTGGTGTTATCTAACTCCATTAACATTTGATCTAGTCTGTGACCTTCAGACATGCCTCGAACAATGTAGGTGTGAGGTCTTTGTGTGTTTTGATGGTTAGATGTCCAAGATTTTGTCTGGCTTAGACAGCATCGCGCTCCTGGTCGTATATTTTCTACATACATGTGAAGCAATGCGGCTGGGCCTTTAAAAGATGATGATCTGACAAGAACGTGAACATATTCATTTTGTGGTGCTGTCGTATAGAATTTAAGCATCGATGCCGAATTTTTTTTTTCATTCGCCACTTTTTTATAGTTAGCAGCATATGATCGCTGCCATCTTATTCCTTATTTTCGATGAGTCTCTCTATATATTCAGAGGTCTGTTTGGTCACAACTGTCTAGGATGATTCTATATATACTTTTTCTCCATAAGTTTCCTGGGAACGTGTGGGTTTGCAGAATATCATATATATATATATATATATATATACATATGTTTTCAGTTGCAGCTGACTTGAGAAAAGATCAGACATTTGAAAATGGTATTCAAAATGACTTAGTAAGTCTGTATATATATATATAATTCTTGGTTATTCATTCCCTGATGCCTATGTACAACTAGTTATTTGTGCATTATTGTTCTCACTTTTTGCTCAATTTTTCAAGTTTTAACTGAGCTTAAGTGTCATCCGTCTACGTAGAATTTACATATGTATTTAAGATTAAGAGTTCCTTTAAGGAGCCTAACTATCGAGGTTTCTAACTTCTCGTAGCCATCTTTTGATTCTTCTCATTTTTCCATCTGTTTGCTACCAATCATGACAGCGTCTTTTGTCATCATTCATGTCTACAGGTATCCCTTGACTAGATTCCTTTTAACTGGAGTTAACAGGTCTGGTTAGCCACTCCATAGAAAGTGACACATGATATAACGTCTATTTGGAGGATGTCATGTTGAGAGTGATCAGTTAAAACATTTCAAAATAGGAGATCAATAAATAAATCTCTCCTCCCGTCACCAACGGGTGGTGATTACAAAGTAAAGTCCAAATCTTCAAAAAACGATTGTAAAATCAATCGGATAACTCACAAGACCAATGTAGCATATAGTCGAATATTAAATTGAACCTCTACTAGAAAAAAGGTGGGGGACACGTGGTGGGAAGTGAATTCATCAACTTTGAGTATTCTATCCTCATTGGTGTGGCTGTACACGTGATACATACATCACCAGCCTGCCACACCTGCTTGAAAAATGAACGAACCAATTTTGACTGTTTTGGTGATAATCTTGGTTGAGTTTTTTGTTCATTGTATTTGCAGTATATATATATATATATATATATATATATATATATATATATATATATATATATATATATATATATATATATGTATATATATATATATATATATATATATATATATATAATTGCGTCTTCCACTTTCCAGCTGTTTCGATGTATTACATCTCTTCAGTGTGGCTATAGACTTTCGATTAACCCATCCAGTACTGAGAGGTAGGATGGAAACCTTCGCTTCAGATCCGGGGATACCGATATCCTCCCTCTGAGCTATGGAACTGGACAGTTAGTAAGGCTGAATTAAAGCGATATATATATTCATTTATGCATAAATCAGCCATCCACCAGAGTGCTCTATTCTTATTGAAGAGCATTACACACACACACACACACACACACACACACACACACACACACACACACACACACATACACACACACAAATATATATATATATATATATATATATATATATATATATATATATGTTATATAAGTGCTGGAGGCATTCAGTTGATTTGAACGTTGACGTCTTCTGTATCTCTGGAATAGAAAAGAATAATAATGATAAGAAGTTATGTATTTAAGAAAACAGAACATAGTTAATGCAATTATTGTAAGGGGCTTATGGTCCTACCTCAAAGGCGCAGTTCCGTTCAACTACTCCAGAATATTATCAGTGAAAGACAAATACGTTTAATCTTATTCTTATTTACATACTTGCAAATAGAGAAACAAAAAAAAAACTGAATTATAGAGCGGATAGAAATAAATTGAGGCAATCTGTAAATAGTACTGAATCACTCGATAGGAGTTTTGATAGCAGTAACAAGAATAACCTATTAGATAATGAAACAAACACGTATGATATTAATAAAACAATCCAATTTGACGAATGAAAAAGAAACATGACTTTCTTAAAAGGATCATCAAAACTTATCCAAATTTTCTACTGATAATAAGATAAATAATTTCTATGTTTTTTTTTCTTTTTTGTCCGAGGAAACGCTGTGGAATATTTTTTGTGTTTTATCTAGAAATTTCATTGGAATTTTTTTAAATATATGACCTTGAAGTACGTGTGCCAGACAGGAAAATCTAGTACTGAAAGGACTTCGCTGATCACTAGCTCTACTTTAGCTTGCAGATGGAGTTTGAAGGCTAGAGTAAAAGTCCCGGATGACCGGGTGTTGTGTCGAGTTGTGGGAAAGTGCCTAGTCATTTGTTTCTTGATGCCCACCTATCATAGCTCACCACTCTGGTTTCCATGCAGTCTTCCATCTTCCACATCTGGGCAAGACGGCATTCGGATTAGGATCATAATAATAACTGGAATTCAAACAGATCTTAGGGTCCTGTACGGCATTTTTAGGGGAGGGTGAAACAAAGTGATATTTTTGCAATATACCGGATAATTCTTCATTGAACGGCCACGATAGCTAAAGGGTGGCAAAAGGTTATAACCTTTTTATACATACGTGTGATTGTGTATGTTTTGGTATCTTTGTTTAAGTGTTTTTGTGTTCTAGCAGTTCCAGCAAAATCGTGTTCTTCTTCTACGAATTTATAAATTGGCTTCAGAGCGACACCTTTCGAAAAAAAAATTTTGTTTTGTTTTCTGGGGAAAAATAACTCTTTGACAATTTGGAGCAATATTTTGACAGATGTAACAATAGTATGTTGATTCTAGAGGAGCTAAATGCTTTTTAGCTTTATTTCAGATATTTTAATGGGGAAAACTCCAGTTATATCCTTGTCCGATCAGTAATCGTTCAAGGGGCAATTAAGTTCCATTTTTACTGCTTAGTGTACATTTTTTATATCAGATTATGCACATCCAGATAAGTCCCCCAAAGTTGAATGAACATACATATATATATATATATATATATATATATATATATATATATATATATATATATATATATATATATATATATATACACATACATACATATATATATGTATATATATATATATATATATATATATATATATATATATATATATATATATGAACCATCATGACCCCAAAGTATTCCTCCTTCCCGATTTCTACTATAAATTCCAAAACAAAGCAGCTAATGCTAGATTCATTCCTACAGGGAACTTTGAAACACTCGAGGGCACACACATTTAACTTGGTAACCCCTACCAAGCATGTATAGCATATCAAATGATTAACAATTACAGTTTCAATATACTATATATATATATATATATATATATATATATATATATATATATATATATATATGTTTATATATATCTATACATATATATATATATATATATATATATATATATATATATATATATATATATATATATATATATATATATATGTATATATATATATATGATTATAGATTGTATTATATTGTATTACAATCTTTTGTGATGATCTCCCACCACATTCAATGATCACCCATCCTATACACCGTTGATAACATAAATAATCCAAGAAGATGAGGCTATGGCAAAAAGCAGGTGTTTGAGCCTTTACGTAACCGGCCACTTTTCAGTTCAATGGTATTAGTATCGCTACGTTGAAGCAGCTACCTTATCGGTGGCTGGTTTGATTCTTTCAACACCCCATTTTCCCAAGTTGTTTATCCTGATTACATTGTCTTGGATGGGGAATGCATTAACCATGCAATGATGGAATATGGTCCCAAACGAGTTCGTATATGTGTAATGCAACTTATAATACAACTTATAATCATTCAGTTTATATTCATTTCTTAATATATACACACTCACAGACACACACACACACACACACACATATATATATATATATATATATATATATATACACACACATATATAT